>CM071856.1:15105648-15629886 GCA_036507275.1 Sicyos edulis | reverse complement strand
GATGGAGGAGCCGTGATCATGGAATCCTCATCATCTCTGATTATTCTATTTTATTTATCATGACTCTTGACTTTTGTTATTTCCCCGAATGCATGTAGACGGCACACAGAGCCCCGTGATGTTTTCTTACGCTTTATGGATTCCAAAGATATTTATACTTGTGGATTGTTTTAATGGTTTAAATAAATCTCCGATCGTAGTATGCTTTTTAGAAATGTATGTTTTGGTTGTTGAATGTTTCTCGCTTTTACTTGGGATCCAAATGTATTTTTCTTAATATCTTTTATTTTCACTACATGCATTGGGGTAAAGGCCCATTTAGAGCCCTTTTGGGTCGGGTCTTTACTGCACTCTCATCGGCCGAACGCAACATTTCGAGCAAGCCTACTAGCAACCGCCAAAGAAAACACCGCCAGTAAGGAACAACCAACATCTGCCTCAAAATCTCGTGAAGCAAGGACTAAAACCATCACGCAAATGTATCCGCGACACAACACCTTGAGAAAAACAACAACACCTTACCAACCAACGCCACGGCACCTCTGTGTGCTAACTCACTCAAACGCTGGCTCGCTAATGCCAATCGCGAACGCACAACAACTAGGAACAAAGCCCGAGAAGGGCTTGCTCACAGAACTCAACCTAAACTTATAACGAGCAACGCCGCCTCCAAGCTACCACTCAACTCTTAAAATCCAATCGCTACTCAAAGGACTTCTCCTTTAAGCTTAAGCCTAACTCAACTTCCAACTAGAGCTCCACTCCCAAACCTTACAAGGAAAACGGAAACGACAATCTCAAAGCTTACAGATCCCGAGCCACACGAATCCGCAAGACTACCTCGTGAAGCCAACACTCGAGGCTGACAACCATGGAGCAACTCAACCACCACAGAGACTAGGGCAAAAAGGGAAAATCTTCAATCCCCAAAGAACCAACAACTTGCCGTAAACAACTCAACTCTTTACTGGTCGGCCACCGCCTCTTGAGGGGACAAACAACTTTGCTTGGTCGACAACACAAAGCAGTGGGACCTTCTCATTGGCTGATCAGCGCACTACTCGACTAAACCACACAACTCGGGCTGAGCCGACTTCGCCAAACAGAAACGACTTTCCCCAAGAAGCAAACTCAAGGGCGGCGAACTCCACACACGCCACTGACTTCCTCAAACCCAAAGCAACAACAACCAACTCTCTTGGAAGCAACACCTAACAGAATCTCAACCAATCTGGATCACCAATCCGAACTAATAAAGACTTGCTCAATCACCGAGGAGGGGTCAACTCCCAAAACTTTCTCGACTAAGAACAAGACCTCGTGGCAACGCCTCCAAATAGAACCGAACTAGCTCTTGAAGCAACGAGAGAACCACATCTTGGCCAAACACTCACAAGAAGTGTAACAACACTTATCGCAAATTTCTAGAACACCATCCAAGAGTCCACCTATCTGGACAACCAACCGCCTCCCAAGCACCCAACAAACTTTCCTTCTTATAGCACTCTACCATCGACTCATGGCTACTAAGAAACTCCGACAACTCGTAAGAAACGGCTCTTACAAGCGCATAAACCAAGGACAGAGGCTCCACATATGCTCACCGCCTTGCTCCACTAGGGCAACAACAAACTAAAACTCACTTAGAACAACAAGGGTCCACCACAGCATCGAACCTCCAATTGCCAAACGGGGCAACTCAACATCCCGAAACAGAAAACAACCAATAGGGCACGAACCATTCGCCCCACGAGCAAAACTAATTTCTAGCAACTCCAATCCATACCGTGGCCAACACCAAGCATCAACTCACACCACACCGGAACCAATCCGACTTTACTCCAAACAAACACTAGCTTGCTAGCCTACCAAGACTCGCTAGCAACTCACCCGAGGTTACAAACTACACGCCTCCAAACTTGCCAACCGAAACTCACTACTCTGGCCCTGACTGAGCTCGAGAGGCTCTCCACAACCTAGGGTTCTCCGGCAGAACCTCGACACACACTGTCGACAAACGAGCTAACACCCAATCGCCTCGGACAGCACAACTCTCTCCAAAGAACTTAACCATACAGGCCAACACCAACTCTTTGGGAACCAAGAGGACCCAACGCTACCGAATGCGCTATCCTCCCCGCTCAAACAACAGCCACAACAAGGCTTCTACCCAAGAAAAGGATCCGAACAACTCTCTTAGCCATGACGATCGTAAATCGCGCGCTTTGCTACCATCATTTTGATCGGGCTTCAAATCAACTCCAACCAACAATCAACAAGAATATCCGCCAACCAAGCTTAGGTCCAACCCAACAACACTGCCTAAGCAACAACTCGATACCACGAGCACGGTATCCTTACCACCTCGCTAAAGCCTTGCAACAACCACCTGAGTCCAACTTCTCCGTGAACCGAGCACTAGATCTCCAAAGCAAACCCTACATGGATCTCAAACGCCGCCACGTAATCGAACCACACAAAACACACTTGTGTGCACAACTCTCAACCTTCCTTTAGAGATCCAAGACTAACAAGCGCTTTTCCAAAAACAAACAACGCTAACTCCCGGCAGAGATACAAACAATCCAAGAAACACCAAAAGTTCCATCTCCACACGATACACGGTTTCTAGCAACCTTGCTCTACCAAAGCATAACAATGCCAAACCGAACTTACTTTATACCAAGCCTCTACCAAGGGTGCTTACCCATAAGGCATCCAAATCCTCTCGCAAGGCATCAACTCATCTCGCCTGATAGGCATCCAACTCGCCTCATAGACATCCAACTCATCTCATAAGCATCCAACTCATGGTCCTCACCGACCGAACTCGCATCAACGATGCTCAACTCTCTCGATAAGGCCCTTGAAGGTAGTTGACCGCACTACCAACCACAAGGAACTCTTGGCCTTAACACTAGCGCGAGACTCACGTGCACCAACACTTACCAACCACCAACCTGCTGACTTACTCAACCTCCAGTAACACTGGGAAAAGGCTCCGGCTCCGGCTCCTCTCGAGCATCCTCTCGCTTGTAGTCCATCGACTACCACTAAACTAGCCCTCTAGCACGACCTAAACAGTGCAACCGCCATAAACGGATCCAAGGCTAAAGGAGGCGCTGAACTCCGGACGGCATAGAACCATCCGCTATGCCCAAGCCAAACTCAAGCTCGAACTGCACTTAGTGCCAAAGCGGACACCAACCAATGCACCTCAAGTGCCACTACTACCAAAACCACATCTTACTACCAATGGGGCCAACAAGGTCACAACCTCAAGTGACAAGAACTCTAGCTAGGCATACAAGGGGCTTCAACTCAAAAACCATGCCTACGACATCTCATCAAACCGAAGGCTCACAAACCCTACCCTGCACCTCCACATGATGCTCAACAAAACTCGCCGACTCTCTCAACATGCATCACCTAGCTCCACCCAGAGCTCACCAACTAAGAGTGCTCAACTCTACCAAACATCCGAGGAAAAC
Source organism: Sicyos edulis (assembly GCA_036507275.1). Lineage (NCBI taxonomy): Eukaryota > Viridiplantae > Streptophyta > Magnoliopsida > Cucurbitales > Cucurbitaceae > Sicyos > Sicyos edulis. The sequence continues at coordinate 15,626,395 of CM071856.1, read as the reverse complement.
ACCAACGGATCCAATCCGGCGGGAACACTGCCACCGCACTCCTTAACCATAGGGTTCCGCTTATTGGCCGCAAACAACAACACTTTACAGAGCACAAAGATGCCTCAACAATCTCCTCTCGAAGGCCGCCAACTCGCAGCCTACTCACCGGGCAATCAAACAATCGCTAAGGCTCAAGATCAACACTTGAGCTACCCAGGCTAGTCCACACGGGGACTCGCTCCACAAGCATCCACATAAGCACAAATGCATAGCTAACTCCTCTCTCTGGAGTGGCACTCCAAGGCAAAGCACCTCCACCTCTCACTAGGGGAAAACTCAACAATCGGGCCACAATTGGCCTACGGAGTCCAAGCTCGCCTCCCACGGGACGATGTCCTGTGGCATCCGAATCAATCTGATACCTCAACAAGCCACAACATACATCACACACTGCGGGAAGTTGGCATGATGGCGCTTCTAAACCCAAACCAACAACGAGTCGTAACTTGCTCGCCTCCGCCTCCACAACACTACACAAGGCATACACTAGATGACAGGTATTGTAAATTCTTAACCCTTTTTCAACAACAAATAGTAAACTTAGGCGTACCTGATGACTGTCGGAGTGCTGATGATCATGGAAAAACGACCTACAACGAAAGGTCACTTACATGAATCTATGACTCGAGCTCGATACCAACGGTAAAGACCCGACCAATGAGGTTTTAAATAGGCCATTACCTCAATGCATGCATACAAATCTACTGCACATTTTCAAGATGGTGTTTGGATTCTAAGTAAAAACTAAAACATGAAAACATCCTTTTTAGAAATCAACATAAATTCCTCAAATCATTCCCTGCTTTCCAAGCACTGCTCCAAGACAAATACATTTCCAAAACATACTCTGATCAGAGATTTATTTAAAACATACAAGCTTTACAACAATGCTAGAATCCGGAAATACATTCAGAAAACACCCTAGGGCTCCGTGCCCAACTACATGCATTCAGAGGACATTTAAATCATAAACATAAACATAAGACTCGTAGTTGAACAACGGGTTCCATGATCACAGCCTCCTCCTCCAAACATCCTGTCTCGCACCATGGTTACCTGTGGAAAACCACATAATAAGGGTGAGTAACGAATTACTTAGTAAGAATCCCCAACCGGGGTACAATACGATATACATGGTCATCTAGCAGAAAGATATGCAAGCTATGAATATAAACACAGATAGAGCACATAGCTTAGCCCACACATGGGCCTCTGATTCCAACTCGTGGTCTTAGTCCGAAATCAATCACCACATCCACACAATACACAAGTCGCCCCATATACGAGAAACAAGTCCCGCCCTCACCGCTTCATCGCCGACGAAAGGTACACTAGCTCAAGATCCCGAGGAGCTCTCCTGGCCGGGCGCCAGAATGAGCGTGTAAGCATGCACCGCGTGTTTCTACAGCACTATGAGGGGTGCCGGCCTAATGGCAAGTCGCCCATATCCGGATACCACGCCTAACTAAATCTTTGGATCGGTGTCACTAACATAGGGTGTGAGACCTAGACACGTGAACTATGTCACCGCACTCACCGCACTCGAGGCTAAGGAACGGGTCGTGGTAGGCTTACACCGTGAAGTCGCCCTTACCTTAACAGTGGCAATCATGGCTACGCGAACACGCCGAGGACGTGTTTACCGCCGGGGACTAGGCATTGCCAAGTCATCATCCCGACCGCTTGGGGCATCGCTTAGACTACCACCTCACCCAAGATTGCAGGCCTACCGGCTGGGATAGCTAATCCTCACTGGGGTCCAAGGACGAGAATCGCTGTAAAGACCCACTGCAAAACGGTGCTAAACCTAGGCCTTTACTCAAAGATGCCGTTGAAAAGCTTAAAAGGACCCAAATTAGGCTCTGGATTGTAAAACTTTTCAATTATAAGAGTGGAAAACATTAAAAACAAAGTAAACATTCATTAGGCAAAAACGAACCATTCAAATTAAAACAAAGGATCGATCAAGATTTCTCCTTAAAAACATAAAATAGTTCAAATCATAGTTTTCCCTACTGATCTAAGTCCAACTACATGTCAAAATCCAAAAACAAGAAAATAAGACACGACAGAGTGTCAAGAAGATCCATGATCTCCCGCCTCTCCGCTAGCCACCTCTGTGTCGCCCCAAGTTACCCGTGGAAGAAACCACGATAAGGGTGAGTATAAACATACTCAGAAGAACCCCGACCGGGGTACGATATATCAACACATCTAGGATCTTAGCTCAACGAGCTCTTACAAGGCAAGTCCAAGGAAAATCCCCCTAAGTCTCCTACTTCCGCCTAATGATTGGCTCTCAAACCAATCCCGACATCTCCGAGGGTCTTTCTCCCTGGCCAATTGATCACCTAAAAACCGATCCCAAGATGTCCGACACCCTCGAGGGTCTTTCTCCCTCGACCAATTGATTAACTCTAAAGTCAATCCCAATGGGTGTCCTCAAGGGCCTTTTTACCCTCGCTATAAATCTGACTATCGGAGAGTACCCAAGTCCGCTCTAAACGGAAGGAACCGTGTACTCACGAACATTAGCCCGGGAGCTTCTCCGAATCGGCATTAACGCGCAGGCGCGCAAGACACCGCATGCTCTTCTCGCAACCGGCGTAAATGCGGGGCCTAAGGGGCAACCACGCGCCACGCATGCCTAAGACTCGGAAACGGTGTCACCGAACACAGAGTGCGAGGCCCTCGCACTCATCCGCGGCACCGTACCACCGACTGGCTAAGAACCGGCCAAGGCGGGCTTGCACCGCTAAGCGTGGTTCCGCCTAGCAGCTACAAACTAGGCTTATGCCGATGTGGTAGCTACATCCACCTCGGGCCGCCGGGGAAGCAATGTACGTTTATGCTTCACTCTACTCCCGACCGTGGGGACAAGGTACGCTATGTCCGCCTCACCTCTAGATGATGACAAACCCTATTATACTAGCTTAGACTACCAAGTACGTGATTCCCGGCTAACATTCACAAAGACATCTCATTATACATAGCCTAGCATGATACTACGAGCTTAAAGCAGAATCTCAAGCATGCCGGACTTAACAAACCTAGCATGGCACTAACATGTACAAAAAGGCAAAACATGCTAGCAAGAATTCAATCACTAGCTATCCTATCCACTAACATGCTCATAAAGGTAAACAAGCATACAAGGCACAATTAAGAAAGCATAGCAGGTCCACACAACCACTGTAGGGAAGTCCTTACTGAAACAAGTGGAGAATAGCTATCACAACTAAAAAGACCTCGAGCTTAATACGAACTCGAGCAACCTAGGCATAAATAAAGCATCCTAAGTAAATACATACAAAGCCTGTAAGCTTAGAAAACACAAAAGGATTTGGTTCGGGAATTACCACCGAGAAGACACGGCCCTCGCAGCAAGGAGGGTGGCTTGGGCGCCACTGGTGCGGCGCTGGGCGCTGGGCGCTGGCGCTGGCGCGCGCGTGGGCGCGCGCGGGCGGGCGGCGACGCGCAGGCAGCAGCGCGCGTGTGCGCCGCAAAGGCGACGCGCGAGCGAAGCGGCTCGCCTGGGTTGGCGCGCAGCGAGGGGTCGCGCTGAGCGGCGGGGCAGCGGCGGGCGGCGCGCCTGGCTGCGCGCGCGGCATCAGCGGCGACCACGAGCGACGCCGGCGGTGCTGGCGCCACGCGCGACGCCAGCGCGGATGGTGTGCGACGGTGGCTTCGGGTCCGCAGCGCGGCAGCGGGCCGGGCGGCGTAGGGCCGGGCGGCGTGGTCCGTGCGCGCGCAGGCCGAGCGCGCGCAGGGCAGGCGGGGCAGGGTGGTGCGATGGAGCAGTGGTGCGTGCGCTAGGGCCGGGTGGCTCGGGGTGGTTCGATGGTGGTTCGATGGTGTGGCTAGGGTTTTAGGCTAGGGTTTTAGGAGAGAGAGAGAGAGAGAGAGAGAGAGAGAGAGATTAAGCCAACAAAGGGAAAAATAGGGTTTCTTGATTTTTCCTTCTCTTCCTTATTTTAAATAGGTTAGGAAACCTAAAATTCCCTTCCCAAGGATTTTTCTCTCGGGTCCCGCTAAAGAAATTCTTTTCTCTTTTTAGTTCAAATTCTTATTTAAAACTCCAATTCCACCATCTAGGCAAGGGTTCAAATCCCAAAGGATTCAATTAATTCCCAATTAATTTTGCTATTAACCGGGAAGGAAAACGGGGTCCGCTATAATACTCCCTCTTTAAAGACTTTCGCCCCCGAAAGTCCTAAGACTGAACAACTCGGGTAATGAGTACTCATCTCATCCTCTAGCTCCCACGTCGCCTCCTCCCGCCTCCGATGCCTCCAAAGAACCTTTACTAAACTTATCTCTCGGTTGCGCAATACCTTGCGCTCATAAGCCAAAATCTGCACGGCTTCTCCTCGAAGGATAAATCTTTACTCAACTCTAAGGGCTCATGCTCTAGCACATGCGAAGGATCTCGCCACGCACTTTCTCAACATCGAAACGTGGAACACATTATGCACCGATAAAGACGGGGTAAAGCTAACCGATAGGCCACCGCCCGATCCGCCAAGGATCTCAAAAGGCCCTACAAACTCGGGCTCACTTGCCTCGCTTTCCAAACCTTAACACCCCACGATAGGTGCTACTTTCAGAAAACATGTTGACCCACCTCAAACTCCAAGTCTCTACGCCTCACATCGGCGAACTTTTTTTGCCTACTCAGTGTCGCCAACATGCGAGCCCTTATCTTCTCGTGATCGCGCCGTTCATCATCCGCAGTAATCTCGGGTCCCGCAACTCGCCTATCCCCAACCTCCTCCCGTAACACTGGGATCTGCAGCGCTACCATACAACGCCTCGAATGGGGCCATTTGAATAGTCGCCGATAGCCGTTGTTGTAAGCGAACTCCATCAAGTATGTGCATCGTCCCAACCGCTCGGGAAGTCCAAGACACGTGCTCTCAACATGTCTTCCAGACCTGATTCACCCTCTCACCACCATCGGTTTGAGGGTGGAAGGCGCAGGTTGAATCGCACTCGCTTCCCAAACCTTTCGGAGCGCCTCCGTGCGAGATGTGAACCGAGAATCCCGATCCGACACTATCTTCACGGGTACTCCGTGGTACCGCACAATTTGCTCTAGAAATAATCGTGCCTCCACCGCTCCACCAGATAACTAATCCTACCGGTATAAAGTGTGCACTCTTAGTCAACCTGGCCCACTACTACCCGTGATCTCGAGTAAACCCTCTCTGTCCTTGGCAACCTGCAGATGTAGTCCATCGAAATCTCGTCCCACTTCCACCGTGGAACACTTAACGGCCGCAATAAACTCGCAGTGCTTCTCTTCTGGAGCCTTCACTTGTTGACAAGTGAGACACCGCTAACAAACTCCGCTATATCCCGCTTCATGCCCATCCACCAAATGTCCGCTTGAGATCTCGGTACATCTTGGTACCTCCCGGTGCCAAGTGAATGGGGAACTATGTGCCCCGCCGAGCAACTCGCTGAATCTCTCCGGCTATCCGGGACGCACAACCGACCTTTGTACCTTAAGCCTCCGCCTAGTGCCACAACAAAGTCGAAATCGCCATCACCCTCAACTCTCTCGAGCAATCTCTTTAACTTGGGATCACTCACCGATCGCCGATGATCCTCTACTTAAGTGACGGCCGAACTCGATAGTTGGGCTACCCCGCGTAACCTCTCCCAACAAGATCGCAATACCGGCTTCATTCAAACTCATTCCGCAACTCAACTTGGGAGCTCAAGAAGGCCGCCGAATGCGACGCCTTCCTACTCAACATGATCACCCACAACATTGGCTTTTCCGGGATGGTACAAAATCTCACAATCGTAGTCCTTTACTAACTCGAGCCACCTCCTCTCGCCTCATGTTCAACTCCTTCGAGTGAAGAAATATTTGAGGCTCGTGATCCGTGAACAATCAATCCTCTCACCATATAAGTAATGCCTCCAAATCTTTAGAGCAAAAACAATCGCAGCCAACTCCATATCATGAGTTGGATAGGTTTTCTCATAAGGCTTTAATCACGGGAAGCATAAGCTATCACCTTCCCATGCCGCATCAACACACACCTAAACCATATTTGGAAGCATCACTATAAACTACGAAACCTCCTATTCCTTCCGAATCGCCAACACAGCCGCCGCCAAGCCGAGCTTAAGCCGGGCAAAACTTTCCTCACATCTAGCATCCCAAACAAAGTCAACACCCTTCTTGGTCGACGGGTTAGGTGCCGCCTTAGCGGAAAAGTCTTTCACGAAACGCCAGAATAACCTCGCCGCACCCAAAAGTCACTGCGTATCTCGCGACCGCCGCCGGCCCGCCCACGAGCTAATCGCTCTATCTTTTGCGGGTCCACCGCTATACCATCTCGCCGACACGATATGACCAAGGAAGGCTACTTTCTCTAGCCAAAACTCACACTTAGAGAACTTTGCGAACAACTGGTTCTCACGCAATGTCACAAAACTTGCCTCAAATGCGAAGCATGGTCCTCCTTGGTCTTGAATAAATCAAAATGTCGTTCTATGAATACGGCGAAAAAGTTATCCAAGAATGCCTTGAACACTCGCCCATCATGTCCATAAACGCTGCGGGGCGTTTGTGAGTCCAAAGGACATGACCACGAACTCATAATGACCATACCTTGATCCAACGCGGTCTTCGGATATCTCGATCTCGAATCCTCAACCGATGGTACCGACCTCAAATCAATCTTAGAAAATACCGAGGTTCTCAAGCCGATCGAACAGATCATCTATACGCCGGCAGGATACTTATTCTTCACCGTGACTTTATTCGCTTCTCTATAGTCTATACACAAGCGCATGGATCCATCCTTCTTCTTAACAAACAGATTTCGTGTGCTCCCACGGGGACACACTTGGCCGGATGAAGCCTCGATCCAAAGATCTCTGCAAATCGCATTTTGAGTTCTCTCAACTCACCGGGCGCCATACGATACGGGGCTTTAGAAATGGGAAGAGTCCTGGCTCCACTCAATGGTGAAGTCTAACTCCCGCTTGGGGGTAAACCCAAGAACTCTTCAGGGAAAACATCTCGCAAACTCTTGCACCACAGTGACCATGTCAATAAATAACGCAGCACTACTATCTCCTCGACAGCTTTGCCAAGAAGCCCCAAGCTCCTCGAGCCAACAATCTATGGGCTTTCGCTGCTGAGATCAATGGCGGGCAAGTTCCGCCCTGGTGTAACGGCCCCGTTTTCCTTCCCGGTTAATAACAAAATTAATTGGAAAATTAATTGAATCTTTTGGGATTTGAGCCTTGCCCTAAATGGTGAATGTGGAGTTTTAAGAAAAGAGTCTTAATTAAAAAGAAAAAGAGAAAAGAATTTCTTTAGCCGGGACCCGCAAGAGAAAAGCCTTGGGAAAGGAATTTAGGTCTCCTAACCTATTTAAAAAATAAGGAAAAGAAGAAAAATCAAGAAACCCCTAATTTTTCCCCTTAGAGACGCATTCTCTCTCTCTCTCTCTCTCTCTCCTAAAACCCTAGCCACACCATCGACACCATCGAGCCACCCCGAGAGCCACCCAAATTTCTAGCCGCACGCACCCCCCTCGCCAGATACCGCTCGCGACACCTCCTCGTGACCGCACTGCACCACGCCGCATCGCCCAGCTACTTTCGCCCAATGCCATCGACGCTCACACTGTGAAAGCCCCACCGCCGCACACCCATCGCCGCCGACGTTGCCGTTCGTGGCCGCCAAAGACCGCCTGGGACGTCGCTCGTGGTCGCACAAAGGCCGCAACGCACGCAGCCTCGACGACGCGCTCGCGACGCCACGCCCCGCGCTTCCTCCAGCTATGATCCTCGCTACGCTACGCCAACCTGGCCGAGAGCCGCTTGCTCGCTGTCGCTTTGCACACAACACACCACACGCCTCAATGCAAGGCCCGCTGACGTGTCCGCCCGCCGCTCAGCCAGCCAAAGACCAGCCAATAAATAGGCGCCGCCACAGCGCTTCAAAGAAGACTAAAGAGCCTAAGCCACCCTCCTTGTCGCTGAGGCCCGTGTCTTCTCGGTGGTAATTCCCAACCAATCCCTTTGTGTTTTCTAAGCTTCGTCAGATGTATTTACTTAGGATGCTTTATTTATGCCTAGGTTGCTCTGAGTTCAGATTAAGCTCGAGGGTCTTTTGGTTGTGATAGCTATTCTCCACTTGTTTCCGGTAAGGACTTCCTACCGTGGTTGTGTGGACCCCGCTATGCTTTCTTAATTGTGCCTTGTATGCTTGTTTACCTTTATGAGCATGTTAGCGGATAGGATAGCTAGTGATTGAATTCTTGCTAGCATGTTTTGCCTTTTTGTTCATGTTAGTGCCATGCTAGGTTTGTTCTTCCAAAGATGCTTGAGATTCCCGCTTTAAGCTCGTAGTATCATGCTAGGCTATGTATGACAGATGTCTTTGTGGATGTTAGCCAGAATCACGTACTTGGTAGTCTAAGCTAGTATGATAGGGTTTGTCTTCATCTAGAGGCCGAGAGCGGATATAACGCACCTTGTCCCCACCGGCCGGGAGTAGAGCGAAGCATAACGTACCTTGCTTCCCCACAGCCAGTGAGGATTAGCTACCTCATTGGCATAAGCCTAGTTTGTAGCTCGCTAGAGCGGAACCCCGCCAACGGTGCAAGCCTACCTTGGCCGGTTCTTAGCTTCGTGTCGGTGGTACAGCCGCACAGATGAGTGCCGAGGGCCTCGCACCACTGTGATCGTGACACCGCTTTCCGAGTCTTAGGCATGCGCACTGCCCGCGTAGTTTGCCCTTAGGCCCCGCATTTACGCCGGTTGCGTAAGAGCATGCGGTGCGCGCAAGACACGCGCTAGTAGCCGGCCCGAGAGCTCCCTGCCAATGTTCGTGAGTACACCGCCTTCTCGTTTAGAGCTAGACTTCGGTACTCTCCCGATAGTCCAGATTTATAGCGAGGGTAAGAGACCCTTGAGGACACCCATTGGGATTAACTTTAGAGTTAATCAATTGGTCGAGGAGAAAGACCTCGAGGGTGCTCGGACATCTTGGGATCGTTTTTTGAGCTGATCAATTGGCCAAGGGAGAAAGACCCTTGAGATGTCCCGGGATTGGTTTGAGAGCCAATCATTAGGCCTAAGTAGGAGACTTCCGTGGATTCCGGATTTGCCTTGTGAGCTCATTGAGCTAAGATCCGTGTTGATATTTGTGGCATGTGTACTAGGTCGCTAGATGATAGATTGCATCGTATCGCACTCCTGGTCGGGGTTCTTACCGAGTATGTTTATACTCACCCTTATCGTGGTTTCTTCCACGGTAACTTGGGGACAAAGACCGAGGTGGCTAGCGGAGAGAGCCGAGATCATGGATGCCGCCGACACTGGCCGTGTCTTATTTTACTGCTTTTGGATTTCAGCATGTAGTTGGACTTAGATCCGTAGGGAAAACTATGATTTGAACTATTTTATGTTTTTAAGGAAAGTACCGATCAACAATCGCTTTAATTTGAATGGTTCGCTTTTGCCTAATGAATGTTTACCTTGTTTTGATTGTTTTCCCGCTCATGTGTTTGAAAAGCTTTTAATCCGACCCTGGCCGGGTCCTTTTATGTTTTAAATTTGCATGCCGAGTAAAGACCTAGATTTAGTTCCATTTTCGGGTTGGGTCTTTACAGCTGGTATCGTGAGCACGAGTCATAGATTCTGTAGACTAACCTCGCTTTGTAGGTTGTGTTCCCATGATCTCCAAAGACTCCAAGGCCGCCAGTTTGTCTAAGTTCAATAAGCTAAGGGTTTTGTTTATGATACTATATGCAAAGATACACATGTGTCATCTTTGTTGTCGAGAAAGTCCGAGCGTGGACTAACCTGTTGTGGTTTCCGTGTAGATCGCCAAAGATGCCGGCTACACGTAGTGGAGCAGTCCGTCTGAACTGCAAATAGAGATGCCGCAGAGCCAGCAGCCGTGGTATATCAAAGCTCGTAGGCGCCCGTGGCACCAGAGGTTAACTTGCCCAGAGAAGGGGCGGAGGCCGCTATGCCTCAAGGTGCACTCCAGAGGAGATATTTCGCTATGAGAGACATGATGATGGGCCTAATGGCCGAGCAGAGAGCTGAGACTCAGCGCAGCTAACAAACAAGCAGAGAGAGGAGTCTAGGGCACAGATAGCCCAGCTTGACACAAATCATGCAAAGAGCACCCCAAAGCAGCTCCAAAGAGTTCTCGGTAGCTCCGGTAGCTCAACCGGAGGGGCAGGGTCATCAGACCAGTCCAGACTCACTTGATAGTGCAGAGGAGCTGCTGAGTTTGGCAAGTGGTTGAAAGATTTCACCAAGTGGAAGCCAAGAGAATTTGATGCTTGTGAGAACCCACTTGTGGCAATCAGTGTGGTTGGCAAGAATGGAGTACATCTTTAGAGTTATGGGATGCCCAGATGTACACAGAGGCCGAGATGTGCGGCCCATGTTCTCTCGACACACCGAGTGGTGGTGGGAGTCCACAGATAGAGCTAGACCACTGGGTCTTCTCCACCACACTGGGAGTTCTTTAGAACGGTTCGAGCTAAGTATGTTAATGACGAGGCTCAGCAGAGATGGCAGAGGCCTTCTCAAATCAAACAGGATCGAGATAGTATTGCCGCCTATGAGAAGAAGTTCTCTCGAGTATAGCTATTTCGCACCGGAGCTCATTGCCACCGAGGAGCTCAAGACTAAGAAGTTCATTTGTGGGCTGAGGAAGGAGGTTGCTCAGATGTTCGAGCACTCGCTCCCGAGAGTTATGATCGAGCGAAGAGAGTTGGCCACGATTTATAACCCGGTATCCGCCAAAGGCAGATCCTGCTGCGCCAACTCTGGTGATTTCAAATTTCCGCCAAAGAAGATTCGGCGTAAGAGGAAGTCCGGGACTTCTAGTGGTTTCCGCTCAATCTCAAGTCACAGACTCACCGGCAGGCCACCAGTTGGTCGAGATCGCCGCCGACCTCGTGGTAGAGCCCAGATCGCCAAAGCAGGCGGGACCAGCAAACCACTCATTGCAACAAGTGCGGAAAGGCACATTATGGTCTCAGTGGAGCATCGCCCCGTGCTTGCTACAGATGTGGCAAGGAGGGGCACTTGGCCGATTCTCGCACTCGTGGATTTAGCAAAGAGCCGGACCGCCCAACAAAGCAGGCCGAGTGTTTGCCACTACTCGCCAGAGGCGAGCGCATCGATGATGCAGCTTGCAGTACGCGCTTGTCTTACAAAGACTATGCATTTGTATTGTTTGATTCGGTTCGACCCATTCCTTTGTTTCGATGCATTCGTTAGACAAGCTTGTGTGGAGCTCGAACCTCTAGGGTTTGAGCTGTGTGTTGCCACTCCTTCCGTGTGAGTATGTTAGCTAGCAGAGAGTTAAGCATGGCCGATACATGAGATATCCGATGAGATTTTAGAGGCTACCCTCATAGTGCCGTTGTCTATGAGCGGTTTCGATGTAATCCTTGGCATGGATTGGTTGGCGAGAAACCATGCTTTGATAGATCACGCCACGGAAAGAAGTGGTGTTTAGGCCGCCTCGAGGCCGAGCTTCAAGTTTCATGCGGTGTCCAGGAGGAACTTGCCCGCCTTTGATCTCGGCAAAGAAATAAAGCCCATAGATTGTTGGCTCGAGGAGCTTGGGGCTTCTTGGCAAAGCTGTCGAGATAGTAGTACTCGCGTTGATCGCTGACATGGTCCCCGTGGTGCAAGAGTTTGCGAGATGTTTTCCCCGAAGAGTTGCCGGGTTTACCCCGGCGGGAGTTGGACTTCACCATTGAGCCGGAGCCAGTGACTCTTCCCATTTCCAAAGCCCCGTATCGTATGGCGCCACCGAGTTGAGAGAACTCAAAGTGCGCAAGAGATGCCGGATCGAGGTTTCATCCGTCCGAGTGTGTCCCCGTGGGGAGCACTCTGTCCTGTTTGTTAAGAAGAAGGATGGATCCATGCGCTGTGTATAGACTATAGAGAACCGAATAAAGTCACGGTGAAGAATAAGTATCCCCGCCGCGTATAGATGATCTGCTTTTGATCAACTTCTTCAGGAGCCTCGGTGTTTTCTAAGATTGATTTGAGGTCGTACCATCACCGAGGATTCGAGATGCGATATCCCAAGACCGCGTCGCATCGAGGTATGGTCATTATGAGTTCGTGGTCATGTCTTTCGACTCACGAACGCCCCGCAGCGTTTATGGACATGATGGACAGAGTGTTCAAGGCATTCTTGGATAACTTCGTTATCGTATTCATAGACGACATTTTGATTTATTCCAGACAAAGGAGGACCATGCTTCGCATTTGAGGCAAGTTTTGACAAAGATTGCGTGAGAACCGCTTGTTCGCAAAGTTCTCTAAGTGTGAATTTTGGCTAGAGAGAGTAGCCTTCCTTGGACATATCGTGTCAGCAGATGGTATAGCGGTGGACCCCGCAAAGATAGAGGCGATTAGCTCATGGGCGGCACTGACGACGGTCGCCGAGATACGCAGCTTTTTGGGTCCGCAGTTATTACCGGCGTTTCGTGAAAGACTTTTTCCGCTAAGGCAAAGCACCCTAACCCGTCCGACCAAGAAGGGTGTTGACTTTATTTGGGATGCTAGATGTGAGGAAAGTTTTGCCCACTTTAAGCTCACTTGCCTTGACGACAAAGACTGTGTTGGCGCTTCGGAGGAACAGGAGGTTTCGTAGTTTATAGTGATGCTTCCAAGTATGGTTTAGGCTGTGTGTTGATGCAAAGATGGGAAGGTGATAGCTTATGCTTCCCTAGCAGCTTGAAGCCTTATGAGAAGAACTATCCAACTCATGATATGGAGTTGGTGCAGCTTGTTTTTGCTCTAAAGATTTGGAGGCACTACTTATATGGTGAGAGGATTCAGCTTGTTCACGGACCACCGTAGCCTCAAATATTTCTTCACTCGTAAGGAGTTGAACATGAGGCAGGAGGTGGCTCGAGTTAGTAAAGGACTACGATCGTGAGATTTTGTATCATCCCTAAAAAGCCAATGTTGTGGCCGATGCGCTGAGTAGGAAGACGTCGCATTCAAAGCAGCTTTGCCGAGCTCCCAAGTTGAATTGCGGAAAGAGTTTGAGCGAACCGGTATTGCGAGCCTTGTTGGGAGAGGTTACCGCCGTGGTAGCCCAACTATCGCCTCACCGTCGCTAAGCGAGAGGATCATCGACAACACCGAGAGTGATCCCAAGTTGAGGAGATTGCTCGAGAGGGTTAAGGCTGATGGCGATTTCGACTTTGTTGTGGCACCGACGAAGGCTTGAGGTACCGAGAAGTCGATTGTGCGTCCCGATGACGCAGAGGTTCGAGCAGAGTTGCTCGCCGAGGCACATAGTTCCCATTCACTTGGCACCCGGAGGTACCAAGATGTACCAGATCTCAAGCGGCGCGTTACGGTGGATGGGCATGAAGCGAGATATAGCGGAGTTTGTTAGCCGGTGTCTCACTTGTCAACAAGTGAAGGCCCCTGCATGTAAACCCGCGGGTTTATTGCGGCCAGCTTAAGTGTTCCACAAAGGAAGTGGGATGAGATTTCGATGGATTTTATCTCCGGGTTGCCGAGGACACCGAGAGGGTTCACTCAGATCCGGGTAGTAGTGGACCGGTGACCAAGAGTGCACACTTTATTTCCGGAAGATTAGTTATACCGTGGGAACAAAGGGCACAGATTGTTCCTTGAGCGATTGTGCGGTACCACGGGTACCCGCAAAGATAGTATCGATCGGGATTCTCGGTTCACATCTCGCTTCGAGAGCGCCCGTAAGGGTTTGGGAACGAGTGTAGTTTCAAGATCGCCTTCCACCCTCAAACCGATGGTCGACCGAGAGGGTGAATCGATTCTGAAGACATGTTGAGAGCCCGTGTCTTGACTTCCTGTGCGCTTGGGACCATGACTGTACTTGATGGAGTTCGCTTACAACAACAAACTATCGTGCGACTATTCGGATGGCCCCATTCGAGCGTTGTATGGTAAGCGCCGCAGATCCCCAGTGTTCTGGAGGAGGAGGTTGGGGATAGGCGTGTTCTGGGACCCGAGTTACTTCTGCAGATGACGAACGACGCAGTCAGCGTAAGATAAGGGCTCGCATGTTGACAAAGACAAAGTAGGCGAGAAAAGTTACGCCCGATGTGAGGCGTAGAGACTTGGAATTTGAGTTGGGTCAACATGTTTTCTTGAAAGTAGCACCTATGCGTGGGGTGTTAAGGTTTGGAAAGCGAGGCAAGCTGAGCCCTAGGTTTGTAGGGCCTTTTGAGATCCTTGAGCGGATCGGAGCAGTGGCCTATCGGTTAGCTTTACCCCCGTCTTTGTCACGCCGTGCATAATGTGTTCCACGCTTCGATGTTGAGAAAGTACGTGGCGTGATCCTTCGCATGTGCTAGAGCATGAGCCCCTAGAGTTGAGTAAAGATTCATCCTTCGAGGAGAAGCCCGTGCAAATTTTGGCTTATGAGCGCAAGGTATTGCATAAACCGAGAGATAAGTTTAGTAAAGGTTCTTTGGAGGCATCGAGGCGCGAGGAAGCGACGTGGGAGCTAGAGGATGAGATGAGGACTCATTACCCGAGTTGTTCCAGCTCTTAGGACTTTCGGGGACGAAAGTCTTTTAAGGGGGGAGTATTGTAACGGCCCCGCTTTCCTTCCCTGTTAATAACAAAATTAATTGGAAAATTAATTGAATCTTTTGGGATTTCAGCCTTGCCTAAATGGTGAATGTGGAGTTTTAAGAAAAGAGTCTTAATTAAAAGAAAAAGAGAAAAGAATTTCTTTAGCCGGACCCGCAAGAGAAAAGCCTTGGGAAAGGAATTTAGGTCTCCTAACCTATTTAAAAATAAGGAAAAGAAGAAAAATCAAGAAACCCCTAATTTTTCCCCTTAGAGCCGCATTCTCTTTCTCTCTCTCTCTCTCTAAAACCCTAGCCACACCATCGAGCCACCCCGAGCCACCCCACTCCTAGCCGCACGCACCCCTCCCCCAACGCCCACGCCTCATTACACACCCCCCGCACTGCACCACGCCGCCCGACCCTACTTCGCCCAACATCGCCGCCTGCTGACTGAAGCCCCACCGCCGCACACCCATCGCTACCGACGCGTTCGCCGTAGCCAAAGACCGCCCGACGCGTCGCTCGTGGTCGCACAAAGTGCCGCAACGCAGCCCAGAACGCGCCGCCCGCGACGCGCCGCCCCGCCGCTCAGCGCGATCCGCCGCGCTAACCCAACCCAGCCGAGCCGCTTGCTCGCGTGTCGCCTTGCAGCCGAACACCCGCGCGCATCGCTGGGTCTCGCGCCGACGCGTCGCGCGCTGCTTGCGCGCCCAGCGCCAAGACGCCAGCCACTAAATGCGCCAGCGCCATGCGCCCAAGCCTGCAGCAGCGCCGCCCAAGCCACCCTCCTTGCTGCGAGGCCCGTGTCTTCTCGGTGGTAATTCCCGAACCAATCCCTTTGTGTTTTCTAAGCTTCGTCCAGATGTATGTACTTACTTAGGATGCTTTATTTATGCCTAGGTTGCTCGAGTTCAGATTAAGCTCGAGGGTCTTTTTGGTTGTGATAGCTATTCTCCACTTGTTTCCAGGTAAGGACTTCCTACCGTGGTTGTGTGGACCCTGCTATGCTTTCTTAATTGTGCCTTGTATGCTTGTTTACCTTTATGAGCATGTTAGCGGATAGGATAGCTAGTGATTGAATTCTTGCTAGCATGTTTTGCTTTTTTGTTCATGTTAGTGCCATGCTAGGTTTGTTCTTCCAAAGATGCTTGAGATTCCCGCTTTAAGCTCGTAGTATCATGCTAGGCTATGTATGACAGATGTCTTTGTGGATGTTAGCCAGGAATCACGTACTTGGTAGTCTAAGCTAGTATGATAGGGTTTGTCTTCATCTAGAGGCTGAGAGCGGATATAACGTACCTTGTCCCCACCGGTCGGGAGTAGAGCGAAGCATAACGTACCTTGCTTCCCCCGGCAGCCAGTGAGGATTAGCTACCTCATTGGCATAAGCCTAGTTTGTAGCTCCGCTAGAGCGGAACCGCCAACGGTGCAAGCCTACCTTGGCCGGTTCTTAGCTTCGTGTCGGTGGTACAGTCGCACAGATGAGTGCCGAGGGCCTCGCACTCACCGTGATCGCGACACCGCTTTCCGAGTCTTAGGCATGCGTGCACGGCCCCGCGTAGTTTGCCCTTAGGCCCCGCATTTACGCCGGTTGCGTGAAGAGCATGCGGTGTCGCGCGCACACGCGCGTAGTAGCCGCCTCGGAGAGCTCCCGGGCTAATGTTCGTGAGTACACCAGTTCCTTCTCGTTTAGAGCCGACTTCGGGTACTCTCCGATAGTCCAGATTTATAGCGAGGGTAAGAGACCCTTGAGGACACCCATTGGGATTAACTTTAGAGTTAATCAATTGGTCGAGGAGAAAGACCCTCGAGGGTGTCTCTGACATCTTGGGATCGTTTTTGAGCTGATCAATTGGCCAAGGGAGAAAGACCCTTGGAGATGTCCCGGGATTGGTTTGAGAGCCAATCATTAGGCCTAAGTAGTAGAGACTTCCGTGGATTCCGGATTTGCCTTGTGAGCTCATTGAGCTAAGATCCGTGTTGATATTTGTGGCATGTGTACTAGGTCGCTAGATGATAGATTGCATCGTATCGCACTCCCCGGTCCGGGGTTCTTACCGAGTATGTTTATACTCACCCTTATCGTGGTTTCTTCCACGTGTAACTTGGGACAAAGACCGAGGTGGCTAGCGGAGAGAGCCGAGATCATGGATGCTTCTTGACACTCTGCCGTGTCTTATTTTACTCGCTTTTGGATTTCAAAGATGTAGTTGGACTTAGATCCGTAGGGAAAACTATGATTTGAACTATTTTATGTTTTTAAGGAAAGTAATCGATCAATCCATCGCTTTAATTTGAATGGTTCGTTTTTGCCTAATGAATGTTTACCTTGTTTTGATTGTTTTCCCGCTCATGTGTTTGAAAAGCTTTTAATCCGACCCTCGCCGGGTCCTTTTATGTTTTAAATTTGCATGCCGAGTAAAGACCTAGATTTAGTTCCATTTTCGGTTGGGTCTTTACACTGACACCGCGAAAACTTGAAGCTCGGCCTCGAGGCGGCCTAAACACCACTTCTTTCCGGCCATGATCTATCAATGCATGGTTCTCTCGCCAACCAATCCATGCCAAGGATCACATCGAAACCGCTCATAGACAAAGACTATGAGGGTAGCCTCTAAAATCTCATCGTATATCTCAGATCCGCCATGCTTAACTCTCATCGCTAGCTAACATACTCACACCCGAAGGAGTGGCAACACACACTCAAACCCTAGAGGTTCGAGCTCCACACAAGCTTGTCTAACGAATGCATCGAAACAAAGGAATGGGTCGAACCCGAATCAAACAATACAAATGCATAGTCAGTAAGACAAGCGGCGTACCAGCAATCGCATCATCAAGACGCTCCGCCCCCGGCGAGTAGTGGCAAACACCCGCCCCCGCCATTGGGCGGTCCCGCCACGCTGCTAAATCCCGAGTGCAGACCGGCCAAATGCCCTCCTTGCCACATCTCAGAGCAAGCACGGGGCGATGCTCCACACAGCACCATAATGTGCCTTTCCGCACTTGTTGCAATGAGTCTGGCCGCTCGCCCGCCTCCGCTGGCGATCCCGGGCTCTACCCTCGAGGTCGGCGCCGATCTCGACCACTAGACTCGCCCCGCTTGGCGAAGTCTCGCGACCAGATTGAGCGGAAACCACTAGAAGTCCTGCACTTCCTCTTCGCGAATCTGCTCACTGGCAGGCCGAATCGACCGAGCCGGCGCCAGAATCCCGCATCGGGCGGATACTTCGGGTTATAAATCGTGGCCAACTCTATCGCTCGATCATAACTCTCGTGAGCGAGTGCTCGAACATCCCGAGCAACCTCCTTCCTCACCCCACAAAATGAACTTCTTAGTCTTGAGCTCCTCTCGGTGGCAATGAGCTCAAAAGCGAAATAGCTATACTCGAGAGAACTTCTTTTCATAGGCGTGAATACTATCTCGATCCTCTGCTTTGATTTGAGAAGGCCTCTGCCATCTCCCCGCCGAGCCTCGCCATTAACATACTTAGCTCAACTTCGTTCTAAAGAACTCCTGTGTGGTGGAGAAGACCCACCGGGTCTAGCTCTATCTGTGGACTCCCACCACCACTCACCGTGTCGAGAGAACATGGGCGGCACATCTCGGCCTCTGACATCCGGGCATCCCATAACTCTAAAGATGTACTCCATTCTTGCCAACCACCGATCGCCACAAGTGGGTTCTCTCAAGCATCAAATTCCCTTGGCTTCCACTTGGTGAAATCTTTCAACCACTTGCCAAACTCAGCCGCTCCTCTGCACTATCAAGTGAGTCCGACCGTCCTGATGATCCTGCCCCTCCGGTTGAGCTACCGGGAGCTACTGGAGCTGCTAGGGGTGCTCGCTGCATGAGCCGTGGTCAACTGGGCTATCTCGTGCCCTAGACTCCTCTCTCTCACGCTAGCCGCGCTGAGTTTCACTCTCTCTCGCTCGGCCATTAGGCCCATCATCATGTCTCTCATAGCGTAAATATCTCCTCCTGAGCCGCACCTTGAGGCATAGCAGCCTCCCGCCCTTCTCTCGGGCAAGTTAGCCTCTGGTGCCACGGGCGCCCTACGAGCTTTGATATACCTCGGGCGCTGGCTCTACAAAGATCTCTATTTGCGCTTCGAGACGGACTGCTCCACTACGTGTAACCGGCATACTTGGCGATCTACACGGAAACCACAACGGGTTAGTCCACGCTCGGACTTTCTCGCCAACAAAAAGATAACACATGTGTACTCGCATATAGTATCATAAACAAAACCCTTAGCTTATTGAACTTAGACAAACCCGGCGGCCTTGGAGTGCCGGAGATCATGGGAACACAACCTACAAACAAAGTTAGTCTACAAAATCTATGACTCGTGCTCGATACCAACCAGTAAAGACCCGACCAAAAAACGGTGCTAAACCTAGGCCTTTACTCAAGATGCCAATTGAAAAGCTTAAAAGGACCCAAAATAGGGTCGGTTTGTAAAACTTTTCAATTATAAGAGTGGAAAACATTAAAAACAAAGTAAACATTCATTAGGCAAAAACGAACCATTCAAATTAAAACAAAGGATCGATCAAGATTTTCCTTAAAAACATAAAATAGTTCAAATCATAGTTTTCCCTACGGATCTAAGTCCAACTACATGTCAAATCCAAAAACAAGAAAATAAGACACGGCAGAGTGTCAAGAAAGATCCATGATCTCCCGCTCTCTCCGCTAGCCACCTCGGTGTCTTGTCCCAAGTTACTTGTGGAAGAAACCACGATAAGGGTGAGTATAAACATACTCGAAGAACCCCGACCGGGAGTGCGATCGATGCAATCTATCATCTAGCAACCTAGTACACATGCCACAAATATCAACACGGATCTTAGCTCAACGAGCTCACAAGGCAAGTCTGGAATCCTCTAAGTCTCCTACTTCCGGCCTAATGATTGGCTCTCAAACCAATCCCGGGACATCTCCGAGGGTCTTTCTCCCTCGGCCAATTGATCACTCAAAACCGATCCCAAGATGTCCGACACCCTCGAGGGTCTTTCTCCCTCGACCAATTGATTAACTCTAAAGTCAATCCCAATGGGTGTCCTCAAGGGCCTCTTTACCCTCGCTATAAATCTGGACTATCGGGAGAGTACCCGAAGTCTGGCTCTAAACGGGAAGGAACTAGTGTACTCACGAACATTAGCCCGGGGGAGCTCTCCGAACCGGCTACTAACGCGGTAGGCGCGCGCACACCGCATGCTCTTCTCTCGCAACCGGCGTAAATGCGGGGGCCTAAGGGCAAACTACGCGCCAGCACGCATGCCTAAGACTTCGAAACGGTGTCACCGAACACGAGGTGCGAGGCCCTCGGCACTCATCCGTGCGGCACTGTACCACCGACCAAGCTAAGAACCGGCCAAGGCGGCTTGCACCGCTGGCGTGGTTCCGCTCTAACAGTGCTACAAACTAGGCTTATGCCGATGTGGTAGCTACATCCACATCGGCCGTCGGGGAAGCAATGTACGTTATGCTTCATTCTACTCCCGACCGGTGGGGACAAGGTACGTTATGTCCGCTCTCAGCCTCTAGATGATGACAAACCCTATTATACTAGCTTAGACTACCAAGTACGTGATTCCTGGCTAACATTCACAAAGACATCTCACATACATAGCCTAACATGATACTACGAGCTTAAAGCAGAATCTCAAGCATGCCGGGACGAACAAACCTAGCATGGCACTAACATGTACAAAAGGCAAAACATGCTAGCAAGAATTCAATCACTAGCTATCCTATCCACTAACATGCTCATAAAGGTAAACAAGCATACAAGGCACAATTAAGAAAGCATAGCAGGGTCCACACAACCACGGTAGGAAGTCCTTACACGAAACAAGTGGAGAATAGCTATCACAACCAAAAAGACCCTCGAGCTTAATACGAACTCGAGCAACCTAGGCATAAATAAAGCATCCTAAGTAAATACATACAGCAAGACGAAGCTTAGAAAACACAAAGGGATTTGGTTCGGGAATTACCACCGAGAAGACACGGGCCTCGGCAGCAAGGAGGGTGGCTTGGGCGCCACTGGTGCGGTTTGGGCGCGCGCTGGCGCTGGGCGCTGGCGCACGCACGTCGACGCGACCGGACGCGCAGCCAGCGCGGGGGTGGTGCGGCCGCAAGTCGACGCGCGAGCGAGCGGCTCGCTGGGTTGGCGCGCGGCGAGGGGTCGCGCTGGAGCGGCGGGGCAGCGTGCGGGTGGCGCGTCTGGGCTGCGTTGCGGCACTCGTCGCGACCACGAGCGACGTCGGGCGGTCTTTGGCGCCACGGGCGACGCCGGCGGCGATGGGTGTGCGACGGTGGGGCTTCCGTGCGCAGCGCGTAGTGGTGGGCGGGAGCGCAGGGTCGGGCGGCGTGGTCTGGTGCGGCGCAGGGGCTGAGCGGCGCAGGGGCTGTGCGGGCAGGGGTGGTGCGATGGAGCAGGTGGTGCGTGCGGCTAGGGCTGGGTGGCTCGGGGGTGGTTCGATGGTGGTTCGATGGTGTGGCTAGTGCTTCTCGGCTAGGGTTTTAGGAGAGAGAGAGAGAGAGAGAGAGAGAGAGACGGCCAACAAAGGGAAAAATAGGGGTTTCTTGATTTTTCCTTCTCTTCCTTATTTTAAATAGGGTTAGGAAACCTAAAATTCCCTTCCCAAGGATTTTTCTCTTGCGTCCTTGGCTAAAGAAATTCTTTTCTCTTTTTAGTTCAAATTCTTATTTAAAACTCCAATTCCACCATCTAGGGCAAGGGTTCAAATCCCAAAGGATCCAATTAATTCCCAATTAATTTTGCTATTAACCGGGAAGGAAAACGGGGCCGTTACAACTGTCTCGAACGTCCTTGCCATGGATGCAAGATACTTTATGCATCAGGCCCGGATGATGCTATCTACCTGATTTCTAACCTGCCTTAACAATCAGCAAACAATCCAATACAATCCAATACGTGCTCAAGAGGAAAACAACGAACCTAGCATGATAATACGAAGCAAGGACAGAATCATGAGCATGCCGAAAGAAAACAACCTAGCATGGACTAACATGAAAAACAACACAGGAAATCATGCCAGTCGGAAATCCAGAATAGAGCACTTATCACCAAACATGTCGATAAACACGAACAAGCATACAATCAGCAATCACATAATATATCGCAGGGTCCACACAATTTCGGTAAGAAATCCTTACCTGGCCGGAAGACCTCTAAACACAAGAAACCTAAGCTGCGATCGAACCCGAGCTACCTATAACGAACCAAGCAAAACACATCAATAATCATAGAATAGCCCTAAATACACTAAAATAAATAAGGCTCAGCTCGGGAGCAACTCACGAGGCGCGACGGACACACGAACGAGCCGATTGCACGAACGGGCAAAGAATGTGGTTACTGGCGCTACTGGGCGCAGGAATGGGTGCGTGGGGCGCTGGCTCGACGCTTGGGCGTGACGCTGGGCGCGACTGCGCGCTGGGGCACGGCTGGGGCGCACGGGCGCTGCGCGTGCGGCGCGGACACGGGCGATGACGCGGGCGGGCGAGCGACGGCAACGCGAGGGCGCGGCGCGGCTCGGCAAAGACGGCACGGCGCGGCTCGGTAGATCTGGTGCGACGACGACGACGGCGTGCTGGGCGGAGACGGGCGGATATGGTGCGACGGGCTCGGCTGGAGCGAGCGACGGGGCTTGGCGAAGATGGGCGGATCTGGCGCGCGAGCTCGGGCGATCTGGCTGCTGGCGACGCGCGATGGTGAGCGAAGGCCGACCGGCGGCACGGCGAGGGCGACGACGAGCTCGGGCTGGCCGGCGATGGGGCTGGCCGCTGCTCGGGCTGGGCTGCTCGGGAGAGAGAGAGAGAAAAGAGAAAAAGAGAAAAAGAAAAAAAAAAAAGATAAAGAAAAAGAAAGGAAAAAAAATGAATTTGGACAAGAAAAGGGAAAATGGGAAAAAAAAAAGAAAAAGGGATTTTATCCCAAAAATCCATCCTTATCCAATAAAACCTCAAAAATCCCATTTCCCGGCTTCCTCCTTCGAGACCCGACTGAAGCAACCTTTTCCAATAAACAAATCTCACTTAAATCCATCTCCCAAAGCAACACTAAAGGCCCGGGCTCGAATCCCAAAGGAAACACCCAAACAACCATCACTTTGCCAATTCCCAAAACCACAACCGAACTTCCAAACGACAAGCCCAAACATCTCGGGATTCGCAGCCAACAACAAACAAGCCTCAACAAATGCAGGAGCTGCCTCGAAGCCCTGAAAAACCACAAATCCTGCCTGGGGTGCAAAAATACCAAAATACCCCCAAGGGGCAAAACCGCTCTAACGACCCAACCAACAACCGAAACTTGACCCGAAGGCACCTCGAAAACTGGGATAGAAAACTGGGCTGTTACAATCTATTTTGTTTTCAAAGCAAAATATTTGTAGACTTTTATATAAAGGAACTTGCAACCTAACGGGCGAGCTCAAACCATGTATCTATAGAGTTTCTTTTGAGTTTTTTGCGGGAGGAAAATGAGCTTATTCAACATGTTGATTTGAAGCTTCCTTCCGAAGAAAGGAATGAAAAACGTGCAGAATGCCAACTTGTTTATTATGGTGAAATACTTCAAATCTGCTTCCAAGATCATCAATGGCAGTAAGCACAAAGTGTTCAAAAAAAGACATAAAAATTTTGATTTGAGGACAAATCCTTTTAAAGAAAGGGGGGATGATATGAATGCAACCACCGACTTATTGTATTCACACGAAGGAGCGACAAGTAGCAAGAAGAGAAGATTTCAAGAGCCTTTTTTTTTTAATTAGAATGCAGATATTTAAATTGTGGAATTCGCAGATTTTTATGTTTTATAACCTTTCGATTTCAATGCTTGCCAACCATGCTCTTAATCGTAAGGAACCTTCTAGAGGAGTTGGTTGAGTCTATGTAAAGCATATCTACCCTCTTGTCTATCATTTAAGCCGTGCAATGGACTTTTGGCTTCTCATGTCTCGTTTTCTACAAAATGCATTTGATACCTTTTTTAGTCCTTTTTGTATTCCAAGGCATGCACGAATTTTTGGCCTTTAAAACGGCTTGTAATACATCATTTTGGAGAGATTTATGATTGAAAAACTTGTGTTTTCTTAGACCCCTTTTGGTGTTGTCTTTTTTCCAAATCTTGCACTAGGTTTGAAGTTAAATCAATTCATTGGATTAGTCTTGATCAAACTAATTCTGGAGCGAGTTGTCTTAGGATCTAAGAGTGGCCATTTTAGATTTTGAGTGTGATCTAAGTTAGGTGTCACTGCGAGTTTTTACAAGGATCCTAGAAGGACCTCTAGCTAGCTTTGTAAAATTCAAGCAACGTTCGGCGCTTAACATTTGGTATCAGAGCATCTGGTCGACATTCTTTGGCCGACTCTAGACTTCGCTTCAACATGGCACTTAATGAAGAAAAAGCAACACATGAACCAGGTTTTAGTACCGTTCTTGAAGCTCTTAAAGATGTGTTGGAAATGATGAGAGAAGATATGGAAGAAAAAAGAACACATCGCAAAAGGTTGTCTTCGAGGTACACTAACCATAAACCAATTTCAAATATTCAATTTTCTATGAAAAATAATAGTTTATGTGATGAAGTTCAGCCTGTGGTTGCCGAAAGTTGAATCAATGAAAATGAAATGCTTAGTGGCTTAGTTTCAACAAATGCATGTGAGTTTAGCGAAAAATTAGATTGCATGGACTTGTTTGCTTGCAATCCCGCTACGATTGTAAGACCTACTATTGATGACGTACATGTTGATGTGTGTGAGTTAGGGAAAAAAAGGCACAAAAGCCCAAAACAAAAGCATATGATTTTAGGGAAAAAGAAGCTCCCGAGAAATTGAGTGTGAGAGATAAGCATGAGATTAGTTTATGGCCTAGAGAGAAAAGC
The DNA here is from genome assembly GCA_036507275.1 of Sicyos edulis. Classification (NCBI taxonomy): domain Eukaryota; kingdom Viridiplantae; phylum Streptophyta; class Magnoliopsida; order Cucurbitales; family Cucurbitaceae; genus Sicyos; species Sicyos edulis. Next base: position 15,601,833 of record CM071856.1, on the reverse strand, counting down.
CAATGTTGTGAGCTTGTGTGAAAGAGCCAATGAGGTTAAATCTATTTTGTTTTCAAAGCAAAATATTTGTAGACTTTTATATAAAGGAACTTGCAACCTAACGGGCGAGCTCAAACCATGTATCTATAGTGTTTCTTTTGAGTTTTTTGCTGGAGGCAAATGAGCTTATTCAACATGTTGAATTGAAGCTTCCTTCCGAAGAAAGGAATGAAAAACGTGCAGAATGCCAACTTGTTTATTATGGTGAAATACTCCAAATCTGCTTCCAAGATCATCAATGGCAGCAAGCACAAAGTGTTCAAAAAAAGACATAAAGATTTTGATTTGAGGACAAATCCTTTTAAAGAAAGGGGGGATGATATGAATGCAACCACCGACTTATTGTATTCACACGAAGGAGCGACAAGTAGCAAGAAGAGAAGATTTCAAGAGCCTCTTTTTTTTTTAATTAGAATGCAGATATTTAAATTGTGGAATTCGCAGATTTTTATGTTTTTAACCTTTCGATTTCAATGCTTGCCAACCATGCTCTTAATCGTAAGGAACCTTCTAGAGGAGTTGGTTGAGTCTATGTAAAGCATATCTACCCTCTTGTCTATCATTTAAGCCGTGCAATGGACTTTTGGCTTCTCATGTCTCGTTTTCTACAAAATGCATTTGATACCTTTTTTAGTCCTTTTTGTATTCCAAGGCATGCACGAATTTTTGGCCTTTAAAACAGCTTGTAATACATCATTTTGGAGAGATTTATGATTGAAAAACTTGTGTTTTCTTAGACCCCTTTTGGTGTTGTCTTTTTTTCAAATCGTGCACTAGGTTTGAAGTTAAATCAATTCATTGGATTAGTCTTGATCAAACTAATTCTGGAGCGAGTTGTCTTAGGATCTAAGAGTGGCTATTTTAGATTTTGAGTGTGATCTAAGTTAGCTGTCACTGCGAGTTTTTACAAGGATCCTAGAAGGACCTCTAGCTAGCTTTGTAAAATTCAAGCAACGTTAGTAGCTTATCATTTGGTATCGTGAGCATCCGGTCGACATTCTTCGGCCGACTCTAGACTTCGCTTCAACATGGCACATAATGAAGAAAAAGCAACACATGAACCAGGTTTTAGTACCGTTCTTGAAGCTCTTAAAGATGTGTTGGAAATGATGAGAGAAGATATGGAAGAAAGAAGAGCACATCGCAAAAGGATGTCTTCGAGGTACACTAACCATAAACCAATTTCAAATATACAATTTTCTATGAAAAATAATAGTTTATGTGATGAAGTTCAGCCTGTGGTTGCCGAAAGTTGTATCAATGAAGATGAAATGCTTAGTGGCTTAGTTTCAACAAATGCATGTGAGTTTAGCGAAAAATTAGATTGCATGGACTTGTTTGCTTGCAATCCCGCTACTGTTGTAAGATCTACTATTGATGACGTACATGTTGATGTGTGTGAGTTAGGGAAAAAAAGGCACAAAAGCCCAAAACAAAAGCATATGATTTTAGGGAAAAAGAAGGTCGCGAGAAATTGAGTGTGAGAGATAAGCATGAGATTAGTTTATGGCCTAGAGAGAAAAGCCAATGTTGTGAGCTTGTGTGAAAGAGCCAATGAGGTTAAATCTATTTTGTTTTCAAAGCAAAATATTTGTAGACTTTTATATAAAGGAACTTGCAACCTAACGGGCGAGCTCAAACCATGTATCTATAGAGTTTCTTTTGAGTTTTTTGCGGGAGGAAAATGAGCTTATTCAACATGTTGATTTGAAGCTTCCTTCCGAAGAAAGGAATGAAAAACGTGCAGAATGCCAACTTGTTTATTATGGTGAAATACTTCAAAGCTGCTTCCAAGATCAGCAATGGCAGAAAGCACAAAGTGTTCAAAAAAAGACATAAAGATTTTGATTTGACGACAAATCATTTTAAAGAAAGGGGGGATGATATGAATGCAACCACCGACTTATTGTATTCACACGAAGGAGTGACAAGTAGCAAGAAGAGAAGATTTCAAGAGCCTCTTTTTTTTTTAATTAGAATGCAGATATTTAAATTGTGGAATTCGCATATTTTTATGTTTTATAACCTTTCGATTTCAATGCTTGCCAACCATGCTCTTAATCGTAAGGAACCTTCTAGAGGAGTTGGTTGAGTCTATGTAAAGCATATCTACCCTCTTGTCTATCATTTAAGCCGTGCAATGGACTTTTGGCTCTCGTGTCTCGTTTTCTACAAAATGCATTTGATACCATTTTTAGTCCTTTTTGTATTCCAAGGCATGCACGAATTTTTGGCCTTTAAAACGGCTTGTAATACATCATTTTGGAGAGATTTATGATTGAAAAACTTGTGTTTTCTTAGACCCCTTTTGGTGTTGTCTTTTTTTCAAATCGTGCACTAGGTTTGAAGTTAAATCAATTCATTGGATTAGTCTTGATCAAACTAATTCTGGAGCGAGTTGTCTTAGGATCTAAGAGTGGCCATTTTAGATTTTGAGTGTGATCTAAGTTAGCTGTCACTGCGAGTTTTTACAAGGATCCTAGAAGGACCTCTAGCTAGCTTTGTAAAATTCAAGCAACGTTCGGCGCTTATCATTTGGTATCAGAGCATCTGGTCGACATTCTTCGGCCGACTCTAGACATCGCTTCAACATGGCACATAATGAAGAAAAAGCAACACATGAACCAGGTTTTAGTACCGTTCTTGAAGCTCTTAAAGATGTGTTGGAAATGATGAGAGAAGATATGGAAGATGTAAGAGCACATCGCAAAAAGGATGTCTTCGAGGTACACTAACCATAAACCAATTTCAAATATTCAATTTTCTATGAAAAATAATAGTTTATGTGATGAAGTTCAGCCTGTGGTTGCCGAAAGTTGTATCAATGAAAATGAAATGCTTAGTGGCTTAGTTTCAACAAATGCATGTGAGTTTAGCGAAAAATTAGATTGCATGGACTTGTTTGCTTGCAATCCCGCTACTATTGAAAGACCTACTATTGATGACGTACATGTTGATGTGTGTGAGTTAGGGAAAAAAAGGCACAAAAGCCCAAAACAAAAGCATATGATTTTAGGGAAAAAGAAGCTCGCGAGAAATTGAGTGTGAGAGATAAGCATGAGATTAGTTTATGGCCTAGAGAGAAAAGCCAATGTTGTGAGCTTGTGTTAAAGAGCCAATGAGGTTAAATCTATTTTGTTTTCAAAGCAAAATATTTGTAGACTTTTATATAAAGGAACATGCAACCTAACGGGCGAGCTCAAACCATGTATCTATAGTGTTTCTTTTGAGTTTTTTGCGGGAGGCAAATGAGCTTATTCAACATGTTGAATTGAAGCTTCCTTCCGAAGAAAGGAATGAAAAACGTGCAGAATGCCAACTTGTTTATTATGGTGAAATACTCCAAATCTGCTTCCAAGATCATCAATGGCAGCAAGCACAAAGTGTTCAAAAAAAGACATAAAGATTTTGATTTGAGGACAAATCCTTTTAAAGAAAGGGGGGATGATATGAATGCAACCACCGACTTATTGTATTCACATGAAGGAGCGACAAGTAGCAAGAAGAGAAGATTTCAAGAGCCTCTTTTTTTTTTTAATTAGAATGCAGATATTTAAATTGTGGAATTCGCAGATTTTTATGTTTTATAACCTTTCGATTTCAATGCTTGCCAACCATGCTCTTAATCGTAAGGAACCTTCTAGAGGAGTTGGTTGAGTCTATGTAAAGCATATCTACCCTTTTGTCTATCATTTAAGCCGTGCAATGGACTTTTGGCTTCTCATGTCTCGTTTTCTACAAAATGCATTTGATACCTTTTTTAGTCCTTTTTGTATTCCAAGGCATGCACGAATTTTTGGCCTTTAAAACGGCTTGTAATACATCATTTTGGAGAGATTTATGATTGAAAAACTTGTGTTTTCTTAGACACCTTTTGGTGTTGTCTTTTTTTCAAATCTTGCACTAGGTTTGAAGTTAAATCAATTCATTGGATTAGTCTTGATCAAACTAATTCTGGAGCGAGTTGTCTTAGGATCTAAGAGTGGCCATTTTAGATTTTGAGTGTGATCTAAGTTAGTCATCATCATGAGAGTTTTTACAAGGATCCTAGAAGGACCTCTAGCTAGCTTTGTAAAATTCAAGCAACGTTCGCGCTTATCATTTGGTATCGTGAGCATCCGGTCGACATTCTTCTACCCGACTCTAGACTTCGCTTCAACATGGCACATAATGAAGAAAAAGCAACACATGAACCAGGTTTTAGTACCGTTCTTGAAGCTCTTAAAGATGTGTTGGAAATGATGAGAGAAGATATGGAAGAAAGAAGAGCACATCGCAAAAGGATGTCTTCGAGGTACACTAACCATAAACCAATTTCAAATATTCAATTTTCTATGAAAAATAATAGTTTATGTGATGAAGTTCAGCCTATGGTTGTCGAAAGTTGTATCAATGAAAATGAAATGCTTAGTGGCTTAGTTTCAACAAATGCATGTGAGTTTAGCGAAAAATTAGATTGCATGGACTTGTTTGCTTGCAATCCCGCTACTATTGTAAGACCTACTATTGATGTAACGGCCCGAAAATTTCATCCCGGTCTTCCCGGGAGGCCCAGGGGCATTTTGGTAATTTTGGGTCGGGCCGACCGGGCCAGTTTTGAAATTGTTAATTGCCGGAATAATTATGAGTTGATTTGAATGGGATCGGGAATTTTGGTGAAGACATTTGAGCTTGGGAAAGAGTGAAAATAAATAAGGAATTAAATAGCGCGTCGAGTGAGATTCGAGCCAAGGACGTGTCGCGTGCTAGACAGGGGTCGTTGCCAATCGAGCCACCAGGCATTTTTGTGATCTTAAACGCGCCACCTTGTATATTAGCCTTTCTTCGTGTGGTTGATTTAAAAGCCAAAATCGCCCGAGCTTCTTCCCCATTTCTTCTTCTTCCTTCGCGAAATTCTCCTCCGACCGACTCACTTTTCCTTCGCGATTTCTTCTTTCTCCAGCTCCAATTCGACCGAGTTCCTCTCCCAAATCCGAAGCAAAATCGTGAGCAGCTGGTAAGTTTCTCCTTCTCTTCTTCTCCTTCGCGTTTCCGTCTCCCCTGTTCCGATTTCGAGTTTTTCCGGCCGAGTCGAAGTGATTGGTGTGTGTGTGATGTTCAGTGCAGCTAGCCAAGGTGATTCGTCCAACCAATTCGCCCCAATTCACCAATTCGTTCGCCGAATTCGCTTGCCCTGTTCGCCCCTGTTCGCGCCCAGACGCCGAGATCGCCAGCCCTTCGCGCGGAAGCCAGCTCGCTGTCGCAGCCCAGTCGCCGTGTCACGCCGTGCATCCTCGCCCAGATCCGCGTCTACGCCCGTGCGCCCGCGCGCGCCCAGCCGAGCTGCATCGCCAACGCTCTGTCCGTCCGCGCGCAGCTCGCGCCCCAGCGCTCGTCCGCCCCCCAGCGCGCGCACCCAGCGCGCCCACGCGCCCATTTCTGCGCCCCAGCTAGCCCAGCCAGCCCCGTTGCTGCCCCGTTCGTGCAATCGGCTCGTTCGTGCGTTCTTCGTGCCTCGTGAGTTGCTCCCGAGCTGAGCCTCATTTATTTTATTATATTTAGGCCTATTGTGTGATTTTTGTTGTGATTGATAGGTTCTCGGTAGCTAGTTCGGGTTCGTTCACAAATTAGGATTTCGTGTCAAATCGTCCCCGACCAAGGTAAGGATTTCTTACCAGAGTTGTGTGGACCCTGCGATATTATATGTGATTGCTGATTGACTGCTTGTTTGTGTTTATTGACATGTGTAGCTAGGTATTCTATTATGAATTCCCGATTAGCATGATTTTCCTGGTTTAATTCTCATGTTAATCCATGCTAGGTTGTTCCTCTCTAGCATGCTCGTATCTGTTCCTTGCTTCGTAGTATCATGCTAGGCTCGTTGTATTCTTATTGAGCACGTATTGGATTTTATGCAATTGTTTGCTGTTTGCTAAGGCAGGTTAGAATTGCAGGTAGATAGCATCATCCAGGCCTGATGCATAAAGAACCTTGCATCCATGGCAGGGACGTCGAGCAAGTCATTCCGTCCCTGGACCTCGTGAGGGATTAGCTAACCCGGGCGGTAGGCCCTACAATCTTGGGTGAGGGTGGCAGCTGTTAATGCCCCAACGGTCGGGATGATGACTTGGCATTGCCTTGTCCCCGGCAGCCGGCATGTCCTCAGCATGTTTGGCAGTAGCCCCTGATTGCCACCTGTTAAGGCAAGGACGGCTTCCTGGTGTAAGCCTACCACGACCGCCTTCGAGCCCCAGTGTGCGGTGGTTCAGGTGACATAGTTTACATGTCCGGTCTCACACCCTATGTCGGTGACACCGATCCAAAGATTTAGTTAGGCGTGGTGATCGGACATGGGCGACTTTGCCTCTGGACCCGGCACCCCCATAGTTCCGCGATAGCACGCAGTGCATGCTTACGCTCATTACAGCGCCGACTAGAGAGCTCCTCGGGATTGTGAGCCAGTGTACCTTTCGTCGACAGTAGACAGGCTGAGGCCGAGACTTGTTTCTCATATAGGGCGACTTATATATTGGACTGTGTTGTGATATTATTTCCGGACTAAGACCCTAGTTGGCATCCGAGGCACAAGTATGGGCTAAGCTATGTGCTCTATTCTGTGTTTATATTCATAGCTTGCATACGCTCATCGAGATGACCATGTATATCGTATTGTACCCCGGTTGGGGATTCTTACTGAGTAATTCGTTACTCACCCTTATTCTGTGGTTTTCCACAGGTAATCGTGGTGCGCGACAGGATGCCTGAAGGAGGAGCTGTGATCATGGGGCCCAGTCTTCCAACTCTGATTTTTGTATTATGACTCTCGTGTGTTTTTGTAACGGCCCAGGTTTTCATCCCGATCTTCCAGGTATGCCCAAGGGGTATTTTGGTAATTTGGATGGGCCGTCAGGGCCGTTTATGTCTTTTTCCAGTTGCTAAAATTATTGGATGGATTTATGTAAGTTTTTTAGGCTTTGTGGATGGGTTTGAGCATGGATAGATGCAAAAGTAAAAATATAGGAAAATTGTGTTGCAGCCAGGGTTCGAGCCAAGGTGGCCTTGTGTGCTAAAGGAGAGCCTTGCCAAGTGAGCCACCAGGAGTTTTTGTTACTCTTTTCGCAGCATATATTGGTTAGCCTTGATTTTTGGGATTTTGGTGCATTTGATTAAATGAAAGGAAATAGGGTTTTGTGTTTTCTTCTCCAAATCTCCATGGCCGCCCAACCCTCTTCTCTCCCAAGCCCCTTGCCGTGATTTTCTTCCCTTGCAGCCCCGAGCGCCGTTCCGGCCAGCCAAGCGACCCAGCCGAGCAGCCCGGTCGAGCAGCCCAGCCAGATCGCACCAGCAGCCCCAAGCGCCCAGCAGCAGGCTGCCCAAGCGCCCAGGTCGTCGCAGCCGCCCAGGCGCCCAGCCGTGCGTCGACCAGGTCTGCCCCGCGCCCGTCATCGCAGCCCAGCAGCGCCGCTCGCCGCGTCTGCGTCGCATCTCCAGCGCCCGCGCGCACGTCGCCGTCCCAGCGCGTCCGCGCCCAGCGCCAGTGTGCCGTGCCGCCCGCCCGTCGCCGTCCCAGCTTGTCCGCGCCCGTGCGCCTGCGCCAGCCTGCCGTCCGCGTGCGCGCGTGCGCCTAGCTCTGCTGCCCATCTGCGCCCGTCAGTGCCCAGCGCCCGACCCATGCCGCCCATCAGCGCCCGTCAGCGCCCAGCAGCAGCCCCGCCGTGCTGCTTGCCCGTCCGGGTGTCAGCCGAGCCGCGTGAGTTGCTCCCGAGCCGAGCCTTGTTTATTTTATTATATTTAGGCATATGGATTGTGATTATTATTATGTTTGTTAGGTTCTCGTTTGCTAGCTCGGGTTCGATCGCAGCTTAGGATTTTGTGTGTAGTTGCCTCCCGGCCAGGTAAGGATTTCTTACCGGAGTTGTGTGGACCCTGCGATGTTCTATGTGATTGATGTTGTATGTTTGTTTGTGATTATCAGCATGTGTAGTTTAGGTGCTCTGTTCTAAATTCCTGACTGGCATGACTTTGTATGTCGTTCTTTCATGTTAGTCCATGCTAGGTTGTTCCGTTCTGGCATGCTCATATTCATTCTTGTTCCGTAGTACCATGCTAGGTCTGCTGTATTCTTTTGAGCACGTATTGGATTGTTTGTTGATTGTTAAGGCAGGATAGAATTCAGGTAGGTAGAATCATCCGGGCCTGATGCATAAAGTATCTTGCATCCATGGCAGGGACGTCGAGACAGTTCTCCGTCCCTGGACCCCGTTAGGGTTTAGCTAACCCGACCAGTGGGCCCGCAATCTTAGGTGAGGGTGGCAGATCGTTAAATGCCCCAACGATCGGGATGATGACTTGGCATTGCCTCGTCCTCGACGATCGGCACGTCCTCAGCGTGTTCGGCCGTAGCCCTTGATTGCCACCTGATAGGGCAAGGACGGCTTCCTGGTGTAAGCCTACCACGATTGATTCCTTAGCCTCAGGTGCGGTGGTTCAGGCTGACATAGTTCACGTGTCCAGGTCTCACACCCCTATGTCAGTGACACCGATCCAGAGATTTAGTTAGGCGTGATATCCGGATATGGGCAGCTTGCCACTAGACCCGGCACCCCCTCATAGTCTGTAGAAGCACGCGGTGCATGCTTACGCTCATTACAGCTCCGACCGGAGAGCTCCTCGGGATCTTGAGCTAGTGCACCTTTCGTATCGACAGTAGACAGGCTGAGGCCGAGACTTGTTTCTCGTATAGGGCGTATTGTGTATTGTGGATTATTCCGGACTAAGACCCTGAGTTGGCATCTGAGGTCCAAGTGTGGACTTAAGCTATGTGCTCTATTCTGTGTTTATATTCATAGCTTGCATACACTCATCTAGATGACCATGTGCATCGTATTGTACCCCGGTTGGGGATTCTTACTGAGTAATTCGTTACTCAACCTTATTTTGTGGTTTTCCACAGGTAACCAAGGTGCGAGACAGGATGGCTGAAGGAGGAGCTGTGATCATGGGAACCTGCTGTCGTCTCTGACTTTTTATTTCTATGACTCTTGTCTTTTTATTTTCCCCTGAATGCATGTAGTCGGGCACGAAGCCCTAGGATGTTTTCTGAATGTTTTCGTGGATTCCTGCTTTATTGAATTTGAGGATGTTTCAAATGTTTTAAGAAATCTCTGATCAGAGTGTACGTTTTGGAAATGTATTTGCCTTGAAAGCAGTGCTTGGAGACAGGGGACGGGTTTCATAAACTATCTTTATTTCTGATTGAACCTTGATTGTTTTGTTTTAATTGGGAATCCGAAAATTATTTGCATATTGTCCTTTACTTTGAATGCATGCATTGGGGTAAAGGCCTATTTAGAGCCCTTTTTGGGTCGGGTCTTTACAGTTGGTATCAGAGCTCAGAGTCATAGACTTTGTAGACTGACCTTTTGTTGTAGGTCGTCTTTCCCATGATCACCAAAGATCTGACGATCATCAGTGCGCCTAAGTTTTCTGTTTTTAGAAAAGGGTTAAGAATTTACAATACCTTTCATCTAGTGTATGCCTTGTTTTGTGTTGTGGAGCGGAGACGAGCAGGTTCTGACTCGTCGTTGGTTTGGGTTTAGAGCGCCATCATGCCAACTTCCCACAGTGTGAGCTGTATGTTGTGGTTTGTTGAGATATCCAGATAGATTCGGATACCGCTGGGACATCGTTCCAGGTGGAGGCAGAGGTTAGACTCTCGTAGGCCACGTGTGGCCCAGTTGTTGGTTTTCCCCTAGTGAGAGGGTGGAAGTGATTTGCCCTGGAGTACCACTCCAGGAGAGGAGTTAGCTATGGCTTTGCTTATGTGGATGCTTGTGGAGCAGGTCTCCGTGTGGACTAGCTTGGGTAGCTCAAGTGTTGATCTTGAGCCTTAGCAGATCGTTTGATTGCCCAGTGAGTAGCTGCAGAGTTGGTAGCCTTCGAGGAAGTTGATGAGGCATCTTTGTGCTCATGTAATTTGTTGTTGTTTTGCTGCCAGTAAGTCGAAACCCTGTGGTTAAGGGTGCAGCGAGCAGTGTTCCCATCGGACGTGATCCGTTGGTGGTTTCCCAGTTGTTTAGTAGAGTTGAGCACTCTTCTTTTGGTGAGCCCTATAGTAGGGCTAGCTGCTGCATGTTGAGAGAGCCAGCTAGAGTTTGGTTGAGCATCATGTGGAGATGCAACAGTAGGCCGTGAGCCTTCAGTTTGATGAAATGCCACAGTCTGGTTGTTTGAGTTTTGAGCCTTATATGCCTAGCCTTAGTTTTTGTCACTTGAGGTTGTGACCTTGCTGGCCCCATTTGTAGTAAGATGTGGATTTGGTAGTAGTGGCACTTGAGGTGCATTGGTTGGTGTGCCGCTTTGGCACTAAGTCTGGTTCAGGCCTGAGTTTGGCATGGGTATAGCAGATGGTTCTATGACCCGTCCGGAGTTCAGCACACTTCTTTAGCCGTTGGATTCGTTTATGGTTGTTGCACCTATTCAGGTCGTGCAAGAGGGCTAGTTCAGTGGTAGTCGAAGGACTACAAGTGAAAGGATGTTCGAGAGGAGCTGGAGCCTCTTCCCAGTGTTACTGGGGGTTGAGTAAGTCAGCAGGTTGACGATTGGTAAGTGTTAGTGCGTGCGAGTCTCACGCTAGGGCTGAGTCCAAGAGATCTTTGTGGTTGGTAGTGCGGTCCACTACCTTCGGGTGCCTAAACCTGAGTTGAGTGAGCATTGTAGATGCGAGTTCGGTCCAGCAGAGGGACCATGAGTTGGATGCCCGTGAGATGAGTTGGATGCTCATGAGATGAGTTGGATGCCCGTGAGATGAGTTGGATGCTCATGAGATGAGTTGGATGCCTATGAGATGAGCTGGATGCCTTATGAGATGAGTTGGTCGCCTTATGTGTAAGCACACTTGGTATAAAGTAAGTTTGGATTTGGCATTGTTATGCTTTAGTAGAGCAAGGTTGCCGCAGCTTCGAGTATCGTGTGGAGATGGAACTTTTGGTGTTCCTTTGGTTGATTGTATCTCTGCAAGAAGTTAGTGTTGCCTTTTGGAAAGCACCTGTTAGCCTTGGATCTCTGAAGGAAGCTTCAGAGCTGTGCACTCAAGTGTGTTTTGTGTAGTTCGTTCTGGTGGCGATAGTTTCAGAACCATGTAGGGTTTGCATTGGAGAACTGGTGCTCAGTTCTTGGAGAAGTTGGACTCCAGGTGGATGTTGTAAGGCTTTAGTTGAGGTTGTAAGGATACCGTGATCGTAGTCGGGTTGTTGCTTAGGCAAGTTTGTTAAGTTGAACCTAAGCTTGGTTGGTGGAACCTCTTGTGTTCATGGTTGGAGTTCAGATGGTACTGAACAAATGGTGGTTGTAGTGAAGCCGCGTAGTTTCTAATCGCAGTTGCTAAGAGTGTTGCTCGGAATCCTTACCCTGGGTGGAAGCTACATGGTGGCTGATGCTTTGAGTAGGAGGATGACACATTCTGAAACGTTTCTGGTCTTTTTGGTTTCGAGGTTTGGAGCAGGCCAGCGTGGTTGTGATGCTGGGAAAAGGAGTTGTTTGTTCAGGCAGTTGGTTGTTAGACCGTTAGACGACAGTGTGTGTCGAGGGTTGTCGAAGATCCCTAGTTGTGGAGAGCCTCGCCAGAGCTCAGTCAGACCCAGGTAGTGAGTTTAGTTGGCAAGCCAGAGTCGAGTAGTTTGTAGCCTCGGGTGAGTTGTCTTTGGCGATTTTGGTAGGCTAGCAAGCCAGAGTTTGTTTGGAGTAGAGTCCGGATTTGGTTCCGGTGTGGTGGCAAGTTGGTGCTTGATGTTGGCCAAGGTGTGGTTTTCGAGTTGCCTAGGAGTTAGCCTTGTTCGTGGGTAAGTGGTTTGCCCTGTAGGATGTCTCTCCTGTTCCCAGAGTTTGAGAGTGCCCTTATTTGGTGTTTGGGGGTGAGTCTTCTCTTGCCCATGGTTGGCGGTCTAGTCTGTGGTGGACCCCCCTTGTTGTTGCCTCTAGGAGAGTTGGATGCCGTGCTTAGCTAAGCAAGACAGCGAGCGGTTGTGGAGCTCTCTGTCCTTCGGTTGTCCTCTTGTAAGGATCTGTTTCTCCTTGGGAGTTGTCAAGTTATTCCTTGGTCTTGGAATTGGTAGTAGTGGTGCTAGTAGGAGGAAAAGTTTGTTGGCTGCTTGGAAGCAGTTGTTTGTCAAAGTTAAGCGGACTCTTGAGTGGTGTTCTGGAAGTTGCGGTAAGGGTTGTTCTGCCTCTTATGAGTGTTTGGCCTAGTTGGTTAAGATTTTTGTGTGTTGGCATGGAAGATGTTGCACCTTTGTAGTGGAAGAACTCCTTTGTATCAGTTGTGGGTTGAGGTTGCACCATTGTGGATGGATTAGGGTCTTGACCTTTTGAGGGATCTTTGCTGGTTAGTGTGGTTTGTGCTCTGCCAGCCATTATTGGTAATCTGGTTCCTGGTAGTTGGTGTTAACCGAGTAGTGGAGTTCCGTTTATGAAGTTTCGGTGGGAAGGTGCAATAAGCCTAAGCTAGAGGGTTAAGCTTGTATGTGTTATCGTTTGGACTTGTGAGATGTGCTTCATATTTGAGGCAAGCTTCGTTCTGTTGCTTGCATGGAGGTAGGCTTGGTGGAGGGAGCCCTTTAGGGCCGGTTGTTGGCAGGTTGACTTGTCCAGCCAGTGATTTGAGCCAAGCTAGAGTTGAGTGGATTGGCATAGCTATGTAGTTTGTAGTTGTTTGGGCTTCCGAGATCGTAGCACTCAAGTTGTTGGTTTGAAGGAGTTCGTGTGGAAGCTGGCAGTTTGTCGAGGTTGTTGTGTGAGTTCGGATTTTTGGTGGACTGGTTTCTGTAGCTAGAACTCGCACCTCGCCCAGGTGGAGATGTCATTATGTGGAGTAGTGGCATGTCGGTTTGGGCCGGAGATGTTGGCTCTAGAGTGTGGCAACAAAGATTTTTCTAGGTAGTGCGTGATGAACCGTGGTTCGAGAGCGTTGTTAAGAGGCTTATGGTAAGGTGCGATTCTGTAGTGTTTTCACCCTCGACCGATGGTCTTTTGGGAGGAGTGATCCGAACCTTTGGAGCTTGTTGCGAGTTGGTGTTTCATGATTAGGCGGCGGAAGACTAGAGTGGTTTTATGAGGTTGCCTTTGGTTGCGCTCTCGTGATCGATTCTTGTGGTTCCATTGAGGCATTGCAAGGTAAGTATTGCAGGATTCCAGTGTTCTGGGAAAAGGTTGGTGGCCATCAATTTTGTTTTGGGTCCTGAGTTGCTGCATTTGACCAGAGGTGATGTGCAGGAGTTTAGAGCTAGTGTTGTTAGCTCAGAGCAGGCAGAAAAGTTACGCCGATGTTCGGCGTCGAGTTTTAGAGTTTGAGGTTGGACAATGCGTAGTTTTAAAGTTGTGCCGTTGTGAGTTGTGTTGAGGTTTGGTAAGCGGGAGAAGTGGAGCCTCCTGTTGTTGGACCATTTGAGATTCTCGAAAGGATTGGCAGAGTTGCATATTGGTTAGCTCTTTCTGTCATTGTCAGCCGTGTGCAGTGTTCTCATGTATCGGTGTGAGGCAGTATGTGTCGGACCCATCGCTCATTGTGGACTTTGAGCCTTTGCAGCTGATTGAGGATTTGAGCTTCGAGGGGAAGCCTGTGAGTATTCTGGTCTTTGAGACGAAGACGTTGCATAATCGTGAGATCCGTTTGGTAAAAGTTCAGTGGAGGAGTCAGAGTTCAGAGGAGGTCGCTCGTGAGCGGGGGAAGACGGGATGAGATTTCAGTATCCTGTGTTGTTTCAGTCTTAAGGACTTTCGAGGACGAAAGTCATAAAAAGGAGGGAATATTGTAACGGCCCAGGTTTTCATCCCGGTCTTCCAGGTATGCCCAAGGGGTATTTTGGTAATTTGGTCGGGCCGTCAGGGCCGTTTATGTCTTTTTCCAGTTGCTAAAATTATTGGATGGATTTATATAAGTTTTTGAGGCTTTGTGGATGGGTTTGAGCATGGATAGATGCAAAAGAAAAAATATAGGAAAATTGTGTTGCAGCCAGGGTTCGAGCCAAGGTGGCCTTGTGTGCTAAAGGAGAGCCTTGCCAAGTGAGCCACCAGGAGTTTTTGTTACTCTTTTCGCAGCATATCTTGGTTAGCCTTGATTTTTGGGATTTTGGTGCATTTGATTAAATGAAAGGAAATAGGGTTTTGTGTTTTCTTCTCCAAATCTCCATGGCCGCCCAACCCTCTTCTCTCCCAAGCCCCTTGCCGTGATTTTCTTCCCTTGCAGCCCCGAGCGCCGTTCTAGCCAGCCAAGCGACCCAGCCGAGCAGCCCGATCGAGCAGCCCAGCCAGATCGCACCAGCAGCCCCAGCGCCAAAGAAGAGCGCCCAGACGCCAGCGCCCAAAGAAGACGCAGCCCAGCGCCCGAGCCGTCGCAGCTGCCCAGCGCCCACCGTATGCGTCGCCAGTCTGCCCGCGCCGTCGTCGCGGCCAGCCAGCGCCGCTTCGCGCGTCTGCGTTTTCAGCTCCAGCGCCCGCGCGCCCGTCGCCGTCCCAGCGCGTCCGCGCCCAGCGCCAGCGTGCCGTGCCGCCCGCCCGTCGCCGTCCCAGCTTGTCCGCGCCCGTGCGCCTGCGCCAGCCAGCCGTCCGCGCGCTCGCGTGCGCCTAGCTCTGCCGCCCATCCACGCCCGTCAGCGCGCAGCGCCCGTCAGCACCCAGCAGCAGCCCCGCCGTGCTGCCTTCTCGTCCGCGTGTCAGCCGAGCCGCGTGAGTTGCTCCCGAGCCGAGCCTTGTTTATTTTATTATATTTAGGCATATGGATTGTGATTATTATTATGTTTGTTAGGTTCTCGTTTGCTAGCTCGGGTTCGATCGCAGCTTAGGATTTTGTGTGTAGTTGCCTCTCGGCCAGGTAAGGATTTCTTACCGGAGTTGTGTGGACCCTGCGATGTTCTATGTGATTGATGTTGTATGTTTGTTTGTGATTATCAGCATGTGTAGTTTAGGTGCTCTGTTCTAAATTCCTGACTGGCATGACGTTGTATGTCGTACTTTCATGTTAGTCCATGCTAGGTTGTTCCGTTCTGGCATGCTCATATTCATTCTTGTTCCGTAGTACCATGCTAGGTCTGCTGTATTCTTTTGAGCACGTATTGGATTGTTTGCTGATTGTTAAGGCAGGATAGAATTCAGGTAGGTAGCATCATCCGGGCCTGATGCATAAAGTATCTTGCATCCATAGCAGGGACGTCGAGACAGTTCTCCGTCCCTGGACCCCGTTAGGGTTTAGCTAACCCGACCGGTAGGCCCCGTAATCTTGGGTGAGGGTGGCAGACTGTTAAATGCCCCAACGGTCGGGATGATGACTTGGCATTGCCTCGTCCCCGACAGTCGGCATGTCTTCAGCGTGTTCGGCCGTAGCCCTTGATTGCCACCTGATAGGGCAAGGACGACTTCCTGGTGTAAGCCTACCACGACCGATTCCTTAGCCTCAGGTGCGGTGGTTCAGGCTGACATAGTTCACGTGTCCAGGTCTCACACCCCTATGTCAGTGACACCGATCCAGAGATTTAGTTAGGCGTGATATCCGGATATGGGCAGCTTGCCACTAGACCCGGCACCCCCCCATAGTCTGTAGAAGCACGCGGTGCATGCTTACGCTCATTACAACGCCGACCGAAGAACTCCTCGGGATCTTGAGCTAGTGCACCTTTCGTTCGACAGTAGACAGGCTGAGGCCGAGACTTGTTTCTCGTATAGGGCGTATTGTGTGGTGTGGATTATTCCGGACTAAGACCCTGAGTTGGCATCCAAGGTCCAAGTGTGGACTTAAGCTATGTGCTCTATTCTGTGTTTATATTCATAGCTTGCATACACTCATCTAGATGACCATGTGCATCGTATTGTACCCAGTTTGGGGTTTTTACTGAGTAATAATCGTTACTCACCCTTATTTTGTGGTTTTCCACAGGTAACCAAGGTGCGAGACAGGATGGCTGAAGGAGGAGCTTTGATCATGGGAACCTGCTGTCGTCTCTGACTTTTTATTTCTATGACTCTTGTCTTTTTATTTTCCCCTGAATGCATGTAGTCGGGCACGGAGCCCTAGGATGTTTTCTGAATGTTTTCGTGGATTCCTGCTTTATTGAATTTGAGGATGTTTCAAATGTTTTAAGAAATCTCTGATCAGAGTGTACGTTTTGGAAATGTATTTGCCTTGAAACAGGTGCTTGGAGACAGGGACAGGTTTCAGTAAACTATCTTTATTTCTGATTGAACCTTGATTGTTTTGTTTTAATTGGGAATCCGAAAATTATTTGCATATTGTCCTTTACTTTGAATGCATGCATTGGGGTAAAGGCCTATTTAGAGCCCTTTTTGGGTCGGGTCTTTACAGTTTTGTTTTCCCCTGAATGCATGTAGTCGGGCACGGAGCCCTAGGATGTTTGTAAATATTTGTGGATTCCAGCATTTTGTATCTAAACAGGTTTTGAATGGCTTTTAGTAAATCTCTGATCAGAGTATACTTTGGAAAAGTATTTATCTTGGAACAGGTGCTTGGAAACAGGGACAGGTTCCAGGGAAATTGTCTAGTTTTTAAAGGAGTTATTTTGAATGTTTTTGTTTTAATTGGAATCCGAAATCATGTCCGTTTAAATGTCCTTTACTTTGAATGCATGCATTGGGATAAGGGCCCATTTAGTGCCCCATTCGGGTCGGTCCCTTACAGTTGGTATCAGAGCTCAGAGTCATAAATTCTGTAGTATGACCTGTTGTTGTAGGTCGTTTTCCCATGATCACTAGCACTCCGACAGTCATCAGGTACGCCTAAGTTTACTATTTGTTGTTAAAAAAGGGTTAAGAATTTACAATACCTGTCATCTAGTGTATGCCTTGTGTAGTATTGTGGAGCTGAGACGAGCGAGTTCTGGACCGGTTTATTGGTTTGGGTGTAGATCGCCAAATGCCGCTTACCCGCGCAAAGAGGACGCCCGAGAGGAGGCCGAGGTGTCAGGATCGGATCTGACACCGCAGGGACATCGTCCCAAGCTGAGACTGATAGCATTTCGCCTGTAGCTCCCCCTGTTGAGCCCAGTGTAGACATTGAGGCGACTCTGCGCCGTGAGACTGCTCCTGGAGCAGAATTTGCTAATTCTATGAGGTCTATGGTGGTCGACCTGTTGAGTGGCCAGAGGGCAGAGACCCAGGCTTTGTTGGCAGCGCAGCGGGAAGAGTCCCGAGCTCAGATCGAGCAGCTGACTCGTTTGGTTCAAAGAGCGCAAAGAAGACTCCCAGCCTCCGCGCGAGCCAGCAGCCTTTGAGGCAGAAGTGGCGGAAGGTGCCGATGAGCTGGGTAAATGGTTGAAGGATTACGTAAAATGGAACCCTGATAAGTTTGACGCCACAGGTGATGCTTTAGCAGCAGCCAGATGGATTGCCCATTTGGAGTACACCTTCCTGATTATGGTGTGCCCCGATGTGCAGAGGCCGAGGTGTGCAGCCCATGTGTTAGGGGGCGTAGCTAGATGGTGGTGGGAGTCCACCCTGAGTGAGAGACCAGCTGGGTCTCCACCTGCTACCTGGGAGTTCTTCAAGACAGAATTTAAAGCCAAGTACATTAGCGATGAGGCTCAAGAAAAGATGGTAGCGCTTTTCAAGAATCTGCAGCAGGGTTCTGATTCTATAGAGGAGTACGAGAGGAAGTTTTCAGAGTATGGCTATTTTGCTCCGCAGCTGATAGCAACCCCTGAGTTGAAAATTCGGAAGTTCATTTCTGGTCTGAGGCAGGGTGTGTCTCAGGATGTCAGGGCTCTGGCCCCTATCACTTATGCTAAAGCTGTTCAGCTGGCCACTATTTACAATGGAAAGTATCCTGTTGAGCGGACTGGCGCCGCTCCGGTGCAGCGTCCTGTCCCAGCTGTAGTGGGGCAGAAGAGGAGGTTTGAGTTCGAGCGGCGGCGTCGCCAAGGGCAGTTTCCAGAACCGGGATCGGCGTAGGATTCCGGCCCGGTTCCAGCCTCGCCAGCAGGCGGTCCTAGGCCAGTCCCGCCTTGTGTCACTTGTGGAAGAGTCCACTTTGGAGCTTGTCCAGACCGGGCCCAGGCGGTGTTTCCGATGTGGAAAGGAGGGGCATATGATCTGTTCTTGTGATCACCGGCTATGGCGATTCGAAATTCTGCAGCAGCAGCAGCAGTCGGGTGTTTCGCTATGAACCGTCGGAGGCCGAGCGTGCGAGATGCCGCAGCGGGCGAATGCGCTTCTTGTTTTGGATCATTGTGCATTTGTCTTGTTTGACTCGGTTCCTCACGCACTCGTTTGTATCTGCTTTGTTTGCTGAGCATGCTAGGTTGAGATTAGAGCCTCTAGGTTTTGAATTGTCTGTTGCAACTCCTTCGAGAGTTAATATGTTAGCAAAAGATAAGGTTAAGGATGGCCGGATCGAGATATCCGGGGAATTGCTAGTAGCTACGCTCATAGTTCTACCCATGAGTGGTTTCGATGTGATTCTTGGTATGGAGTGGTTAGCCGCTAACCACGCATTGATTGACTGCCACCGGAAGGAAGTAGTGTTCAGCCCGCCGGGTCGGCCCAGCTTCAAGTTTCGTGGAGTTCAGGGTGGAGTTTGCCCGCCGATGGTGTCAGCTGTGAAAGCCCGTCATTTGCTAGCTCATGGAGCTTGGGGCTACCTAGCCAAATTGTCCGGAGAGAGTCGTCCCTCACTGACTAGTGATCAAGTGCCGGTTGTGCGAGAGTTTGCAGTGTTTCCTGAGGAGTTACCGGGGTTGCCCCCGAAGAGAGAGGTTGACTTCACAATTGAGCTCGAGCCAGGGACCCTCCCTATCTCGAAGGCTCCGTATCGTATGGCGCCACCGAGCTAAAGGAATCAAGGTTCAAGCTGCGGGAAATGTTAGATAGAGGATTCATCCGTCCGAGTGTGTCCCGTGGGAGAGCCGATGTTGTTTGTGAAGAAAAAGGATGGTTCGATGCGCCTATGCATTGACTATCGTGAGCTTAATAAGGTGACAATGAAGAAGAATAAGTATCCGCTTGCCCGTATCGATGATTTGTTCGATCGGCTTCAGAGAGCTTCCGTGTTCTCCAAGATAGATTTGAGATCCGGGTATCATCAGTTGCGGATTAGGGACGCCGACATTCCTAAGACAGCGTTCAGGTCTAGATATGGGCACTACAAGTTTGGGGTCATGTCGTTTGGGTTGACGAATGCACCAGCAGCGTTCATGGATATGATGGATAGGGTGTTCAAAGCATTTTTGGACAGCTTCGTCATCGTGTTCATTGACGATATTCTGATCTATTCACGGACCAGGGAGGATCATGCAGAACATTTGAGACAAGTGTTGACAGCCTTGAGGGAAAACCAGCTTTATGCGAAATTTTCCAAATGTGAGTTCTGGTTGGAACAAGTGGCCTTCTTAGGTCACGTAGTCTCGAGAGATGGTATAGCCGTGGATCCTGCAAAGATTGAGGCCGTGAGTTCGTGGGCCAGGCCGACTTCAGTTACCGAGATACGCAGCTTTCTGGGCCTGGCAGGTTACTACCGTCGGTTTGTTAAGGACTTTTCCGCCATAGCCTCACCCCTCACTCGTCTGACGAGGAAGGGTGTCGAGTTTGTTTGGGACGGTAGGTGTGATGAGAGCTTTGCCCGGCTCAAGCGCAGTTTGACTTCAGCACGATGTTGGCGATCCGGAGGGGACAGTGGTTTCGTGGTTTAAAGCGATGCTTCCAAGTTTGGGTTGGGCTGTGTTGATGCGGCACGGAAGGTCATTGCTTATGCTTCCCGTCGGTTTGAAGCCATATGAGCGAACTATCCGACTCATGATATGGAATTGGCAAAGATGGTGTTTGCACCAAGATTTGGAGGCATTACCATGCGGTGAGCGGATCCAGATGTTTACCGATCACCGAGCCTCAAGTATCTGCTTACTCGTAAGGAGCCGAATATGAGGCGAGAGGAGATGGTTAGAGTTAGTGAAAGATTATGACTGCGAGATTCTGTACCATCCGGGTAAAGCCAATGTTGTAGCGAGATGCTCGAGTAGGAAGACGTTGCACTCCACGGTGTTGTTGAGCTCCAGCCAGATTACGGAGAGAGTTCGAGCGGGCCGAGATTGCGATGTTGTTGGGTGAGGTTCTCGCCAGAGTGGCTCGATTGGCCCGATCCGACCATCGATTAGACAATGGATTGTTGATAGTCACCGAGTGACCCCGCACTTAAAAGATTATTTGACAGAGTTAGTGCTTGATGGAGATTTTGACTTTGTATATTCACGAGCATGGGTCGACGTGATGAGGCCGGTTGTGTGTTCCGGATGTTGCGAGATTGCGAGCGAGTTGCTCTCGAGAGGCCCACAGTTCTCGTTTGCTTGGCACCCCGGGGGTACCAAGATGTATCAGGATCTTAAGCAGACATTCTGGTGGATGGGTATGAAAAGAGATGTTGCGGAGTTTGTCAGTCGATGTCTCACTTGTCAGCAAGTGAAGGCACCCAGGCAGAGACCAGCCGGTTTGTTGCAGCCGCTGAGTGTACCTCAGTGGAAATGGGAAGAGATCTCCATGGACTTTATTTCTGGCTTGCCGAGGACTCCGAGGAAGTTCTCTCAGATTTGGGTGATAGTCGATCGATTGACTAAGAGCGCACACTTCATTCCCGGTAGAGACACTTATACCGTGGAACAGTGAAGCGCGATTGTTTTGGAGCAGATCATTCGCTATCACGGTGTGCCTGTGAGGATCGTATCTGACCGTGATTCAAGGTTCACTTCTCGTTTCTGGAGAGCGCTCCAGAAGGGTTTAGGCACTGAGTGCAGCTTCAGCACAACTTTTCACCCTCAGACCGATGGACAGACTGAGAGGGTGAACCAGATTCTCGAAGATATGTTGAGGGCTTGTGTGTTGGATTTCCGGGCAGTTGGGACCAGATATCAGATCGATGGAGTTTGCATTTAACAACGATTTTACGATCGGCGATTCAGATGGCTCCATTCGAGGCTTTGTATGGTAAGCGTTGCCGATCTCCTGTGTTCTGGGAAGAGGTTGGTGATAGGCAGGTTTTGGGTCCCGAGTTGCTGCAGTTGACCAATGGTGCCGTGCAGAAGATTAGAGCTCGTATGTTGACAGCTCAGAGCAGACAGAAGAGTTACGCCGATGTTCGGCGTCGGGATTTGGAGTTTGAGGTTGGTCAGCATGTATTCCTAAAGGTCGCATCGATGAGAGGTGTTTTGAGGTTTGGCAAGCGTGGAAAGCTGAGTCCCCGTTTTGTTGGTCCATTTGAGATTCTGGAGAGGATTGGCAGAGTCGCTTATCGGTTGGCTCTACCTCCATCATTGTCAGCGGTGCACAGTGTTTTTCATGTTTCGATGTTGAGGCGGTATGTGCCGGACCCATCGCACATTGTGGATTTTGAGCCTTTGCACCGAATGAGGAGTTGAGCTTGAGGAAAAACCAGTGGGGATTCTTGCTTTTGAGACAAAGACAACTGCGTAATCGTGAAATCCACCGTAAAGGTTCGATGGAGGAGTCGAGTTCGAGAGGAAGCCACTTGGGAGCGGGAGGATGAGATGAGATTGCAGTATCCCGAGCTGTTTCAATCTTAAGTGACTTTCGAGGACGAAAGTCTTATAAGGGGGGAGTATTGTAACGGCCCGAAAATTTCATCCCGGTCTTCCCGGGAGGCCCAGGGGCATTTTGGTAATTTTGGGTCGGGCCGACCGGGCCGGTTTTGAAATTGTTAATTGCCGGAATAATTATGAGTCGATTTGAATGGGATCGGGAATTTTGGTGAAGACATTTGGGCTTGGGAAAGAGTGAAAATAAATAAGGAATTAAATAGCGCGTCGAGTGAGATTCGAGCCAAGGACGTGTCGCGTGCTAGACAGGGGTCATTGCCAATCGAGCCACCAGGCATTTTTGTGATCTTAAACGCGCCACCTTGTATATTAGCCTGTCTTCTAGTGGTTGATTTAAAAGCCAAAATCGCCCGAGCTTCTTCCCCATTTCTTCTTCTTCCTTCGCGAAATTCTCCTCCGACCGACTCACTTTTCCTTCTCGATTTCTTCTTTCTCCAGCTCCAATTCGACCGAGTTCCTCTCCCAAATCCGAAGCAAAATCGTGAGCAGCTGGTAAGTTTCTCCTTCTCTTCTTCTCCTTCGCGTTTCCGTCTCCCCTGTTCCGATTTCGAGTTTTTCCGGCCGAGTCGAAGTGATTGGTGTGTGTGTGATGTTCAGTGCTGCTAGCCAAGGTGATTCGTCCAACCAAATTCGCCCCAATTCGCCAATTCGTTCGCCGAATTCGCTTGCCCTGTTCGCCCCTGTTCGCGCCCAGACGCCGAGCTCGCCAGCCCTTCGCGCGGCTTATTTCATTGCCGCGGCCCGATCGCCGTGTCACGCCGCGCATCCTCGCCCAGATCCGCGTCTGCGCCAGCGCGCGCCCAGCAGAGCCGCATCGCCAACGCTCTGTTCGTCCGCGCGCAGCTCGCTCCCCAGCGCTCGTCCGCGCCCCAGCGCTTACCCAGCGCGCCCACGCGCCCACTTCTGCGCCCCAGCTCGCCCAGCCAGCCCCGTTGCTGCCCCGTTTGTGCAATCGGCTCGTTCGTGAGTTCGTCGTGCCTCGTGAGTTGCTCCCGAGCTGAGCCTCATTTATTTTATTATATTTAGGCCTATTGTGTGATTTTTGTTGTGATTGATAGGTTCTCGGTAGCTAGTTCGGGTTCGTTCGCAAATTAGGATTTCGTGTCAAATCGTCCCCGACCAAGGTAAGGATTTCTTACCGGAGTTGTGTGGACCCTGCGATATTATATGTGATTGCTGATTGACTGCTTGTTTATGTTTATTGACATGTGTAGCTAGGTATTCTATTCTGAATTCCCGATTAGCATGATTTTCCTGGTTTAATTCTCATGTTAATCCATGCTAGGTTGTTCCTCTCTAGCATGCTCGTATCTGTTCCTTGCTTCGTAGTATCATGCTAGGCTCGTTGTATTCTTATTGAGCACGTATTGGATTTTATGGAATTATTTGTTTGCTTGCTAGGCGAGTTAGAATTGGTAGTAGATAGCATCATCCGGCCCGATGCATAAAGAACCTTTCATCCATGACAGGGACGTCGAGCAAGTCATTCCGTCCCTGGACCCCGTGAGGGATTAGCTAACCCGAGCGGTAGGCCCTGCAATCTTGGGTGAGGGTGGCAGCTGTTAATGCCCCAACGGTCGGAATGATGACTTGGCATTGCCTCATCCCCGGCAGCCGGCATGTCCTTAGCATGTTTGGCAGTAGCCCCTGATTGCCACCTGTTAAGGCAAGGAAGGCTTCCTGGTGTAAGCCTACCACGACCGTTCCTTGGCCCCAGGTGCGGTGGTTCAGGCTGACATAGTTTACGTGTCCAGGTCTCACACCCCTATGTCAGTGACACCGATCCAAAGATTTAGTTAGGCGTGGTGACTGGACATGGGCAGCTTGCCTCTAGACCCGGCACCCCCCATAGTCTGCAGTAGCACGCGGTGCATGCTTACGCTCATTACAGCGCCGACTAGAGAGCTCCTCGGGATTGTGAGCCAGTGTACCTTTCGTCGACAGATGAGGCAGTGGGCCGGACTTGTTTCGTATAGGCGACTTATATATTGGACGTGTGTGGTGATATTATTACCGGACTAAGACCCTAGTTGGCATCCGAGGCCCAAGTATGGGCTAAGCTATGTGCTCTATTCTGTTTTTATATTCATAGCTTGCATACGCTCATCGAGATGACCATGTATATCGTATTGTACCCCGTTGGGGATTCTTACTTGAGTAATTCGTTACTCACCCTTATTCTCGTGGTTTTCCACAGTAATCGTCTTCTTGCGACAGATGCCCGAAGGAGGGAGCGTGATCATGGGGCCCAGTCTTCCAACTCTGATTTTTGTATTATGACTCTCGTGTGTTTTCTTTTCCCCTGAATGCATGTAGTCGGGCACGGAGCCCTAGGATGTTTGTAAATATTTGTGGATTCCAGCATTTTGTATCTGAACAGGTTTTGAATGGCTTTTAGTAAATCTCTGATCAGAGTAAACTTTGGAAATGTATTTATCTTGGAACAGGTGCTTGGAAACAGGGACAGGTTCCAAGGAAATTGTCTAGTTTTTAAAGGAGTTATTTTGAATGTTTTTGTTTTAATTGGAATCCGAAATCATGTCCGTTTAAATGTCCTTTACTTTGAATGCATGCATTGGGATAAGGGCCCATTTAGTGCCCCATTCGGGTCAGTCCCTTACAATTGATGACGTACATGTTGATGTGTGTGAGTTAGGGAAAAAAAGGCACAAAAGCCCAAAACAAAAGCATATGATTTTAGGGAAAAAGAAGCTCGCGAGAAATTGAGTATGAGAGATAAGCATGAGATTAGTTTATGGCCTAGAGAGAAAAGCCAATGTTGTGAGCTTGTGTGAAAGAGCCAATGATGTTTAATCTATTTTGTTTTCAAAGCAAAATATTTGTAGACTTTTATATAAAGGAACTTGCAACCTAACGGGCGAGCTAAAACCATGTATCTATAGTGTTTCTTTTGAGTTTTTTGCGGGAGGCAAATGAGCTTATTCAACATGTTGAATTGAAGCTTCCTTCCAAAGAAAGGAATGAAAAACGTGCAGAATGCCAACTTGTTTATTATGGTGAAATACTCCAAATCTGCTTCCAAGATCATCAATGGCAGCAAGCACAAAGTGTTCAAAAAAAGACATAAAGATTTTGATTTGAGGACAAATCCTTTTAAAGAAAGGGGGGATGATATGAATGCAACCACCGACTTATTGTATTCACACGAAGGAGCGACAAGTAGCAAGAAGAGAAGATTTCAAGAGCCTCTTAATCGTAAGGAACCTTCTAGAGGAGTTGGTTGAGTCTATGTAAAGCATATCTACCCTCTTGTCTATCATTTAAGCCGTGCAATGGACTTTTGGCTTCTCATGTCTCGTTTTCTACAAAATGCATTTGATACCTTTTTTAGTCCTTTTTGTATTCCAAGGCATGCACGAATTTTTGGCCTTTAAAACGGCTTGTAATACATCATTTTGGAGAGATTTATGATTGAAAAACTTGTGTTTTCTTAGACCCCTTTTGGTGTTGTAAAGACCCGACCCAAAAAGGGCTCTAAATAGGCCTTTACCCCAATGCATGCATTCAAAGTAAAGGACAATATGCAATTAAATTTTTGGATTCCCAATTAAAACAAAACAAGCAAGGTTCAATCAGAAATCAATATAGTTTGCTGAAACCTGTCCCTGTCTCCAAACACCTGTTTCAAGGCAAATACATTTCCAAAACGTACACTCTGATCAGAGATTTATTAAAACATTTGAAACATCCTCAAATTCATTAAAGCGGGAATCCACAAAAACTTTCAAAAATCATCCTAGGGCTCCGTGGCCGGCTACATGCATTCAGGGGAAAATAAAGACAAGAATCATAGAAATAAAAAGTCAGAGATGACAGCAGGTTCCCATGATCACAGCTCCTTCTTCAGCCATCCTGTCTCGCACCTTGGTTACCTGTGGAAAACCACAAAATAAGGGTGAGTAACGAATTACTTAGTAAGAATCCCCAACCGGGGTACAATACGGTATACATGGTCATCTAGCAGAAATGTATGCAAGCTATGAAAATAAACACAGAATAGGGCACATAGCTTAAATCCACATATAACTTCGGATGCCAACTCAGGGTCTTAGTCCGGAATAATCCACACCACACAATACGCCCTATACGAGAAACAAGTCTCGGCCTTAGCCTGTCTACTGTCGATACGAAAGGTGCCGGGTCTAGTGGCAAGCTGCCCATGTCCAGTCACCACGCCTAACTAAATCTCTGGATCGGTGTCACTGACATAGGGGTGGGAGACCTGGACACGTGAACTATGTCAGCCTGAACCACCGCACCTGAGGCTAAGGAATCGGTCGTGGTATGCTTACACCAGGAAGCCATCCTTGCCCTATCAGGTGGCAATCAAGGGCTACGGTCGAACATGCTAAGGACGTGCCGACTGCCGGGGACGAGGCAATGCCAAGTCATCATCCCGACCGTTGGGGCATTTAACAGTCTGCCACCCTCACCCAAGATTGCAGGGCCTACCGGTCGGGTTAGCTAAACCCTCACGGGGTCCAGGGACGGAGTACTACCTCGTACGTCCCTGCCATGGATGCAAGATACTTTATGCATCAGGCCCGGATGATGCTACCTACCTACACTCTAACCTATCATATCAATAACATACAATCCAATACAATCCAAAACGTGCTCAACAGATACAACGAACCTAGCATGGTACTACGAAGCAAGAACAGATATGAGCATGCCAGAACGGAACAACCTAGCATGGACTAACATGAGAAACAACGTAAGAAATCATGCCAGTCGGGAATTCAGAACAAAGCACCTAACACTAAACATGCTGATAATCACAAACAAGCATACAAACAACAATCACATATAATACCGCAGGGCCCACACAACTCCGGTAAGAAATCCTTACCTGGCCGGGAGGCAACTACACACAAAATCCTAAGCTGCGATCGAACCCGAGCTAGCTACCGAGAACCTAACAAAAACAATGATAATCACACTCTAAAGGCTTAAATATAATAAAATAAATAGGGCTCGGCTCTGGAGCAACTCACGCGATGCGGCTGACACGCAGACGGCGGCGGACGGCGGCGGGCTGCTTCTTGGGCGCGGATGGGCGCTGATGGGCGGCAAATGGGCGCACACTGGGCGCTGGCTGCGTGCACGGACAGGCGCTGGGGCGCGGACGCGCTGGGACGGCACGCGGACGGCACGGGCGGAGACGCGGAGGGGCGCGCGGACGCGAGACGCGGACGATGGGCGCTCAAGCTGCGACGCGGACGCGAGCTCGGCTGGCGATGGCGAGGCGCTGGGCGCGCGCGGCGAGCGGCTGCGACGCGACGCGACGCGCGGACTTGTGCTGCACACCTCTGCTGGGCGGCTGCGACGGCCTGGGCTGCGTCTTTGCCCAGTGCTCGGGCGTCTGGCGACCCTCATTGTTGGGCGCTGGGGACTGCTGGTGCGATCTGGCTGGCCGCTGACCGGCCGCCACCTGGCCGCTTGGCTGGCCGGACGACACTCGGAGGACTCTCGGGAGAAGACTCACGCAAAGATGGCTAGAGAGAAAAAGGGTTGGGCGGCCATGGGGTTTGGAGAAGAAGACATAACAAAACCTAATTTTCTTTCATTTAATCAAATGCACTAAAACCCGAAGAACTCAAGGCTAACCAAGATATGCTGCGGAGAGAGTAACAAAAACACACAGTGGCTCAACCGGCCACACCACCCACCTGACTTCCTAGACCACTTGGGTTCGAAACCCACCAAACACATCTTTAACTCCTAATTTTCTGTTTGCATCTCCCCATGCCCAAACACCACCACAAAGCCTCGAAAACTTACATAAGACCATCGAATAATTTTAGCAACTGGAAAAAGATATAAACGGCCCTGACGGCCCAACCAAATTACCAAAATACCCCTAGGGCATACCTGGAAGACCGGGATGAAAACCTGGGGCGTTACAATATTCCCTCCTTTTTATGACTTTCGTCCTCGAAAGTCCTTAAGACTGAAACAGCTCAAGATACTGCAATCTCATCCCGTCCTTCCCGCTCACGAGCGACCTCCTCTGAACTCTGACTCCTCCACTGAACTTTTACAAAACGGATCTTACGGCTTCGCAACGTCTTCTCCTCAAGACCAGAATACTCACATGCTTCCCCTCGAAGCTCAAACTCTCACTCAGCTGCAAAGGCTCAACGTCCTCAATAAGCAATGGGGGTCCGTCACATACTGCCCCAACCTCAATACATAAAAACACTGTGCACAGTTGTCAATGACAGGGAACTGCTAACCGATAAGCAACTCTGCCAATCTTCTCGAGAATCTCAAAACGGACCGACAACCGGGGACTCAACTTCCCTCGCTTACAAAACCCCAACACTACTTACAAACCTCAACGCACCTAGCATCGATGCAACCTTGAAACATGAGCTGTCCAACCTCAAACTCTAAAACTCGATGCCGAACATCGGCGTAACTTTTTCTCGCTGTGCTCAGAAGCTAACCACAAACGAGCTCAACCTCCCCGCACAACACCTCTGGTCAACTGCAGCAACACAGGACCCAAAACAACACTGACGGCCACCAACCTTTTCTCACAGCACTAGAGACCTGCAACACTTACCATACAATGCCTCAATGGAACCACAAGAACTGACCGCTGAAAACTGCAACCCAAGGCAACCTCCTAAAACCACACTGGTCTCCCGCTGCCTAATCACGGAAACACCAACTCGCAACAAGCTCCGAAGGATCTGGCTCACTCCTCCCAAAAGACCATCGGACAAAAAGGGTGAAAACACTACAGAAACTGCACTCGGCTCATAAGCCTCTAAGAACACTCTCCTGAACCACGGTTCGCCCACGCATTGCCTAGAACAAACCTTTGTTGCCACACCCTAATGGCAACATCTCCAACCTGAAACTGACATGCCTCTACTCCATAGAAATGGCATCTGCACACCAACCGAGGTGCGAGCTCTAGCTACTGAAGTCAATCCTCCAAAAATCCAAACTCACACAACAACCTCAACTAGCTGACAGCTCCCACACGGAAACTTACAATCCAACAACTTGAGTGCTACGAACTAGGAAGCTCAAACAACTACAAACTGCATAGCTATGCCAATCCACTCATCTCTAGCTCAACTCAACTCACTAGCTGGGCAAGACAACCTGCAAACAACCAGGCCCCAGAGGGCTCCATCCACTAAACTTACCTCCATGCAAACAATGGAACAAAGCTCGCCTCAAATATGAAACACATCTCACAAGTCCAAACGATAACACATACAGGCTTAACCCTCAAGCTTAGGCTTAATGCACCTTCCCACCGAAACTTCATAAACGGAACTCCACTACCTGGTCAACACCAACTACCAAGAACAAGAATACCAACAATGGCTGGCAGAGTGCAAGCTACACTAGCCAGCAAGGATCCCTCAATAAGTCCAGACCCTAATCCAGCCACAAAGGTGCAACCTCATCCACAACTGAAACAAAGGGGCCTTCAACTACAAAGGTGCAACGACTTTCCAAGCCAACACACAAACCTTAGCCAACTAGGCCAAACACTCATAGGAGGCAGAACAACTCTTACTACAACTTCCAGAACACCACTCAAGAGTCCGCTTAACTGGACAAACAACTGCTTTCAGGTGGCCAACAGACTTTCTGTAACGACCCAGGTTTTCATCCCGGTCTTCCAGGTATGCCCTAGGGGTATTTTGGTAATTTGGTCGGGCCGTCAGGGCCGTTTGTGTCTTTTTGTAAAGACCTGACCCAAAAAGGGCACTAAATAGGCCTTTACCCCAATGCATGTATTAAAAGGAAAAGACATGATGAAAATAAAGTTTTCGGATTCCCATTAAATCAAAACATTCAAGATTCATTCAGAACAATAAAGTCTACCAAACACATTCTCTCTCTCCAAGCACTGTTTCACGATAAATACATTTCCAACAGCTTTACTCGATCAGAGATTTTATTAAAAACATTTAAAACATCCTCAAATTCAACAAAGCTGGAATCCACAAATAATTGAGAAAAAGTATCCTAGGGCTCGTGTCTCGCTACATGCATTCGGGGGAAAATAACGAAAAGAGTCATAACATAAGAAAAGTCGAGACGACGAAGAAAGTTCCCATGATCACAGCTCCTCCTTCAGCCATCCTGCCTCGCGCCATGGTTACCTGAAAGATAAGTAAGGGTGAGTAACGAATTACTCAGTAAGAATCCCCAACCGGGGTACAATACGATGCACATGGTCATCTAGATGAGAGTATGCAAGCTATGAACATAACACATAATAGAGCACATAGCTTAAGTCCACACTTGGACCTCGGATGCCAACTCAGGGTCTTAGTCCGGAATAATCCACACCACACAATACGCCCTATACGAGAACCAAGTCTCGGCCTCAGCCTGTCTACTGTCGATACGAAAGGTACACTAGCTCAAGATCCCGAGGAGCTCTCGGTCGCTGCAGTAATGAGCGTAAGCATGCACCGCGTGCTCTGCAGACTATGGGGGTGCCGGGTCTAGTGGCAAGCGCCCATGTCCGATCCACCACGCCTAACTAAAACTCGGATCGGTGTCACGACATAGGGGTGTGAGACTGGACACGTGAACTATGTCGGCCTGAACCACCGCACCGAGGCTAAGGAACCGGTCGTGATAGGCTTACACCGAAGCGGTCCTTGCCCTAACAGTGGCAATCAAGGGCTACGGCCGAACACGCCGAGGACGTGCCGATCGTCGAGACGAGGCAATGCCAAGTCATCATCCCGACCGTTGGGGCATTTAACGATCGCCACCCTCACCCAAGATTGCGGGGCCTACCGGTCGGGTTAGCTAAACCCTAACGGGGTCCAGGGGACGGAGAATCGTCTCGACGTCCTCGCCATGGATGCAAGATACTTTATGCATCGGGCCCGGATGATGCTACCTACCTACACTTTAACCTATCATAACAATAACATACAATCCAATACAATCCAAAACGTGCTCAACGGATACAACGAACCTAGCATGGTACTCACGAAGCAAGAACAGATATGAGCATGCTAGAACGGAACAACCTAGCATGGGCTAACATG
This sequence comes from Sicyos edulis, assembly GCA_036507275.1. Taxonomy (NCBI): domain Eukaryota; kingdom Viridiplantae; phylum Streptophyta; class Magnoliopsida; order Cucurbitales; family Cucurbitaceae; genus Sicyos; species Sicyos edulis. The sequence goes on along the minus strand of CM071856.1, from coordinate 15,571,148 downwards.
AGAGAACAACATACGAAGTCATGCTAGTCGAGAATTCGACAGAGCACCTAAACTATACATGCCGATAATCACAAACAAACATACAAACAACAATCACATAGAACATCGCAGGTGCAACTACACACAAAATCCTACGCTGCGATCGATCCCGAAGCTAGCTAACGAGAACCTAACAAACACAATAGAAATCACAATCATAGCCCAAAAAATATAATAAAACAAGCGAGCTCTCGGCTCGGGCACTCACACGCACGATCGACACGCGGACGGGCAGGCGGCGACGGCGGGGAGCTTCTTCGCGCCGACGGCGCAGAAGGGGCTGATGGGCGGCGAGGACCGCACACATGCTGCCGACGGGCGCGCAGGCGGCGGCAGCGCTGGCGCGCGCGCGCGCAGCAGGGCGGTGGGCGCAGCGACGCGCGCGAGCGAGCGCGCGGCGACGCGATGCGCGCGCGCGCGAGCGCGCGGCGCGGCGCGCGGCGCGCGCGCGCGCGCGCTCAGCCGCCGCGCGCGCGACGACGCGACGGGGCAGTGGCGAGTCTGGGCGGCACTGGTGCTCTCTTCTGCGCCGCGCGATCTGGCGACTGGGCTTCTTGCTAGGCGATCTGGGCGGCTCGGGCTTCTTCTTCTTTGGGTAGATCTCACGGGCATCTTTGGGCGACTGCTACAAACACACACACACACACAAGCTCTTCTCCTTACCTTGGCCAACAAGAACACCCAATCGAGAAGATGAAGAGGATGAAGACTTACCTTCGGAATGATGATGAACGATCAAGGGAGGCTGCAAGGATGAAGAATCGGCAAGGAGAGCTTGGGAGAAAGCTTGGCGGCCACAACTCTTTTGGAGAAGAAAACACAACAAACCTAATTTCTATTTCATTTAACCAAATGCACCAAACACCAAAGATCCAAGGTTAACTAAGTTGTGATGCGAGAAAGAGCAACAAGAGCACCTAATGGCTCAATTGGCACACATCCCCACAAGCTTCCCAAGAGACTGGTTCAAACCCAGTGCAGAAGACAATTTCCTTTATTTTTACTTTTGCATCTACCCATGCTCAAACCAAACCACAAAGCCTCAAAAACCTTCATAAAACCATCCAATAATTTTAGCAACTGAAAGATATAATAAACGCATTACGACGGCCCGACCAAATTACTAAAATACCCCTAGGGCATACCTGGAAGACTGGGACGAAAACCTGGGCCGTTACACTTTTCCAGTTATTAAAATTATTGGATGGATTATGTAGGTTTTTGGAAGGATTTGTGGTTTGGTTTGAGCAAGGTTTGATGCAAAAGTAAAAATAAAGGAAATTGTGCTGCAGCCGGGGTTTGAACCCGGGTCTCCTGGAAAGCTTGTGGGGATGTGTGCCATTTGAGTCATTAGGTGCTCTTGTTGCTCTTCCTGCATCATTTTATGGTTAGCCTTGCATTTTGGGAGTTTTGGAGCATTTGGTTAAATGAAATAGAAATTAGGTTTGTCTCATCTTCTTCTCCAAAGTGTGTGGCCGCCCAAGCTTTTCTCTCCATTGCCTTGCCGAGTTCTTCATCCTTGCAGCTCCCTTGGTTCAATCATCATTCCGGGTAAGTCTTCATCCTCTTCATCTTCTCGATTGGGTGTTCTTGTTGGCCGAAGGTAAGGAGAAGAGCTTTTGTGTGTGTGTGTGTTGTTGCAGTCGCCAAAGATGCCCAGATCTGCCAAAGAAGAAGCCGAGCCGCCCAGATCGCCTGCGCAAGAAGCCCAGGCTGCCTGATCGCGCAGCAGCGAGCACCAGAGCCGCCCAGCATCACCAAATTTCGTCGCGCAGCCGTCGCGGGCACCACCTGAGCAGCCCGCGCGCCCGCTCCTCTCGCTGCGCGCGGTCTGCGCGAATCGCGTCGCTTTCGCCTCGCGCCCAATAAGCTGTCCCGTCCGCTTGCCGCGCGCCCGTGCGCTGCGCCCAGCCAGCCGTCGCGCTATGCAGCATAGCGCGCGCCAGCCTGCCGCCTCCTGCAGCCCGTCGGCGCCCGATGTGCGGTCCTGCCGCCATCAGCCCCTTCTGCGCCTGTTAGCGCCCAAAGCAGCCCGCCGTCTTTGCTGCCCGTCCGCGTGTCAGCTGAGCCGCGTGAGTTGCTCCCGAGCCGAGCCTTGTTTATTTTATTATATTTAGGCTTATGGATTATGATTATCATTGTTTTTGTTAGGTTCTCGGTAGCTAGCTCGGGTTCGATCGCAGCTTAGGTTTTGTGTGTAGTTGCCCCCGGCCGGTAAGGATTTCTTACCGGAGTTGTGTGGACCCTGCGATGTTCTATGTGATTGTTGTTTGTATGTTTGTTTGTGATTATCAGCATGTATAGTTTAGGTGCTCTGTTCTGAATTCCTGACTAGCATGACTTCGTATGTTGTTCTCTCATGTTAGTCCATGCTAGGTTGTTCCGTTCTGGCATGCTCATATCTGTTCTTGCTTCGTAGTACCATGCTAGGTTCGTTGTATATGTTGAGCACGTTTTGGATTGTATTGGATTATATGCTATTGAAATGATATGTTAGAGTGTAGGTAGGTAGCATCATCCGGGCCTGATGCATAAAGTATCTTGCATCCATGGCAAGGACGTACGAGGTAATACTCCGTCCCTGGGACCCCGTGAGGGTTTAGCTAACCCGACCGGTAGGCCCTACAATCTTGGGTGAGGGTGGCGACTGTTAAATGCCCCAACGGTCGGGATGATGACTTGGCATTACCTCATCCTCGGCGATCGAAACGCCCTGGCGTGTTCGGCCGTAGCCTCTTGATTGCCACCGATAGGGCAAGGACGGCTTCTGCGGTGTAAGCCTACCACGACCGATTCCTTAGCCTCAAAGTGCGGTGGTTCAGCCGACATAGTTCACGTGTCCGTGTCTCACACCCTATATGTCGATGACACCGATCCGTAGATTTAGTTAGGCGTGGTGGATCGGACATGGGCGACTTGCCACTAGACCCGACACCCCATAGTCTCTGCAGTAGCATGCAGCTGGCGCGCTTACGCTCATTACAACGCGACCGAGAGCTCTCCTGGGATCTTGAGCTAGTGCACCTTTCGTATCGACGATGAGAGACAGGCGAGGCCGGATTCGTTTCTCGTATAGGGCGTATTGTGTGTGGATTTATTTCCTGACTAAGACCCCGAGTTGGCATCCGAGGTCCAAGTGTGGACTTAAGCTATGTGCTCTATTCTGTGTTTATATTCATAGCTTGCATACACTCACCTAGATGACCATGTGCATCGTATTGTACAAATTTTGAAGATTCTTCTTGAGTAATTCGTTACTCACCCTTATTTTGTGGTTTTCCACGGTAACCAAGGTGCGAGACAGATGGTGGCTGGAGGAGCCGTGTGATCATGGGAACTCTGTCGTCTCTCGATCTTTTATTTCTATGACTCTTGTCTTCTATTTTTCCCCGAATGCATGTAGTCGGGCACGGAGCCCTAGGATGTTTTCTCAATGTTTTGTGGATTCCCGCTTTATTGAATTTTAGGATGTTTCAAATGTTTTAATAAATCTCGATCAGAGTGTACGTTTTGGAAATGTATTTGCCTTGAAACAGGTGCTTGGAGATAGGGACAGGTTTCAGCAAACCATCTTGATTTCTGATTGAATCTCTTTTGTTTTTAATTGGGAATCCGAAAACCTATCTGCATATTGTTCTTTACTTTGAATGCATGCATTGGGGTAAAGACCTATTTTGGCCCTTTTTGGGTCGGGTCTTTACTGATTGGTATCGAGCTCGAGTCATAGATTCTGTGAGGATCGACCTTTTGTTGTAGGTCGTTTTTCCATGATCATCAAGACTCAAGACACCATCAGTGCGCCTAAGTTTACTATTTGTTGTTGAAAAAGGGTTAAGAATTTACAATACCTGTCATCTTGTGTATGCCTTGTGTAGTGTTGTGGAGTGGAGACGAGCAGGTTCTGACTCGTTGTTGGTTTGGGTTTAGAGCGCCATCATGCCAACTTCCAGCAGTGTGTGATGTATGTTGTGGTTTGTTGAGGTATCCAGATAGATTTGGATGCCGCTGGGACGTCGTCCCCGAGGGAGGCAGAGCTTAGTCTCCCATTGGCCATTTGTGGCCCAATTGCTGCTTTTCCCCTAGTGAGAGGGTGGAGGTGCTTTGTGCAGATCGCTAGTATGTTGATCGCACCCAGAGGAGCAGGACGCTTGGCATGTTCGACCGAGGAGTTGGACTGATCGTGTTGATGTTGAGGCCGCGTCTAGGGTTGTTAGGCCCGTTGGCCAGAGTTGGCCCTGGCAGTTGAGTTGCCTAGTAGAGGGGGTAGAGGCTAGCAGCGCCTCAGAGTGAGACTCCTTGAGCAGAGTGTGCTCCAGCCATGAGAGATTTGATGGCAGGTCTTTAGCTATCAGAGAGCGGAGACCCAGGCGCAGTTTGTAGCGCGTAGTGAGGAGCCACGAACACGGATAGCCCAGCTGACAGAGTTTGTTTCAGCATTTTTCCCCCCAGTAGCTCTTGTAGCCCCGGAGGTTCCCGGGAGGGCATGATCAGCAGGTTTATGCCGATCAGGATGCTTGTGGAGCGAGTCCCCGTGTGGACTAGCACTGGTAGCTCAAGTGTTGATCTTGAGCCTTAGCAGATTGTTTGTTTGCCCAGTGAGTAGCTGCAGAGTTGGCAGCCTTCGAGGAGATTGTTGAGGCATCTTTGTGCTCCTGTAAAGTGTTGTTGTTTGCAGCCAGTAAGCCGGAACCCTGTGGTTAAGGGTGCAGTGAGCAGTGTTCCCTTCGGATTTGATCCGTTGGTGTTTTCCTCAGATGTTTGGTAGAGTTGAGCACTCTTCCTTTGGTGAGCTCCTGGAGTGGAGCTAGCCGATGCATCTTTGAGAGAGCCGACCAGAGTTTTGTTGAGCATCATGTGGAGGTGCAGGGGTAAGCTGTGAGCCTTCGGTTTGATGAGATGCCGTAGGCATGGTTTTTGAGTTGGAGCCCTTGTATGCCTAGCCAGAGTTCTTGTCACTTGAGGTTGTGACCTTGTTGGCCCCATTGGTAGTAAGATGTGGTTTTGGTAGTAGTGGCACTTGAGGTGCATTGGTTGGTGTGCCGCTTTGGCACTAAGTCTGGTTCAGGCTTGAGTTTGGCTTGGGCATAGCAGATGGTTCTATGCCGTCCGGAGTTCAGCGCACTCCTTTAGCCTTGGATCCGTTTATGGTAGTGGCACCTGTTTAGGTCTTGCCAGAGGGCTAGTTCAGTGGTAGTCGATGGACTACAAGCGAAAGGATGCTCGAGAGGAGCCGGAGCCTCTTCCCAGTGTTTCTGGAGGTTGAGTAAGTCAGCAGGTTGCCGGTTGGCAAGTGTTGGTGCGCGTGAGTTTTGCGCTAGTGTTAAGGCCAAGAGTTTGCTTGTGGTTGGTAGTACGGTCAATCGCTTTGAGTGCCTTTATCTCGAGGAGAGTTGAGCATCTTAGATGCGAGTTTGGTCCAAAGAGAGAGGACCATGAGTTGGATGCTTTTGAGGCGAGATGAGCTGATGCCTTGCGAGAGATTTTGGATGCCTTATGGGTAAGCACCCTTGGTAGAAGCTTGGTATAAAGTAAGTTCGGTTTGGCATGGTTATGCCTTGGTAAAGCAAGGTTGCCTCAGCTTTTAGCATCGTGTGGAGTTGGAACTTTTGGTGTTCCTTCGGTTGGTGTTCATTGGAAATCGAACAAGTGCGATAGGTAGCAAAGCCGCGCGATTTGGATCGCCTTGGCTAAGAGAGTTGTTCGGATCCTTCCTTGGGTAAAAGTTATGTTGTGGCCGATGTTTGAGTAGGAGGATGACGCATTCTGTAGCGTTTCGGGTCCTCTGGGTTCCCAAGGAGTTGGTGTTGGCCAGCATAGTTGTGATGCTGGAAAATTGGAGTTGTTTGTGCAGGCAGTTGTCTGTTAGATCGTTTGTCGGCAGTGTGTGTATCGAGGGTTGTCGGAGAACCCTAGGTTGTGGAGAGCCTCTCCAGAGCTCAGTCAGGCCCAGGTAGTGAGTTTAGTTGGCCAGCTGGAGGCGTGTGGTTCGTAGCCTCGGGTGAGTTACTAGCAGCCTTGGCAGACTAGCAAGCTAGTGTTTGTTTGGAGTAAAGTCTGGATTGGTTCCGGTGTGGTGGCAAGTTGGTGCTTGGTGTCGACCAAGGTGTGGATTGGAGTTGCTAGAGATTAGTTTTGCTCGTAGGGCGAGTGGTTTGTGCCCTGTTGGTTGTTTTCCGTTGTTGCCCCGTGAGTTTTAGATGTTGTTGCTTTAGCGAGCAAGGCGATGAAACGTATGTGGAGCTCTCTGTCCTTTGGTTGTCTGCTTGTAAGAGTCGTTTTCCTTCGGGGAGTTGTCAGGTTACTCCCTTGGTCTTGGAATTGATGGTAGTGGTGCTAGCAAGAGGGAAACGTTTGTTGGCTGCTTGGAAGCAGTCGTTTGTTCAGTTAAGCGGATTCTTGGATGGTGTTCTAGAGGCTGCAGTAAAGGTTGTTCTGCCTCTTGTGAGTGTTTGGCCAAGATTTGGTTCTTTTGTTGTTTCGAGAGCTAGTTCGGTTCTAGTTGGAGGGCGTTGCCCTGAGGTCTTGTTCCTTGTCAGGAAGTTTTGGGAGTTGACCCCTCCCTCGGCAGTTGAGTAAGTTCTGTTAGTTTTGGGTTGGTGATCCGATTGGTTGAGTTTTCCTTGGGTGTTGCTTCCTAGAGAGTTGGTTCTTGGTTGCCTTGGGTTTGAGCAAGTCAGCGAGCGTGTGTGATGTTCGCTGCCCTTCAGAGTTTGCTTGCTGGGAAGTCGTTTCCCGTTTGGTAGGAGTCAGCTTAGCTCCTGAGTTGTGTAGTTGATCAGAGTAGCGCAGCGGTCAGCCCAGCGTGAGGGTCCCTGCTTTGTGTTGTTAGGAAGCAAAGTTGTTGTTCCCGCAAGGGCGGAGGCTAGCCAGTCAAAGTTGAGTTGTTCGGGCAAGTTGTTGGTCCTTTGGGGAGTGATGATTTCCTTTCCCTCTAGCCTCTGTGGTGGTTGAGTTGCTCCTTGGATGCCAGCCTCGAGTGATAGCTTGCGAGGTAGTCTTGCGGATTCGTGTGGCTCAGGATCCGTAAGCTTTGAGGTTGTCGTTATCCGTTTTCCTTGTGAGGTTTTGGGAGTGGAGCTTCTGGTTGGAAGATGAGTTAGGCTTAGGCTTAAAGGGGAAGTCCTTTGAGTAGCCAGTTGGATTTTAAGAGTTGAGTAGTAGCTTGGAGGCGAGCGTTGCTCGTTATAAGTTTGGGTTGAGTTCTGCTGAGCAAGCCCTTCTCGGGCTTTGTTCCTAGTTGTTGTGCGTTTGCAGTTGGCGTTAGCAGAGCCGCGTTTGAGTGAGTTGGCACAGAGGTGCCGTGGCATTGGTTGGTAAGCTGTTGAGCTGTTTTCCTCAAGGTGTTGTGTCGCATATAGCTGCGTGATGGTTTAGTCCTTGCTTCCCGAGTTTTCCTTGAGAGGAATGTTGGATGTTCCTTGCCTGGCGATGTTCTCCTTGGTCGGTTGCTGGTAGGTGTTCGTTGGAAAGTTTGCGTTCGGCCGATGAGGAGTTCTAGTTTGTTGGCTTGGCCGAGTGGAGTCTGTGCTTGGCCCTTGTTTTTTTAAGGTGGCCGTAGCTGAAGTTTCAGCTGGTGTGAGTGTTGTTAGCCGTCTGGTGTACCAGGATGGTGCCCCTTGCCTTTGGTTCGGCGATTTCTCCTTAAGATGGTTGCTTAAGTGTTGTGGTCGTGTTCTAGTTGGAGAAGTTTGTCTTTTTGGATCAGTCGCCAGTTGGTGGTTCGTTTGTATCTCGTTAAGGCTGTAGTCAAGGTTTGAGGTTTGTTGGTCTCTTGTGAAGTAAGAGTAGGCCGTTTAGTTTTGGAATCTGGAAGGTTCAGTTGTTTGGCCAGTTTGTTGTAGGGGTTGAGTTTGTTTGTTGACAAATGTGCACGATGTTTTTATGTATCGATGTTGGGGCGATATGTGCGGGACCCATTGCTCATTGTGGACTTTGAGCCCTTGCACCGATTGAGGGTTTGGGCTTCGAGGAGAAACCTATGAGTATTCGGTCTTGAGTCGAAGACGTTGCGTAGAAGTGAGATCCGTTGGTAAAAGTTTAGTGAAGGAGTCTGAGTTCGGAGGAGGCCGCTCGTGAGCGGGAAGGACGGGATGAGAATGCAGTATCCTGTGTTGTTTCAGTCTTAAGGACTTTCGAGGACGAAAGTCATAAAAAGGAGGGAATATTGTAACGACCCAGGTTTTCATCCCGGTCTTCCAGGTATGCCCTAGGGGTATTTTGGTAATTTGGTCGGGCCGTCAGGGCCGTTTGTGTCTTTTCCAGTTATTAAAATTATTGGATGGATTTATATAGGTTTTTGGAGGGATTTGTGGTTTGGTTTGAGCAAGGTTTGATGCAAAAGTAAAAATAAAGGAAATTGTGCTGCAGCCGGGGTTTGAACCCGGGTCTCCTGGAAAGTTTGTGGGGATGTGTGCCATTTGAGTCATTAAGTGCTCTTGTTGCTCTTCCTGCATCATTTTATGGTTCGCCTTGCATTTTGGGAGTTTTGGAGCATTTGGTTAAATGAAATAGAAATTAGGTTTGTCTCATCTTCTTCTCCAAAGTGTGTGGCCGCCCAAGCTTTTCTCTCCATTGCCTTGCCGAGTTCTTCATCCTTGTAGCTCCCTTGGTTCAATCATCATTCCGGGTAAGTCTTCATCCTCTTCATCTTCTCGATTGGGTGTTCTTGTTGGCCGAAGGTAAGGAGAAGAGCTTGTGTGTGTGTGTGTTTGTTGCAGGCTGCCCAACATGCCCAGATCTGCCGGCCGAAGAAGCCCAGGCCGCCCAGATCGCCTAGCAGCAAGCCCAGGCTGCCCAGATCGCGCAGCAGCAGGCACCAGGCCGCCCAGACCGCCAGCCCCGTCGCAGCCCGTCGCGCGCACCAGCTGAGCAGCCCGCGCGCCCGCGTCTCGCGCCCGCGCGCCCGCTCCGCGCGCTGCGCGCCGTCGCGCGCGCGCGCGTCGCCCTCGCGCCCGGCCAGCGCTCGTCCCGTCCGCTTGCCCGCGCCCGTGCGCTGCGCCCGGCCAGGCCGTCACGCGCGCGCGCGCGCCTCCACCGCCTCCTCTCCTGCCGCCCGTCGGCGCCCCGGTGTGCGGTCCCTGCCGCCCATCAGCCCCTTCGCTGCGCCGTCGGCGCCCAAGCAGCAGCCCGCCGTCTTTGCTGCCCCGTCAGCGTGTCGGCCGAGCTGCGTGAGTTGCTCCCGAGCCGAGCCTTGTTTATTTTATTATATTTAGGCTTATGGATTATGATTATCATTGTTTTGTTAGGTTCTCGGTAGCTAGCTCGGGTTCGATCGCAGCTTAGGTTTTGTGTGTAGTTGCCCCGGCCAGGTAAGGATTTCTTACCGGAGTTGTGTGGACCCTGCGATGTTCTATGTGATTGTTGTTTGTATGTTTGTTTGTGATTATCAGCATGTATAGTTTAGGTGCTCTGTTCTGAATTCCTGACTAGCATGACTTCGTATGTTGTTCTCTCATGTTAGTCCATGCTAGGTTGTTCCGTTCTGGCATGCTCATATCTGTTCTTGCTTCGTAGTACCATGCTAGGTTCGTTGCATATGTTGAGCACGTTTTGGATTGTATTGGATTATATGCTATTGAAATGATATGTTAGAGTGTAGGTAGGTAGCATCATCCGGGCCTGATGCATAAAGTATCTTGCATCCATGGCAGGGACGTACGAGGTAATACTCCGTCCCTGGACCCCGTGAGGGTTTAGCTAACCCGACCGGTAGGCCCTGCAATCTTGGGTGAGGGTGGCAGACTGTTAAATGCCCCAACGGTCGGGATGATGACTTGGCATTGCCTCATCCCCGGCAATCGACACGTCCTCGGCGTGTTCGGCCGTAGCCCTTGATTGCCACCGATAGGGCAAGGACGGCTTCTCGGTGTAAGCCTACCACGACCGATTCCTTAGCCTCAAAGTGCGGTGGTTCAGCCGACATAGTTCACGTGTCCGGTGTCTCACACCCTATGTCGGTGACACCGATCCGGAGATTTAGTTAGGCGTGGTGATCGGACATGGGCGACTTGCCACTAGACCCGGCACCCCATATAGTCTGCGCAGTAGCACGCAGCGCGCGCGTTCACGCTCATTACAGCGCCGACCGGAGAGCTCCTCGGGATCTTGAGCTAGTGCACCTTTCGTGATCGACGATGAGATGACAGCCGAGGCCGGGACTCGTTTCTCGTATAGGGCGTATTGTGTGGTGGATTTATTTCCGGACTAAGACCCTGAGTTGGCATCCGAGGTCCAAGTGTGGACTTAAGCTATGTGCTCTATTCTGTGTTTATATTCATAGCTTGCATACACTCACCTAGATGACCATGTGCATCGTATTGTACCCGGTTGGGGATTCTTCTTGAGTAATTCGTTACTCACCCTTATTTTGTGGTTTTGCACAGGTAACCAAGGTGCGAGACAGATGGTCAAGGAGGAGCTGTGATCATGGGAACTCGCTGTCGTCTCTCGATCTTTTATTTCTATGACTCTTGTCTTCTATTTTTCCCCGAATGCATGTAGTCGGGCACGGAGCCCTAGGATGTTTTCTCGAATGTTTTGTGGATTCCCTTTATTGAATTTGAGGATGTTTCAAATGTTTTAATAAATCTCTGATCGAGTGTACGTTTTGAAATGTATTTGCCTTGAAACAGTGCACGAGACAGGGGCGTGTTTCAAAGAAACCATCTTGATTTCTGATTGAATCTCTTTTGTTTTTAATTGGGAATCCGAAAACCTATCTGCATATTGTTCTTTACTTTGAATGCATGCATTGGGGTAAAGACCTATTTTGAGCCCTTTTTGGGTCGGGTCTTTACACTTTCCCCCTACTAACACCACTACCGCCAAGTCCAAGACCAAGGGATAATCCGACAACTCCAAAAAGGAAACAGATCCTTACAAGCAGACATCCGAAGAACAGGGAGCTCCACAAACGCTCGCTAACTTGCTCAGCTAAGCACAACATCCAACTCTCTCACTGAGGCAACAACAGGGGGTCCACCACAGACTGGACCGCCGACCACGAACAAGCAAGGACTCGCCCTCCAACACCAAATGAGGGCACTCTCAAACTCTGGGAACAGGAGAGACATCCTACAGGGCAAACCACTTACCCACGAACAAGGCTAACTCCTTGGCAACTCGAAAACCACACCTTGGCCAACATCAAGCACCAACTTGCCACCACACAGGAACCAAATCCGGACTCTACTCCAAACAAACTCTGGCTTGCTAGCCTACCAAAACTGCCAGCAACTCACCCGAGGCTACAAACTACTCGACTCTGGCTTGCCAACTAAACTCACTACCTGGGTCTGACTGAGCTCTGGTGAGGCTCTCCACAACTAGGGTTCTTCGACAACCCTCGACACACACTGTCGTCTAACGGTCTAACAACCAACTGCCTGAACAAACAACTCCTTTTCCCAGCATCACAACCACGCTGGCCTGCTCCGAACCTCGAAACCAAAAAGACCAGAAACGCTTCAGAATGTGTCATCCTCCTACTCAAAGCATCAGCCACAACGTAGCTTCCACCCAGGGTAAGGATTTCGAGCAACACTCTTAGCAACTACGAACAGGAACTACGCGGCTTCACTACAACCACCATTTGTTCAGTACGATCTGAACTCCAACCATGAACAACAAGAGGTTCCACCAACCAAGCTTAGGTTCAACTTAAAAAACTTGCCTAAGCAACAACCCAACTACGAGCACGGTATCCTTACAACCTCAACTAAAGCCTCACAACATCCACCTGGAGTCCAACTTCTCCAAGAACTGAGCACCAGTTCTCCAATGCAAACCCTACATGGTTCTGGAACTCTTGCCGCCAGAACAAACTACACGAAACACACTTGTGTGCACAACTCTCAACCTTCCTTCCGAGATCCAAGACTAACAGGTGCTTTCCAAAAGGCAACACTAACTTCTGGCAGAGATACAATCAACCAAAGGAACACCAAAAGTTCCATCTCCACACGATACTCGAAGTCATGGCAACCTTGCTCTACTAAAGCATAACAATGCCAAACCGAACTTACTTTATACCAAGCCCCTACCAAGTGTTCTTACACATAAGGCGTCCAACTCCTCTCATAAGGCATCCTACTCATCTCATAGGCATCCAACTCGCCTCATAGGCATCCAGCTCATCTCATAGGCATCCAACTCGCCTCATAGGTATCCAGCTCATCTCATAGGCATCCAACTCACCTCATGAACAACCAACTCATCTCATGGGCACCCAACTCATCTCGAGAGCATCCGACTCACCTCATGAACAACCGACTCATCTCGTGAGCATCCAACTCATGGTCCATCTGCTGGACCGAACTCGCATCTAAAATGCTCACTCAACTCAGGTTTAGGCACTCGAAGGTAGTGGACCGCACTACCAACCACAAAGATCTCTTGGCCTTAACACTAGCGTGAGACTCACACACACTAACACTGATCAACCTTCAACTTGTTGACAAACTCATCCCCTGGTAACACCAGGAAGAGGCTCCGGCTCCTCTCGAACATCCTTTCGCTTGTAGTCCTACGACTACCTCTGAACTAGCTCTCTTGCACGACCTAAACAAGTGCAACTGCCACAACCGGAACCAAAGGCTAAAGGAGTGTGCTGAACTCCGGATGGGTCATAGAACCATCTGCTTATACCCATGCCAAACTCAGGCCTGAACTAGACGTAGAGCCAAAGCGGCACACCAACCATTGCACCTCAAGTGCCACTACTACCAAATCCACATCTTACTACAAATGGGGCCAGCAAGGTCACAACCTCAAGTGACAAAAACTATGGCGAAGCATACAAGAGCTCAACTCAAACAACCATGCCTAAGGCATTTCATCAAACTGAAGTCTCACTGCCTACTCTTGCATCTCCACATGATGCTCAACAAAACTCTGGCCAGCTCTCTCAACATGCAGCAGCTAGCTCTACTCTAGGAGCTCACCAAAGAAGAGTACTCAACTCTGCTAGACCACTGAGGAAACCACCAACGGATCCAGTCCGGTGGGAACACTGCTCGCTCATTTGCACCCTTAACCACGGGGTTCCGACTTACTAGATGCAAAATAAGAACACTTACAAGAGAACAAGGATGTCTCTACCTCCTCCACGAAGGCCACTAACTCTGCAGCTACTCTCTGGGCAATCAAACAATCTGCTAAGGTTCAAGTTACACACCTGAACTACCCAGACTAGTCCACACTAGGACCTGCTCCACAAGCATCATCATAAGCAAAGCCGAAGCTAACTCCTCTCCTGGAGTGGTACTCCAAGGCAAAACACCTCCACCCTCTCACTAGTGGAAAACTAACAGCTGGGCCACACCACAAGGGCCTACGGGAGTCTAATCTCTACTTCCCTCGGGACGATATCCTAGTGGTATCTGAATCTATCTGGATACCCCGACAAGCCGCAAACATACTCCTTACAACTGCGGGAAGTTGGCATGATGGCGCTCTAAACCCAAACCAACGACAAGTCGAACCTGCTTTCGTCTCCGCTCCACAACACAAAACAAGGCATACACTAGATGAAAGGTATTGTAAATTCTTAACCCTTTTCTAGAACAGAAAACTTAGGCGTACCTGATGACTGTCGGAGTGCTGGTGATCATGGGAAAGACGACCTACAACAAAAGGTCAGTCTACAGAATCTATGACTCTGAGCTCTCGATACCAATCAGAAAGACCCGACCCAAAAAGGGCTCTAAATAGGCCTTTACCCCAATGCATGCATTCAAAGTAAAGGACAATATGCAATTAAATTTTTGGATTCCCAATTAAAACAAAACAAGCAAGGTTCAATCAGAAATCAATATAGTTTGTTTTGAAACTCATCCCTGTCTCCAAGCACTGCTTTTTCAAGGCAAATACATTTCCAAAACGTACACTCTGATCAGAGATTTATTAAAACATTTGAAACATCCTCAAATTCAATAAAGCGGGAATCCACAAAAACTTTCAGAAATCATCCTAGGGCTCCGTGGCCGGCTACATGCATTCAGGGGAAAATAAAGACAAGAATCATAGAAATAAAAAGTCGAGAGATGACAAAGAGTTCCCCATGATCACAGCCTCCTCCTTCACCATCCTATCTCGCACCTTGGTTACCTGTGGAAAACCACAAAATAAGGGTGAGTAACGAATTACTCAGTAAGAATCCCCAACCGGGGTACAATACGGTATACATGGTCATCTAGCAGAAATGTATGCAAGCTATGAAAATAAACACAGAATAGGGCACATAGCTTAAATCCACATATAACTTCGGATGCCAACTCAGGGTCTTAGTCCGGAAAATCCACATATAACTTCGGATGCCAACTCAGGGTATTAGTCCGGAATAATCCACACCACACAATACGCCCTATACGAGAAACAAGTCTCGGCCTCAGCCTGTCTACTGTCGATACGAAAGGTGCACTAGCTCAAGATCCCGAGGAGCTCTCCGGTCAGCACTGTAATGAGCGTAAGGGCGCACCGTGTAACGGCCCAGGTTTTCATCCCGGTCTTTCAGGTATGCCCTAGGGGTATTTTGGTAATTTGGTCGGGCCGTCAGGGCCGTTTATGTCTTTTCCAGTTGCTAAAATTATTGGATGGATTTATGTAAGTTTTTGAGGCTTTGTGGATGTGTTTGGGCATGGGGAGATGCAAAAGGAAAATTAGGAGTTAAAAGTGTGTTTGGTGGGTTTTGAACCCAGGTGGTCTGGGAAGTCAGGTGGGTGGTGTGGCCAGTTGAGCCACCAGGTGTTTTTGTTACTCTCTCCGCAGCATGTCTTGGTTAGCCTTGAGTTCTTCGGGTTTTGGTGCATTTGATTAAATGGAAGGAAATTAGGTTTTTGTGTTTTATTCTCCAAACCCCCCTATGGCCGCCCAACCCTCTTCTCTCTAGCCATCTTGCATGAGTCTTCTCCCGAGAGTCGTTCGAGTGTCGTTCCGGCCAGCAAAGCAACCCAGCCGAGCAGCCCAGCCAGATCGCACCAGCAGCCCCAGCATCCAAAGAAGACGCAGCCAAAGCCGTCGCAGCGCGCCGCCGCGCCCAAAGAGGTCGTCGCCAGACGCACCAGGCCGCGCGCCCGTCGCCGTCGCAGCTGTCGCGCGCCCGTCGCTCGCGTTGCTCGCCTGCTCCTCGTCTGCTCGTGCGGATAGTGGTTCGTGCCCTGTCGGTTGTTTTTCCTGTTTCCAGGATGTTGAGAGTTGCCCTTCTTGGGTTGTTGGAGGTGAGTCTTGGCTAGTTTGTGGTTGGCGGCTCAGTCTGTGGTGGAACCCCGGTTGTTGCCCCGTGAGTTTTAGATGTTGATGCTTTAGCGAACCAAGACAGCGAGCGTGTGTGGAGCTTTCTATTCTTTGGATGTCCGCTTGTAAGGATCTGTTTGCTTTTTGGAGTTGTCGAATTATCCCTTGGTCTTGGACTTGGTGGTGGTGGTGTTAGTAGGTGGAAAGTCTGTTGGCCGCCTGAAAGCGGTTGTTTGTTCAGTTAAACGGACTCGTGAGTGGTGTTCTGGAAGTTGCAGTAAGGATGGTGCTGCCTCCTATGAGTGTTTGGCCTAGTCGGTTAAGATTCGTGTGTGTTTGGCCTGGGAGCTGTTGCACCTTTGTAGTTGAGGACCCCTTTGTATCAGTTGTGGATGAGGTTACACCATTGTGTCTGGATTAGGGTCTTGACCTATTGAGGGATCCTTGCTGGTTAGTGTAGCTTGCGCTCTGCCAGCCATTGTTGGTATTCTTGTTCTTGGTAGTTGGTGTTGACCAGGTAGTGGAGTTCCGTTTATGAAGTTCGGTGGGTAGGAGCAATGAGCTTAACCTAGAGGGTATAAGCTTGGTTGTGTTATCATTTGGACTTGTGAGATGTGTCTCTTAAGGGGACGAGCTTGGTTCTGTTGTTTGCATGGAGGTAAGTTTAGTGGAGGGAGCCCTCTGGGGCCCGGTTGCTTGAGGGCTGTCTTGCCCAGTCAGTGATTTAAGTCGAGCTAGAGTTGAGTGGATTGGCATAGCTATGCAGTTTGTAGTTGTTTGAGCTTCCTAGTTCGTAGCACTCAAGTTGTTGGATTGTAAGTTTCCGTGTGGGAGCTGTCAGCTAGTTGAGGTTGTTGTGTGAGTTCGGATTTTTGGAGGATTGGTTTCAGTAGCTAGAGCTCGCACCTCGTTTCGTGTGCAGATGCCATTTCTATGGAGTAGAGGCATGTCAGTTTCAGGCTGGAGTTGTTGCCATTAGGGTGTGGCAACAAAGGTTTTTCTAGGTGGTGCGTTGATGGACCGTGGTTCTGGAGAGCATTTTCGAGGCTTATGAGCCGAGTGCAGTTCCTGTAGTGTTCTCACCCTCTGACCGATGGTCTTTTGGGAGGAGTGAGCCAGATCCGTTGGAGCTTGTTGTGAGTTGGTGTTTCCTGGTTAGGCAGTGAAAACCAGTGATGGATTTTATGAGGTTGCCTCGGATAGCAGTTCCCGGCTGCTAGTTCTTTGGTTTCGTTGAAGCATAGTATGGTAAGCGTTGCAGGTTTCCAGTGTTCTGGAAAAAGGTTGGTGGCCATCAGTTTTGTTTTCGGGTCCTGAGATGCTGCATTTGACCAGAGGTGTTGTGCAGGAGATTAGAGCTCGTATGTTGTCAGCTCGAGGCAAGCAGGAGAGTTGCGCCGAGGTTCGACGTCGAGATTTGGAGTTTGAGGTTGGACAGTTCGTGTTTCAAGGTTGCACCGATGCTAGGTGTGTTGAGGTTTTGAAAGCGAGGAAAGTTGAGTCCCAGTTTGTTGGTCCGTTTGGAGATTCTCGAGAGGATTGACAGAGTTGCATATCGGATCATCTTTCCTCCGTCATTGTCAGCTGTGCACAGTGTTTTTATGTATCGATGTTGGGGGCAGTATGTGTCGGACCCATCGCTCAATATGGATTTTGAGCCTTTGCAGCTGATTGAGGGTTTGAGCTTCGAAGGGAAGCCTGTGAGTATTTTGGTCTTGAGGCGAAGACGAAAGATTCGTTTGGTAAAAGTTCAGTGGAGGAGTCAGAGTTCAGAGGAGGACGCTCGTAAGCGGGAAGGACGGGATGAGATTGCAGTATCCTGAGCTGTTTCAGTCTTAAGGACTTTCGAGGACGAAAGTCATAAAAAGGAGGGAATATTGTAACGGCCCAGGTTTTCATCCCGGTCTTCCAGGTATGCCCTAGGGGTATTTTGGTAATTTGGTCGGGCCGTCAGGGCCGTTTATGTCTTTTCCAGTTGCTAAAATTATTGGATGGATTTATGTAAGTTTTTGAGGCTTTGTGGATGTGTTTGGGCATGGGGAGATGCAAAAGGAAAATTAGGAGTTAAAAGTGTGTTTGGTGGGTTTCGAACCCAGGTGGTCTGGGAAGTCAGGTGGGTGGTGTGGCCAGTTGAGCCACCAGGTGTTTTTGTTACTCTCTCCGCAGCATATCTTGGTTAGCCTTGAGTTCTTCGGGTTTTGGTGCATTTGATTAAATGAAAGGAAATTAGGTTTTTGTGTTTTATTCTCTAAACCCCCCTATGGCTACCCAACCCTCTTCTCTCTAGCCATCTTGCATGAGTCTTCTCCCGAGAGTCGTTCGAGTGTCGTTCCGGCCAGCCAAGCAACCCAGCCAAGCAGCCCGGTCGAGCAGCCCAGCCAGATCGCACCAGCAGCCCCACGCGCGCCAAAGAAGAGGTCGTCCAGACGCTGTGCGCCTAGCAAAGACGCGCAGCCCAGCGCCCGAGCGATCGCAGCCGCCTGGCGCCCAGCCAGAAGAGCCGTCGCCACGCGCAGAGCCGCGCGCCCGTCGCCGTCGCAGCTGTCGCGCGCCCTCCGCTCGCGTTGCTCGTCCGCCAGCGCCCGCTCCTCGTCTGCGCGCCGCGTCCACGCGCCCGTCGTCGTCCCAGTGCGCCCGCGCGTGTCCTGCTTGTCCGCGCGCGCGCGTCTGCGCCCAGCGCCGTGCCAGCGCGCCCATCCGCGCCCCAGCGCCCAGCTCTGCCGCCCATCTGCGCCCAGCAGCAGCCCCGCCGTGCTGCCTGCCCGTCCGCGTGTCAGCTGAGCCGCGTGAGTTGCTTCCGAGCCGAGACTTGTTTATTTTATTATATTTAGGCTTATGGATTGTGATTATCATTGTTTTTGTTAGGTTCTCGGTAGCTAGCTCGGGTTCGATCGCATCTTAGGTTTTTGTGTGTAGTTGCCCCCGGCCAGGTAAGGATTTCTTACCGGAGTTGTGTGGACCCTGCGATGTTCTTTGTGATTGATGTTGTATGTTTGTTTGTGATTATCGGCATGTATAGTTTAGGTGCTCTGTTATGTATTCCTGACTGGCATGACTTCGCATATTGTTCTTTCATGTTAGTCCATGCTAGGTTGTTCCGTTCTGGCATGCTCGTGTTTATTCTTGCTTCGTAGTATCATGCTAGGTTCGTTGTTTTCCTCTTGAGCACGTATTGGATTGTATTGGATTGTTTGCTGATTGTTAAGGCAGGTTAGAAATCAGGTAGATAGCATCATCCGGGCCTGATGCATAAAGTATCTTGCATCCATGGCAAGGACGTTCGAGACAGTTCTCCGTCCTTGGACCCCGTGAGGGATTAGCTATCCCAACCGGTAGGCCCTGCAATCTTGGGTGAGGGTGGTAGTCTAAGCGATGCCCCAACGGTCGGGATGATGACTTGGCAATGCCTAGTCCCCGGCAGCCGGCACGTCCTCAGCGTGTTCGGCAGTAGCCCTTGATTGCCACCTGTTAAGGTAAGGACGGCTTCCTGGTGTAAGCCTACCACGACCCGTTCCTTAGCCTCAGGTGCGGTGGTACAGGCTGACATAGTTCACGTGTCCAGGTCTCACACCCCTATGTCAGTGACACCGATCCAGAGATTTAGTTAGGCGTGGTATCCGGATATGGGCAGCTTGCCACTAGACCCGGCACCCCCCCATAGTCTGTAGAAGCACGCGGTGCATGCTTACGCTCATTACAACGTCGACCGGAGAGCTCCTCGGGATCTTGAGCTAGTGCACCTTTCATTCGACAGTAGACAGGCTGAGGCCGGGACTCGTTTCTCGTATAGGGCGTATTGTGTGGTGATTTATCTCCGGACTAAGACCCTGAGTTGGCATCCGAGGTCCAAGTGTGGACTTAAGCTATGTGCTCTATTCTGTGTTTATATTCATAGCTGGCATACACTCATCTAGATGACCATGTGCATCGTATTGTACCCCAGTTGGGGATTCTTACTGAGTAATTCGTTACTCACCCTTATTTTGTGGTTTTCCACAGGTAACCAAGGGGCGAGACAGGATGGCTGAAGGAGGAGCTGTGATCATGGGAACCTGCTGTCGTCTCTGACTTTTTATTTCTATGACTCTTGTCTTCTATTTTCCCCTGAATGCATGTAGTCGGGCACGGAGCCCTAGGATGTTTTCTGAATGTTTTTGTGGATTCCCGCTTTATTGAATTTGAGGATGTTTCAAATGTTTTAATAAATCTCTGATAAGAGTGTACGTTTTGGAAATGTATTTGCCTTGAAACAGGTGCTTGGAGACAGGGACAGGTTTCAACAAACTATATTGATTTCTGATTGAACCTTGATTGTTTTGTTTTAATTGGGAATCCGAAAATTTATTTGCATATTGTCCTTTACTTTGAATGCATGCATTGGGGTAAAGGCCTATTTAGAGCCCTTTTTGGGTCGGGTCCTTAACATCGCGTGCTACTGCAGACTATGGGGGGTGCCGGGTCTAGTGGCAAGCTGCCCATGTCCAGTCACCATGCCTAACTAAATCTCTGGATCGGTGTCACTGACATAGGGGTGTGAGACCTGGACACGTGAACTATGTCGGGCTGAACCACCGCACCTGAGGCTAAGGAATCGGTCGTGGTAGGCTTACACCAGGAAGCCGTCCTTGCCCTATCAGGTGGCAATCAAGGGCTACGGCCGAACACGTTGAGGACGTGCCGACTGTCGGTGACGAGGCAATGCCAAGTCATCATCCCGACCGTTGGGGCATTTAACAGTCTGCCACCCTCACCCAAGATTGCAGGGCCTACCGGTCGGGTTAGCTAAACCCTCACGGGGTCCAGGGACGGAGTACTACCTCGTACGTCCCTGCCATGGATGCAAGATACTTTATGCATCAAGCCCGTATGATGCTACCTACCTACACTCTAACCTATCATATCAATAACATACAATCCAATACAATCCAAAACGTGCTCAACAGATACAACGAACCTAGCATGGTACTACGAAGCAAGAATGATATGAGCATGCCGAACGGAACAACCTAGCATGGACTAACATGAGAAACAACATAAGAAATCATGCCATCGGAATTTGAGAACAAAGCACCTAACACTAAACATGCTGATAATCACAAACAAGCATACAAACAACAATCACATATAATACCGCAGGGCCCACACAACTCCGGTAAGAAATCCTTACCTGGCCGGGAGGCAACTACACACAAAATCCTAAGCTGCGATCGAACCCGAGCTAGCTACCGAGAACCTAACAAACACAATGATAATCACACTCTAAAGGCTTAAATATAATAAAATAAATAGGGCTCGGCTCTGGAGCAACTCACGCGATGCGGCTGACACGCAGACGGGCAGGCAGCACGGCGGGGCTGCTGCTGGGCGCGGATGGGCGCTGATGGGCGGCAAATGGGTGCACACTGGGCGCTGGCTGCGCGCACGGACAGGCGCTGGGACGGCACGCGGATGGCACGGGCGCGAGACGCGGACGATGGGCTCTCGGGCTGCGACGCGGACGCGAGCTCGGCTGGCGATGGCGAGGCGTTGGGCGCGTGCGGCGAGCGGTGTGATGTGGCGGCTGCGACGCGACGGACGCGCGGACCGGTGCCGCGACGCCTCTTTGGCGGCTGCGCGGCGCCTAGGCGCTGGGCTACGTCTTCTTTGGCGCTGGCGCGTCGGCGACTTCTTCTTTGGGCGCTGGGGCTGCTGGTGCGATCTGGCTGGCCTGCTCGACCGAGCTACTCGGCTGGGCTGCTTGGCTGGCCGGAACGACACTCGGAGGACTCTCGGGAGAAGACTCACGCAAGATGGCTAGAGAGAAAAAGGGTTGGGCGGCCATGGGGGTTTGGAGAAGAAGACATAACAAAACCTAATTTTCTTTCATTTAATCAAATGCACCAAAACCCGAAGAACTCAAGGCTAACCAAGATATGTCATGCGAGAGAGTAACAAAAACACTGGTGGCTCAACTGCCACACCACCCACCCGACTTCCCGCACCACTTGGGTTCAAACCCACCAAACACATCTTTAACTCCTAATTTTCTTTTTGCATCTCCCCATGCCCAAACACCACCACAAAGCCTCAAAAACTTACATAAGACCATCTAATTATTTTAGCAACTGGAAAAAGATATAAACAGCCCTGACGGCCCAACCAAATATTGCATTAGGTTTGAAGTTAAATCAATTCATTGGATTAGTCTTGATCAAACTAATTCTGGAGCGAGTTGTCTTAGGATCTAAGAGTGGCCATTTTAGATTTTGAGTGTGATCTAAGTTAGTCATCATCATGAGTTTTTACAAGGATCCTAGAAGGACCTCTAGCTAGCTTTGTAAAATTCAAGCAACGTTCGGCGCTTTCCTTTTGTTTCCAGAGCATCTGGTCGACATTCTTCGGCCGACTCTAGACTTCGCTTCAACATGGCACATAATGAAGAAAAAGCAACACATGAACCAGGTTTTAGTACCGTTCTTGAAGCTCTTAAAGATGTGTTGGAAATGATGAGAGAAGATATGGAAGAAAGAAGAGCACATCGCAAAAGGATGTCTTCGAGGTACACTAACCATAAACCAATTTCAAATATTCAATTTTCTATGAAAAATAATAGTTTATGTGATGAAGTTCGGCCTGTGGTTGCCGAAAGTTGTATCAATGAAGATGAAATGCTTAGTGGCTTAGTTTCAACAAATGCATGTGAGTTTAGCGAAAAATTAGATTGCATGGACTTGTTTGCTTGCAATCCCGCTACTATTGTAAGACCTACTATTGATGACGCACATGTTGATGTGTGTGAGTTAGGGAAAAAAAGGCACAAAAGCCCAAAACAAAAGCATATGATTTTAGGGAAAAAGAAGCTCGCGAGAAATTGAGTGTGAGAGATAAGCATGAGATTAGTTTATGGCCTAGAGAGAAAAGCCAATGTTGTGAGCTTGTGTGAAAGAGCCAATGAGGTTAAATCTATTTTGTTTTCAAAGCAAAATATTTGTAGACTTTTATATAAAGGAACTTGCAACCTAACGGGCGAGCTCAAACCATGTATCTATAGTGTTTCTTTTGGGTTTTTATGGGAGGCAAATGAGCTTATTCAACATGTTGAATTGAAGCTTCCTTCCAAGAAAGGAATGAAAAACGTCTGCAGAATGCCAACTTGTTTATTATGGTGAAATACTCCAAATCTGCTTCCAAGATCATCAATGGCGACAAGCACAAAGTGTTCAAAAAAGACATAAAGATTTTGATTTGAGGACAAATCCTTTTAAAGAAAGGGGGGATGATATGAATGCAACCACTGACTTATTGTATTCACACGAAGGAGCGACAAGTAGCAAGAAGAGAAGATTTCAAGAGCCTCTTTTTTTTTTTAATTAGAATGCAGATATTTAAATTGTGGAATTCGCAGATTTTTATGTTTTATAACCTTTCGATTTTCAATGCTTGCCAACCATGCTCTTAATCGTAAGGAACCTTCTAGACGAGTTGGTTGAGTCTATGTAAAGCATATCTACCCTCTTGTCTATCATTTAAGCCGTGCAATGGACTTTTGGCTTCTCATGTCTCGTTTTCTACAAAATGCATTTGATACCTTTTTTAGTCCTTTTTGTATTCCAAGGCATGCACGAATTTTTTGCCTTTAAAACGGCTTGTAATACATCATTTTGGAGAGATTTATGATTGAAAAACTTGTGTTTTCTTAGATGTAACGGCCCAGGTTTTCATCCCGGTCTTCGAGGTATGCCCTGGGGGTATTTTGGTAATTTGGTCGGGCCGTCAGGGCCGTTTATGTCTTTTTCCAGTTGCTAAAATTATTGGATGGATTTATGTAGGTTTTTGGAAGGATTTGTGGTTTGGTTTGATCAAGGTTTGATGCAAAAGTAAAAATAAAGGAAATTGTGTTGCAGTTGGGGTTTGAACCCGGGTCTCCTGGAAAGCTTGTGGGGATGTGTGCCAATTGAGCCATTAGGTGCTCTTGTTGCTCTTTCTGCATCACATCTTAGTTAACCTTGGATCTTTGGTGTTTGGTGCATTTGGTTAAATGAAATAGAAATTAGGTTTGTTCCATCTTCTTCTCCAAAGTGTGTGGCCGCCCAAGCTTTTCTCTCCATTGCCTTGCCGAATTCTTCATCCTTGCAGCTCCCTTGGATTGTTCTTCATCATTCCGGGTAGGTATCGATCTTCCTCTTCTTCTTCTCATCTGTTTGGTGTGCTGTTTGGCCAAGTGAATAGAAGAGTGTTGTGTGTGTTTGTGTTGATTGCAGCCAGCCGAGAGAAGCCCCAGCCAGCAGCCATCGTCGCACGTCTAGCCGGCCAGCTCGCACGCCGGATCGCGCCAGCAGCAGCCCAGATCGCCCCTGCCGTCGCACCAGATCGCCCTTGCCGTCACAGCCCCTGCTCGGCCATCGCCACCAGCGTCCACGCCCGATCGCGGCGGCGCAGCGAGACGCCGACGCCCGAGCGCCGCCGCCGTGTGTCGCTTGCCGAGCCGCTCTCCCGCACGCCAGACGTTCGCCGCGCGCGCGTCCCTCGCCCGAGCAGCTTCGCCGTGTCCGCATCGCGACGCCAGCGCGCACGCCGTCGCCGTCTGCGTGCCGCTTCGCTGCCGAGTCCCGTCATCTGTCGCGCGCACACCGCGCCCAGCGCCGCCCATCCGCCACGCGCAGACGCCCAGCGCGCGCCGTGTAGCGCGCGCCAACCCCAGCCACTGCCGTGCCAGCCTGCCAGCAACTCCAAGTTCGTGTCGCCGTGCCGCGTGAGTGCCCCGAGCCGAGCTTGCTGTTCTATTGTTTTTTTAGACGTTTTAGATGCTTATTATTATTGGTTTGCTAGGTTCCCGCTCGCTAGCTCGGGATTGTTTAGCAGCTTAGGATTTTTGTGTGTAGTTGCCTCCCGGCCAGGTAAGGATTTCTTACCGGAGTTGTGTGGGCCCTGCGGTATATTTGTGATTGTTGTTTTGTATGCCTGTGTATGATTATTAGCATGTTTAGCCCTACGTGCTCTGTTTCAATTCTGATCGCATGAACTCTTGTATTGTTTCTCATGTTAGCCCATGCTAGGTTGTTCCATTCTGGCATGTTCGATATCTGTTCTTGCTTCGTAGTATCATGCTAGGTTCCTAGTATCTGTTGAGCACGTATTGGACTGCATTGAATGAATTGTTATTATTGCTATGGTTTAGAGTTCAGGTAGGTAGCATCATCCGGGCCGGATGCATAACGTAACTTGCATCCCCAACGAGGGCGTGCGAGATGGTACTCGTCCCCCGATCCCGTTAGAGTTTAGCTAACCCTAACGGTGGCCCCGCAATCTTGGGTGAGGGTGGCGATCGTTAAATGCCCCAACGGTCGGGATGAGGACTTGGCATTGCCTCGTCCCGGCGATCGGCACGCCCTCGGCGTGTTCGACCGTAGCCCTTGATTGCCACTGTTAGGGCAAGGACCGCTTCGGGTGTAAGCCTACCACGACCGGTTCCTTAGCCTCAAAGCGGTGGTACAGTGACATAGTTCACGTGTCCAGTCTCACACCCCTATGTCGGTGACACCGATCCGTAGATTTAGTTAGGCATGGTGGTCAACACGGGCGGCTTGCCACTAGACCGAGCACCCCCGAGTTTGCGGTAGCATGCGGTGCGCGCTTACGCTCATTACAACGCCGACCGAGAGCTCCTCGGGATCTTGAGCGATGCACCTTTCGTATCGACGATGAGACAGTGAGAGGCTGAGACTTGTTTCCCGTATAGGGCGTATAGTGTGTTGTGGTATTTTCGGACTAAGACCCTGAGTTGGCATCCGAGGTCCAAGTGTGGACTTAAGCTATGTGCTCTATTCTGTGTTTATATTCATAGCTTGCATACACTCATCTAGATGACCATGTGCATCGTATTGTACCCCGGTTGGGGATTCTTACTGAGTAATTCGTTACTCACCCTTATTTTGTGGTTTTCCACAGGTAACCAAGGTGCGAGACAGGATGGCTGAAGGAGGAGCTGTGATAATGGGAACCTGCTGTCGTCTCTGACTTTTTATTTCTATGACTCTTGTCTTTTTATTTTCCCTTGAATGCATGTAGTCGGGCACGGAGCCCTAGGATGTTTTATGAATGTTTTCGTGGATTCCTGCTTTATTGAATTTGAGGATGTTTCAAATGTTTTAAGAAATCTCTGATCAGAGTGTACGTTTTGGAAATGTATTTGCCTTGAAACAGTGCTTGGAGACAGGATGTGTTTCAAAGAAACTATCTTTATTTCTGATTGAACCTTGATTGTTTTGTTTTAATTGGGAATCCGAAAATTATTTGCATATTGTCCTTTACTTTGAATGCATGCATTGGGGTAAAGGCCTATTTAGAGCCCTTTTTGGGTCGGGTCTTTACATTAGACCCCTTTTGGTGTTGTCTTTTTTTCAAATCTTGCATTAGGTTAGAAGTTAAATCAATTCATTGGATTAGTCTTGATCAAACTAATTCTGGAGCGAGTTGTCTTAGGATCTAAGAGTGGCCATTTTAGATTTTGAGTGTGATCTAAGTTAGGCATCATGCGAGTTTTTACAAGGATCCTAGAAGGACCTCTAGCTAGCTTTGTAAAATTCAAGCAACGTTAGTAGCTTAACATTTGGTATCGTGAGCATCTGGTCGACATTCTTTGGCCGACTCTAGACTTCGCTTCAACATGGCACTTAATGAAGAAAAAGCAACACATGAACCAGGTTTTAGTACCGTTCTTGAAGCTCTTAAAGATGTGTTGGAAATGATGAGAGAAGATATGGAAGAAAAAAGAACACATCGCAAAAGGTTGTCTTCGAGGTACACTAACCATAAACCAATTTCAAATATTCAATTTTCTATGAAAAATAATAGTTTATGTGATGAAGTTCAGCCTGTGGTTGCCGAAAGTTGTATCAATGAAAATGAAATGCTTAGTGGCTTAGTTTCACAGAAATGCATGTGAGTTTAGCGAAAAATTAGATTGCATGGACTTATTTGCTTGCAATCCCGCTACGATTGTAAGACCTACTATTGATGACGTACATGTTGATGTGTGTGAGTTAGGGAAAAAAAGGCACAAAAGCCCAAAACAAAAGCATATGATTTTAGGGAAAAAGAAGCTCGCGAGAAATTGAGTGTGAGAGATAAGCATGAGATTAGTTTATGGCCTAGAGAGAAAAGCCAATGTTGTGAGCTTGTGTGAAAGAGCCAATGAGGTTAAATCTATTTTGTTTTCAAAGCAAAATATTTGTAGACTTTTATATAAAGGAACTTGCAACCTAACGGGCGAGCTCAAACCATGTATCTATAGTGTTTCTTTTGAGTTTTTGCTTTGGAGGCAAATGAGCTTATTCAACATGTTGAATTGAAGCTTCCTTCCAAGAAAGGAATGAAAAACGCGAATGCCAACTTGTTTATTATGGTGAAATACTCCAAATCTGCTTCCAAGATCATCAATGGCAGCAAGCACAAAGTGTTCAAAAAAAGACATAAAGATTTTGATTTGAGGACAAATCCTTTTAAAGAAAGGGGGGATGATATGAATGCAACCACCGACTTATTGTATTCACACGAAGGAGCGACAAGTAGCAAGAAGAGAAGATTTCAAGAGCCTCTTTTTTTTTTTTTAATTAGAATGCGATATTTAAATTGTGGAATTCGCAGATTTTTATGTTTTATAACCTTTCGATTTCAATGCTTGCCAACCATGCTCTTAATCGTAAGGAACCTTCTAGAGGAGTTGGTTGAGTCTATGTAAAGCATATCTACCCTCTTGTCTATCATTTAAGCCGTGCAATGGACTTTTGGCTTCTCATGTCTCGTTTTCTACAAAATGCATTTGATACCTTTTTTAGTCCTTTTTGTATTCCAAGGCATGCACGAATTTTTGGCCTTTAAAACGGCTTGTAATACATCATTTTGGAGAGATTTATGATTGAAAAACTTGTGTTTTTTAGACCCCTTTTGGTGTTGTCTTTTTTTCAAATCTTGCATTAGGTTTGAATTTATCAATTCATTGGATTAGTCTTGATCAAACTAATTCTGGAGCGAGTTGTCTTAGGATCTAAGAGTGGCCATTTTAGATTGTGAGTGTGATCTAAGTTAGTCACATCATGAGTTTTTACAAGGATCCTAGAAGGACCTCTAGCTAGCTTTGTAAAATTCAAGCAACGTTAGTAGCTTATCATTTGGTATCGAGAGCATCCGTCGACATTCTTCGGCCGACTCTAGACTTCGCTTCAACATGGCACATAATGAAGAAAAAGCAACACATGAACCAGGTTTTAGTACCGTTCTTGAAGCTCTTAAAGATGTGTTGGAAATGATGAGAGAAGATATGGAAGAAAGAAGAGCACATCGCAAAAGGATGTCTTCGAGGTACACTAACCATAAACCAATTTCAAATATTCAATTTTCTATGAAAAATAATAGTTTATGTGATGAAGTTCAGCCTGTGGTTGCCGAAAGTTGTATCAATGAAGATGAAATGCTTAGTGGCTTAGTTTCAACAAATGCATGTGAGTTTAGCGAAAAATTAGATTGCATGGACTTGTTTGCTTGCAATCCCGCTACGATTGTAAGACCTACTATTGATGACGTACATGTTGATGTGTGTGAGTTAGGGAAAAAAAGGCACAAAAGCCCAAAACAAAAGCATATGATTTTAGGGAAAAAGAAGCTCGCGAGAAATTGAGTGTGAGAGATAAGCATGAGATTAGTTTATGGCCTAGAGAGAAAAGCCAATGTTGTGAGCTTGTGTGAAAGAGCCAATGAGGTTAAATCTATTTTGTTTTCAAAGCAAAATATTTGTAGACTTTTATATAAAGGAACTTGCAACCTAACTAAGCGAGCTCAAACCATGTATCTATAGTGTTTCTTTTGAGTTTTTTGTTGGAGGCAAATGAGCTTATTCAACATGTTGAATTGAAGCTTCCTTCCAAGAAAGGAATGAAAAACGTGCGAGAATGCCAACTTGTTTATTATGGTGAAATACTCCAAATCGCTTCCAAGATCATCAATGGCGGCAAGCACAAAGTGTTCAAAAAAGACATAAAGATTTTGATTTGAGGACAAATCCTTTTAAAGAAAGGGGGGATGATATGAATGCAACCACCGACTTATTGTATTCACACGAAGGAGCGACAAGTAGCAAGAAGAGAAGATTTCAAGAGCCTCTTTTTTTTTTAATTAGAATGCAGATATTTAAATTGTGGAATTCGCAGATTTTTATGTTTTATAACCTTTCGATTTCAATGCTTGCCAACCATGCTCTTAATCGTAAGGAACCTTCTAGAGGAGTTGGTTGAGTCTATGTAAAGCATATCTACCCTCTTGTCTATCATTTAAGCCGTGCAATGGACTTTTGGCTTCTCATGTCTCGTTTTCTACAAAATGCATTTGATACCTTTTTTAGTCCTTTTTGTATTCCAAGGCATGCACGAATTTTTGGCCTTTAAAACGGCTTGTAATACATCATTTTGGAGAGATTTATGATTGAAAAACTTGTGTTTTTTAGACCCCTTTTGGTGTTGTCTTTTTTTCAAATCTTGCATTAGGTTTGAAATTAATCAATTCATTGGATTAGTCTTGATCAAACTAATTCTGGAGCGAGTTGTCTTAGGATCTAAGAGTGGCCATTTTAGATTTTGAGTGTGATCTAAGTTAGCTGTCACTGCGAGTTTTTACAAGGATCCTAGAAGGACCTCTAGCTAGCTTTGTAAAATTCAAGCAACGTTCGGTAGCTTATCATTTGGTATCGAGAGCATCCGTCGACATTCTTCTACCGACTCTAGACTTCGCTTCAACATGGCACATAATGAAGAAAAAGCAACACATGAACCAGGTTTTAGTACCGTTCTTGAAGCTCTTAAAGATGTGTTGGAAATGATGAGAGAAGATATGGAAGAAAGAAGAGCACATCGCAAAAGGATGTCTTCGAGGTACACTAACCATAAACCAATTTCAAATATTCAATTTTCTATGAAAAATAATAGTTTATGTGATGAAGTTCACTGTGTGGTTGTCGAAAAGTTGTATCAATGAAGATGAAATGCTTAGTGTCTTAGTTTCAACAAATGCATGTGAGTTTAGCGAAAAATTAGATTGCATGGACTTGTTTGCTTGCAATCCCGCTACTATTGTAAGACCTACTATTGATGACGTACATGTTGATGTGTGTGAGTTAGGGAAAAAAAGGCACAAAAGCCCAAAACAAAAGCATATGATTTTAGGGAAAAAGAAGCTCGCGAGAAATTGAGTGTGAGAGATAAGCATGAGATTAGTTTATGGCCTAGAGAGAAAAGCCAATGTTGTGAGCTTGTGTGAAAGAGCCAATGAGGTTAAATCTATTTTGTTTTCAAAGCAAAATATTTGTAGACTTTTATATAAAGGAACTTGCAACCTAACGGGCGAGCTCAAACCATGTATCTATAGTGTTTCTTTTGAGTTTTTTGCGGGAGGCAAATGAGCTTATTCAACATGTTGAATTGAAGCTTCCTTCCGAAGAAAGGGATGAAAAACGTGCAGAATGCCAACTTGTTTATTATGGTGAAATACTCCAAATCTGCTTCCAAGATCATCAATGGCAAAGAAGCACAAAGTGTTCAAAAAGACATAAAGATTTTGATTTGAGGACAAATCCTTTTAAAGAAAGGGGAGATGATATGAATGCAACCACCGACTTATTGTATTCACACGAAGGAGCGACAAGTAGCAAGAAGAGAAGATTTCAAGAGCCTTTTTTTTTTTTTAATTAGAATGCAGATATTTAAATTGTGGAATTCGTAGATTTTTATGTTTTATAACCTTTCGATTTCAATGCTTGCCAACCATGCTCTTAATCGTAAGGAACCTTCTAGAGGAGTTGGTTGAGTCTATGTAAAGCATATCTACCCTCTTGTCTATCATTTAAGCCGTGCAATGGACTTTTGGCTTCTCATGTCTCGTTTTCTACAAAATGCATTTGATACCTTTTTTAGTCCTTTTTGTATTCCAAGGCATGCACGAATTTTTGTCCTTTAAAACGGCTTGTAATACATCATTTTGGAGAGATTTATGATTGAAAAACTTGTGTTTTCTTAGACCCCTTTTGGTGTTGTCTTTTTTCCAAATCTTGCACTAGGTTTGAAGTTAAATCAATTCTGGAGCGAGTTGTCTTAGGATCTAAGAGTGGCCATTTTAGATTTTGAGTGTGATCTAAGTTAGCTGTCACTGCGAGTTTTTACAAGAATCCTAGAAGGACCTCTAGCTAGCTTTGTAAAATTCAAGCAACGTTAGTAGCGCTTATCATTTGGTATCGAGCATCCGTCGACATTCTTCTACCGACTCTAGACTTCGCTTCAACATGGCAAATAATGAAGAAAAAGCAACACATGAACCAGGTTTTAGTACCGTTCTTGAAGCTCTTAAAGATGTGTTGGAAATGATGAGAGAAGATATGGAAGAAAGAAGAGCACATCGCAAAAGGATGTCTTCGAGGTACACTAACCATAAACCAATTTCAAATATTCAATTTTCTATGAAAAATAATAGTTTATGTGATGAAGTTCGGCCTGTGGTTGCCGAAAGTTGTATCAATGAAAATGAAATGCTTAGTAGCTTAGTTTCAACAAATGCATGTGAGTTTAGCGAAAAATTATATTGCATGGACTTGTTTACTTGCAATCCCGCTACTATTGTAAGACCTACTATTGATGACGCACATGTTGATGTGTGTGAGTTAGGGAAAAAAGGGCACAAAAGCCCAAAACAAAAGCATATGATTTTAGGGAAAAAGAAGGTCGCGAGAAATTGAGTGTGAGAGATAAGCATGAGATTAGTTTATGGCCTAGAGTGAAAAGCCAATGTTGTGAGCTTGTGTGAAAGAGCCAATGAGGTTAAATCTATTTTGTTTTCAAAGCAAAATATTTGTAGACTTTTATATAAAGGAACTTGCAACCTAACAGTGAGCTAAAACCATGTATCTATAGTGTTTCTTTTGAGTTTTTGCGGGAGGCAAATGAGCTTATTCAACATGTTGAATTGAAGCTTCCTTCCAAGAAAGGAATGAAAAACGTCACGAAATGCCAACTTGTTTATTATGGTGAAATACTCCAAATCTGCTTCCAAGATCATCAATGGCAAAAGCACAAAGTGTTCAAAAAAGACATAAAGATTTTGATTTGAGGACAAATCCTTTTAAAGAAAGGGGGGATGATATGAATGCAACCACCGACTTATTGTATTCACACGAAGGAGCGACAAGTAGCAAGAAGAGAAGATTTCAAGAGCCTCTTTTTTTTTTTAATTAGAATGCAGATATTTAAATTGTGGAATTCGCAGATTTTTATGTTTTATAACCTTTCGATTTCAATGCTTGCCAACCATGCTCTTAATCGTAAGGAACCTTCTAGAGGAGTTGGTTGAGTCTATGTAAAGCATATCTACCCTCTTGTCTATCATTTAAGCCGTGCAATGGACTTTTGGCTTCTCATGTCTCGTTTTCTACAAAATGCATTTGATACCTTTTTTAGTCCTTTTTGTATTCCAAGGCATGCACGAATTTTTGGCCTTTAAAACGGCTTGTAATACATCATTTTGGAGAGATTTATGATTGAAAAACTTGTGTTTTCTTAGACCACTTTTGGTGTTGTCTTTTTTTCAAATCTTGCATTAGGTTTGAAGTTAAATCAATTCATTGGATTAGTCTTGATCAAACTAATTCTGGAGCGAGTTGTCTTAGGATCTAAGAGTGGCCATTTTAGATTTTGAGTGTGATCTAAGTTAGTCACATCATTTGAGTTTTTACAAGGATCCTAGAAGGACCTCTAGCTAGCTTTGTAAAATTCAAGCAACGTTCGGCGCTTAACATTTGGTATCAGAGCATCTGGTCGTCATTCTTTGGCCGACTCTAGACTTCGCTTCAACATGGCACTTAATGAAGAAAAAGCAACACATGAACCAGGTTTTAGTACCGTTCTTGAAGCTCTTAAAGATGTGTTGGAAATGATGAGAGAAGATATGGAAGAAAAAGAACACATCGCAAAAAGGTTGTCTTCGAGGTACACTAACCATAAACCAATTTCAAATATTCAATTTTCTATGAAAAATAATAGTTTATGTGATGAAGTTCACTTGTGGTTGCCGAAAGTTGTATCAATGAAAATGAAATGCTTAGTGGCTTAGTTTCAACAAATGCATGTGAGTTTAGCGAAAAATTAGATTGCATGGACTTGTTTGCTTGCAATCCCGCTACGATTGTAAGACCTACTATTGATGACGTACATGTTGATGTGTGTGAGTTAGGGAAAAAAGGCACAAAAGCCCAAAACAAAAGCATATGATTTTAGGGAAAAAGAAGCTCGCGAGAAATTGAGTGTGAGAGATAAGCATGAGATTAGTTTATGGCCTAGAGAGAAAAGCCAATGTTGTGAGCTTGTGTGAAAGAGCCAATGAGGTTAAATCTATTTTGTTTTCAAAGCAAAATATTTGTAGACTTTTATATAAAGGAACTTGCAACCTAACGGGCGAGCTCAAACCATGTATCTATAGTGTTTCTTTTGAGTTTTTTGTTTGAGGCAAATGAGCTTATTCAACATGTTGAATTGAAGCTTCCTTCCAGAAAAGGAATGAAAAACGTGCGAGAATGCCAACTTGTTTATTATGGTGAAATACTCCAAATCTGCTTCCAAGATCATCAATGGCAGCAAGCACAAAGTGTTCAAAAAAAGACATAAAGATTTTGATTTGAGGACAAATCCTTTTAAAGAAAGGGGGGATGATATGAATGCAACCACCGACTTATTGTATTCACACGAAGGAGCGACAAGTAGCAAGAAGAGAAGATTTCAAGAGCCTCTTTTTTTTTTTTTTAATTAGAATGCAGATATTTAAATTGTGGAATTCGCAGATTTTTATGTTTTATAACCTTTCGATTTCAATGCTTGCCAACCATGCTCTTAATCGTAAGGAACCTTCTAGAGGAGTTGGTTGAGTCTATGTAAAGCATATCTACCCTCTTGTCTATCATTTAAGCCGTGCAATGGACTTTTGGCTTCTCATGTCTCGTTTTCTACAAAATGCATTTGATACCTTTTTAGTCTTTTTTTGTATTCCAAGGCATGCACGAATTTTTGGCCTTTAAAACGGCTTGTAATACATCATTTTGGAGAGATTTATGATTGAAAAACTTGTGTTTTCTTAGACCACTTTTGGTGTTGTCTTTTTTCAAATCTTGCATTAGGTTTGAAGTTAAATCAATTCATTGGATTAGTCTTGATCAAACTAATTCGAGCGAGTTGTCTTAGGATCTAAGAGTGGCCATTTTAGATTTTGAGTGTGATCTAAGTTAGTCATCATCATGAGTTTTACAAGGATCCTAGAAGGACCTCTAGCTAGCTTTGTAAAATTCAAGCAACGTTCGCGCTTATCATTTGGTATCGTGAGCATCCGGTCGACATTCTTCTACCGACTCTAGACTTCGCTTCAACATGGCACATAATGAAGAAAAAGCAACACATGAACCAGGTTTTAGTACCGTTCTTGAAGCTCTTAAAGATGTGTTGGAAATGATGAGAGAAGATATGGAAGAAAGAAGAGCACATCGCAAAAGGATGTCTTCGAGGTACACTAACCATAAACCAATTTCAAATATTCAATTTTCTATGATAAATAATAGTTTATGTGATGAAGTTCAGCCTGTGGTTGCCGAAAGTTGTATCAATGAAGATGAAATGCTTAGTGGCTTAGTTTCAACAAATGCATGTGAGTTTAGCGAAAAATTAGATTGCATGGACTTGTTTTGTAACAGCCCAGGTTTTCATCCCAGTCTTCCAGGTATGCCCAAGGGGTATTTTGGTAATTTGTCGGGCCGTCAGGGTCGTTTATGTCCTTTCTAGTTGCTAAAAATATTGGATGGATTTATATAGGTTTGTGAGGCTTCGTGGAAGGGTTTGAGCAAGGTTTGATGCAAAAGTAAAAAATAAAGGAAATTGTGCTGCAGCTGGGGTTTGAACCCAGGTCTCCTGGAAAGCTTGTGGGGATGTGTGCCAATTGAGCCATTAGGTGCTCTTGTTGCTCTGTCCGTATCATTTTATGGTTAGCCTTGGATTTTGGAGTTTTGGTGCATTTGGTTAAATGAAAAAGAATTAGGTTTTGTTGTCTTCTTCTCCAAAAAGCCTTGTGGCCGTCCAAGCTCTTCTCCCTAGCCCTCCAAGCCGAGTTCCATCTCCTCTTTGCAGCCCCGAGGATCAATCGTCGTTCCGGTAAGTTTCATCTTCTTCTTCTTCTTCTTCCCCTCCTCCGATTGGTGTGTTGTTTGGCCGAGTGAATAGAAGTGAGTGTGTGTTGTGTTTGATTGCAGCCAACCGAGAGAAGCCTCCTAGCTAGCAGATTCGCACGCCCAGCAGCCGGCCAGATCGCGCCCAGGTCGCCGTTGTAGCCCGCCCAGATCGCCACCGTCGCACAGCAGCAGGTCCAGCCCCTGCACTATCGTCGGCAGCCCAGATCGCGCCCAAGTCGCGCCCAGATCGCCCGTCGCACGTCCAGCGCCCGCGCGTCTTCGCTCCGAGCAGATCGCCTGCACGCCCAGACGCTCGCCGTGTCCGCGTCGCACGGCCAGCACCCTTGCGTCTTCGCCCCTAGCAGATCGCCCGCACGCATAGACACTCGTCGTGTCCGCATCGCACGCCCAGCGCCCGCGCGCCTTCGTTCTGAGCCGATCGCCCGTGTCGCGGCGCCGCGCTCAGCGCCCGTGCGTCTTCGGTCATGCCGCCGCTGCCGTGTCTGCCGTCTGCCACGCGCAGCGCGCTCAGTCATCGTGCGCCACGCCCACCAGTGCACCACTACTGCCAAAGCCCGCCTTAGCTTAGTGTCGCCGTGTCGTGTGAGTGCTCCCGAGCTGAGCCTGCTATTTTATTATTTTTAGGCTTATAGATATTGATTGTTATTGTGTTTGCTAGGTTCCGTTAGCTAGCTCGGGATTGTCCACAGCTTAGGATTGGTGTGTAGAAGCCTCCCGACCAAGGTAAGGATTTCTTACCGGGGTTGTGTGGACCCTGCGATGTTCAATGTGATTGATGTTGTATGTTTGTTTGTGATTATCAGCATGTATAGTTTAGGTGCTCGCTTGCAATTCTCGATCGCATGACTTCTTATGTTGTTCTTTCATGTTAGTCCATGCTAGGTTGTTCCGCTTACGCATGCTCATATTCATTCTTGTTCTGTAGTACCATGCTAGGTCTCTTTGTATTCTTTTGAGCACGTATTGGATTGTTTGCTGATTGTTAAGGCAGGTTAGAATTCAGGTAGGTAGCATCTTCCGGGCCTGATGCATAAAGTATCTTGCATCCATGGCAGGGACGCCGTGACAGTTCTCCGTCCCTGAACCCCGTTAGGGTTTAGCTAAACCGACCGGTAGGCCCTGCAATCTTGGGTGAGGGTGGCAGACTGTTAAATGCCCCAACGGTCGGGATGATGACTTGGCATTGCCTCGTCCCCGGCAGTCGGCACGTCCTCAGCGTGTTCGGCCGTAGCCCTTGATTGCCACCTGTTAGGGCAAGGACCGCTTCCTGGTGTAAGCCTACCACGACCGGTTCCTTAGCCTCAGGTGCGGTGGTTCAGGCTGTCATAGTTCACGTGTCTAGGTCTCACACCCCTATGTTAGTGACTCCGATCCAGAGATTTACTTAGGCGTGGTGACTGGACATGGGCAGCTTGCCACTAGACCCGACACCCCCCATAGTCTGCAGTAGCACGCGGTGCATGCTTACGCTCATTACAGCGCCGACCGGAGAGCTCCTCGGGATCTTGAGCTAGTGTACCTTTCGTATCGACAGTAGACAGGCTGAGGCCGAGACTTATTTCTCGTATAGGACGTATGGTGTGGTGGATTTATTTCCGGACTAAGACCCTGAGTTGGCATCCGAGGTCCAAGTGTGGACTCAAGCTATGTGCTTCTTTCTGTGTTTATATTCATAGCTTGCATACACTCATCTGGATGACCATGTGCATCGTATTGTACCCCGGTTGGGGATTCTTACTGAGTAACTCGTTACTCACCCTTATTTTGTGGTTTCCACAGGTAACCAAGGAGCGAGACAGGTTGGCTGAAGGAGGAGCTATGATCATGGGCCCTGCTGTCATCTATGACCATTTTATTATATCATGACTCTTGACTTTTGTTATTTCCTCTGAATGCATGTAGACGGGCACGGAGCCCTAGGATGTTTTTTTATGTTTTATGGATTCCAGCATAGTTGTACTTGTGGAAGGTTTGAATGGTTTAAATAAATCTCTGATCAGAGTATGCTTTTAGAATTGTATTTATCCTGAAACAGGTGCTTGGAAACAGGGACAGGTTTTAGAGTAAATTGTTTTGATTGTTGAACGTTTCTGTTTTTACTTGGGATCCGAAATTTATTTTCATAATGTCTTTTATTTTGAATACATGCATTGGGGTAAAGGCCCACTTAGAGCCCCTTTTGGGTCGGGTCTTTACAGTTGGTATCAGAGCTCATAGTCATAGATTCTGTAGACTGACCTTTTGTTGTAGGTCGTTTTCCCATGATCATCAACACTCCAACAGTCATCAGGTACGCTTAATTTTACTGTTTTAGAAAAGGGGTTAAGAATTTACAATACCTTTTATCTAGTGTATGCCTTGCTTAGTGTTGTAGAGCGAGGACGAGCAGGTTCTGACTCGTTGTTGGTTTGGGTGTAGATCGCCAAAGCATGCCCATCACCCGCTTCGGGAGAGGACGTCCGAGAGCGGGGCGAGTACCGTGATCGTGTCGACATCTGCAGGACATCGTCCCAAGCCGAGATCGGTGGCATTCCGCCGCAGCTCCCCCTGCCGCGCCTAGAGTAGGCGTTGAGGCGATCGAAAGACCGTGAGATCGCTCCTGGAGCAGAGTTGGCTGATTCTATAAGGGCTTTTATGGTCGACATGCTTTGAGTGACCGAGGGCGAGACCAGCCTTGTTGGCGTATGCAAGCGGGAAGAGTCCCGAGCCCAGATCGAGCGGTGACCCGCATGTTTCAAAGAGGCGCAGCAAAGATCGTAACGACCAGTTTTTTCTTCCCGGTCTTCCAGGTATGCCCTAGGGGTAATTTGGTAATTTGGTCGGGCCGTCAGGGTCGTTTGTGTCTTTTCCAGTTACTAAAATTATTGGATGGTTTTTGTAGGTTTTTGGAGGGGTTTGAGGTTTGGTTTGAGCAAGGTTTGATGCAAAAGTAAAAATAAAGGAAATTGTCTTTGCAGTGGGTTTGAACCCGGTCTCTGGGAAGCTTGTAGAGAGGTGTGCCAATTGAGCCATTAGGTGCTCTTGTTGCTCTTTCTGCATCACTTCTTAGTTAACCTTGGATTTTGGAGTTTTGGTGCATTTGGTTAAATGAAATAGAATTAGGTTATTCCATCTTCTTCTCCAAAACACCTCTTGGCCGCCCAAGCTCTCCATCTCCATAGCCTTGCCGATTCTTCATCCTTGCATCTCCTTGGGTTCGATCATCATCATTCCGGGTAGGTATTGATCTTCTTCTTCTTCTTCTCATCCGTTTGGTGTGCGTTTGGCCAAGTGAAAAGAGGTGTGTTGTGTGTGTTGTGTTGATTGCGATGACCGAGTGTAGCCGAGCCCAGCAAAGACCGATCGCCCCGATCGCTCAGACGCCCAGATCTGTCCCAGCGACCTTTGCTGTCGCCAAGCCAAAGACAGATCGCGCTCGTTGCCGCGACGCCCAACCGATCGCTTCGCGACGCCAGATCTGTCCCGCAAGCCTTTGCCGTTGTTGCCGCCCAAGAAGACAGACCACTTCGCGTGCCGCACGCCCAGCCGATCGCTCGCACGCCCAGATCTGTCCCAGCAGCCTTGCCGTTCGCCCGCGCGCGCGTCCCTGCCGAGCTGCTCGCCGTGTCCGCATCGCGCGCGCCAAATACCAAGCCGCGCGCCTGCCATGACGCTTCGCCGCCGCGCGTATCGCATCCTGCCGTCTTGCGTGCCGTGCGCGCGGCCAGTAGCGTCCGTCACAGCGTGCCCGTGCGTAGCGGCGCCAGTGCGCGTCCTTGCCGTGCCGCTGCACTTCGCCAGCTGACCCAAGCTCGTGTCGTCGCGCGCGCGTGAGTTCCCTTTGAGCCGAGCTTGTCGTTCTATTGTTGTTTAGATATTTTAGATCGCGATTATTGTTGGTTTGCTAGGTTCCCGCTCGCTAGCTCGGGATTGTTCCGCAGCTTAGGATTTGTGTGTAGAAGTCTTCCCACCAAGGTAAGGATTTCTTCACAGGGGTTGTGTGGACCTGCGGTATATTTGTGATTGTTGTTTTGTATGCTGTGTATGATTACTAGCATGTTTATCTCTAGGTGCTCTGTTACAATTCTGATCGCATGAACTCTTGTATTGTTTCTCATGTTAGCCCATGCTAGGTTGTTCTATTCTAGCATGTTCGATATCTGTTCTTGCTTCGTAGTATCATGCTAGGTTCTTTGTATCCGATGAGCACGTATTGGACCGCATTGATTGAATCGTTATTATTGTTAAGGTTTAGAATTGAGGTAGATAGAATCATCCGGGCCCGATGCATAAAGTATCTTGCATCTATGGCAAGGACGTTCGAGACGCTTCTCCGTCCTTGGACCCCGTGAGGGATTAGCTATCCCAACCGGTAGGCCCCGCAATCTTGGGTGAGGGTGGCGATCGTTAAATGCCCCAACGGTCGGGATGATGACTTGGCATTGCCTCGTCCCGGCGATCGGCACGTCCTCGCGTGTTCGGCCGTAGCCCTTGATTGCCACTGTTAGGGCAAGGACCGCTTCTGGTGTAAGCCTACCACGACCGGTTCCTTAGCCTCAGTGCGGTGGTACAGGTGACATAGTTCACGTGTCGTGTCTCACACCCCTATGTCGGTGACACCGATTGAGATTTAGTTAGGCATGGTGATCAACACAGGCGGCTTGCCACTAGACCCGCACCCCCCGAGTTTGCGGTAGCATGCGGTGCGCGCTTACGCTCATTACAATACCGACTAGAGAGCTCCTCGGGATCTTGAGCTAGTGCACCTTTCGTATCGACAGATGAGCAGTGCCGAGGCGGGACTTGTTCCCGTATAGCGCGTATAGTGTGTTGTGGTATTTTTCCGGACTAAGACCCTGAGATGGCATCCGAGGTCCAAGTGTGGACTTAGCTATGTGCTCCGCTCTGTGTTTGTACTCATAGCTTGCATACATTCTTCTAGATGATCATGTATATCGTATTGTACCCCGGTTGGGGATTCTTACTGGGTAATTCGTTACTCACCCTTATTCTGTGGTTTTCCACAAGTAATCAAGGCGGGAGACAGGATGGCTGATGGAGGAGCTGTGATCATGGAATCCTGCTGTCATCTCTGATTATTCTATTTTATTTATCATGACTCTTGACTTTTGTTATTTCCCTGAATGCATGTAGACGGGCACAGAGCCCCAGGATGTTTTCTTACGTTTTATGGATTCCAGCATATTTGTACTTGTGGATTGTTTTAATGGTTTAAATAAATCTCTGATCAGAGTATGCTTTTAGAAATGTATGTTTTGGTTGTTGAATGTTTCTGTTTTTACTTGGGATCCGAAATGTATTTTTCTTAATATCTTTTATTTTCACTACATGCATTGGGGTAAAGGCCCATTTAGAGCCCCTTTTGGGTCGGTCTTTACATTGGTATCGAGCTCGAGTCATAGATTCTGTGAGACCGACCTTTTTGTTGTAGGTCGTTTTCCATGATCATCAAGACTCCGGCGATCATCAGTACGCCTAGATTTATTGTTTTAGAAAGGAAAAGGGTTAAGAATTTACAATACCTATCATCTAGTGTATGCCTTGTTTGGTGTTGTGGAATGGTGACAGTGTGTTTTGATTCGTTGTTGGTTTGGATGTAGATCGCCAACATGCGACCACCCGCATCGGGAGAGGAGGTTCGAGAGCGGTCGAGGTATCGGGATCGGATCTCGATCATCGCAGGACATCGTCCCAAGCCGACATCGATGGCATTCCACCAAAGCTCCTCCTCTGTTACGCCTAGAGCGGGCGTTGAGGCGATCGAGCGCCGTGAGATCGCTCCCGGAGCAGAGTTTGCTTGAGTCTATGAGGGCTTTTATGGTCAGCATGTTGAGTGACCAGAGGCGAGACCTGTGCCTTGTTGGCGCCAAGAATGGAAGAGTCCCGAGCCCAGATCGAGCGGTGACTCGATTGGTTCAAGTGAGCTCGAGAGCACCTCCACTCCACGAGAGCAAGTAGCCCCAGAGGCGAGATATGGCGAGAGGGTGCCGAGGAATTGGGTAGGTGGTGAAGGATTTTGTGAAGTGGAAGCTTTGAGAAGTTTGATGCCACCGGTGATGCGTTAGCGGCGGCCAGTGTGGATTGCCCATTTGGAGTACACCTTCCCGATCATGGTGTGCCCCGATATTCAGAGGCCGAGATGTGCGGCTCATGTGCTAGGAAGCACAAATGAGATGGTGGTGGGAGTCCACCTTGAGCGAGAGACCACTGGTCTCCACCCGCTACTTGGGAGTTCTTCAAGGTGAGTTCAAGGTAAAGTTCATCGGTGATGAGGCTCGGGAGAAGATGGTGGAGCTCTTCCGAACCTCAAGCGAGGTTACGATTCCATTGAGGATTATGAGCGCAAGTTCTCGAGTATGGATATTTTGCTCCTCGATTGATTGCCACCCCAGAGCCAAGATTCGGAAGTTCATATCCGGATTGAGGCGGTGTGTTCCCGAGATGTCGTGGCTCGGGCCCCGACACTTATGCTAGGGTGTCCGATTAGCCACGATCTATAATGGGAAGTATCTGCTGAGCGGGTTGTTGCCGCTCTGTCAGCGTCATCCGTCCCAAGCAATGTGGGGCGTGTAAGAGAAAGTTTGACTTTCGGGGCGGCGGCAGCGCCGCCAAGGCGATTCGAAACAGAGATCGTGAGAGCTCCACCCGTTTCAGCCCGAGACAGCAGGAGGACCCGTGCAATTTCCCGCTTGTGCTACTTGTGGGAAAGTCCACGCCGGAGCTTGTCACCGGACCTAGATTGTGCTTCCGTTGTGGTAGAGAGGGTCACATGGCCCGTTTTGTGATCGACCACGGCTATGGCAGCTCACCAATAGCGGCAGAGGTCGAGTGTTTGCTACGACCGTCAGAGGCCGAGCGTGCGGATGCCGGCTGTGGCGAGTGCACGCTTCTTGTTTTAGATCACTGCGCATTTGTCTTGTTTGATTCTGGTTCCACGCATTCTTTTGTATCTGTGTTGTTTGCTGAGCATGCTAAGTTGAGGCTAGAGCCTCTAGGTTTTGAGTTATCTGTTGCAACTCCTTCGGGAGTTAATATGTTGGCTAGAGATAAGATTAAGGATGGCCGGATCGAGATATCCGGAGAGTTGCTTGTGGCTACGCTCATAGTTCTGCCTATGAGCGGTTTTGATGTGATTCTTGGTATGGAGTGGTTAGTCGCTAACCACGCGTTGATTGACCGCCACCGAAAGAAGTAGTGTTCGGACCGCCAGTCGGCCTAGCTTTAAGTTTCGTGGAGTCCAGGGTGGAGTTTGCCCGCCGATGGTGTCACCGTGAAAGCTCGTCGCTTGCTAGCTCATGGAGCTTGGGGCTATCTAGCCAAGTTGTGCGGGAAGAGCCGCCTCGCGTCTGTTGATCAGTGCCGGCGTGCGTGGAGAGTTCGCGGATGTGTTTCTGAGGAGTTCTGGGGTTGCCCCAAAGAGAGAGGTTGACTTCATTATTGAGCTCGAGCCGGACCCTCCCTATCTCGAAGGCTCCGTGATCGCATGGCGCCAGGTGAGTTAAAGGAATCGAAGATTCGATTGCGGAGATGTTAGACCGAGGGTTCATCCGTCCAAGTGTGTCCCCGGGGAGCACCGATTCTGTTTGTGAAAAAGAAGGATGGTTCTATGCGCTTATGTATTGATTACCGCGAGCTTAATAAGGTGACGATGAAGAATAAGTATCCGCTTGCCCCGTGATCGATGATTTGTTCGATCGGCTTCGGGAGCTTGGTGTTCTCCAAGATAGATCTCGAGATCCGGTTACCATCGATTGCGGATCGGGGATGCCGACATCCCTAAGACACTTTCAGTGTCGGATATGGTCACTATGAGTTTGTGGTCATGTCGTTTGGATTGACCAATGCCCCACCGCGTTTATGGACATGATGGATAGGGTGTTCAAATCATTTTTGGACAACCGTCATCGTGTTCATTGACGATATTCTGATTTATTCGAGGTCTAAAGAAGACCATGCAGAGCATTTGAGGCGAGTATTGGCGGCTTTGAGGAAAACCACTTTATGCGAAGTTTTCCAAATGTGATTCTGGTTGGAGCGGTGGCCTTCCTAGGCCACGTAGTTTCGAGAGATGGTATAGCCGTGGACCCCGCGAAGATTGAGGCCGTGAGTTCATGGGCCAAGCCGACTTCGATTGTCGAGATTCGCGACTTTCTGGGTTTGGCGAGTTACTTTCGTCGGTTCGTCAAGGACTTTTCTGCTTTAGCCTCGCCCCTCACTCGTCGGCGAGGAAGGGGTGTCGAGTTTGTTTGGGGACAAAGAGTGTGATGAGAGCTTTGCGAGCTCAAGCGCGATTTGACTTCAAAGACTGTGTTGGCGATCCGGAGGGGGACAGTGGTTTCGTGGTCTCTGATGATGCTTCCAAGTTTGGATTAGGTTGTGTGTTGATGCGGCACGGGAAGGTCATTGCCTATGCTTCCGTCGGTGACCGCCGTATGAGCGAGAACTACCCGACTCATGATATGGAGTTGGCGGCGATGGTGTTTGCAATCAAGATTTGGAGGCATTACATGCGGTGGCGGATTGAGATGTTTACCGATCACGAGCCTCAAGTATCTGTTTACTCGAAGGAGTTGAATATGAGGCGAGAGGAGATGGTTAGAGCTGGTAAAGGATTATGATCGCGAGATTTTGTACCATCCGGTAAAGCCAATGTAGTGGCCGATGCTTTGAGCGAGAAAGACGTCGCACTCTGCGGCGTTGTTGAGTTCCCAGCCCGGTTTGCGAGAGAGAGTTCGAGCGGGCCGAGGTTGCGATGTTGTTGGGAGAGGTTACCGCCAGTGGTAGCTCGATTATTGATTGATCGTCGATTCGGCGCGGGATTATAGACGGCCAGTTGGGTGACCCCGCACTTAAGAGATTGGTTGACAGAGTCGATCTTGTGTGACTTTGACTTTGTGTATTCACCAGACGATGGTTGACTTATAGAGGCCGGTTGTGTGTTCCGGACATTGCGAGTTTGCGAGCCGAGTTGCTCTCGAGGCCCATGTTTCCCTTTTGCTTGGCACCCGGGGTACCAAGATGTATCGAGACCTTAGCGGACTTTTCTGGTGGATGGGGATGAAGAGAGATGTGGCGAGTTTCGTCACCGGTGTCTCACTTGTCGACAAGTGAAGGCACCTGTGCAGAGGCCACCGGTTTCTTTGCTGCACCACGAGAGTGTACCCAGTGGAAATGGGAAGAGATCTCTATGGACTTTATATCCGGTTTGCCAAGGACTCAGGAAGTTCTCTCGATTTGGGTGATAGTCGACCGTTTGACCAAGAGCGCACACTTCATTCCCGGACGAGACACTTATACCGTGGAACAAAGGCGCGGTATTTTTTGAGCGAGATCATCCGTTATCATGGTGTACCGGTGAGGATTGTGTCCGATCGTGACTCGCGGTTCACTTCTCGTTTACGAGAGCGCTCGAGAAGGGTTTGGGCACGAGTGCGATTTCAAAGATGACTTTTCACCCTCGAGACGGATGGTCGGTGAGAGAGAGTGAATCGATTCTCGAGGATATGTTGAGGGCTTGTGTGTTGGATTTCCCGAGCGATTGGGACCATGATCTCATACTTGATGGAGTTTGCCTATAACAACAGATTACGATCGACGATCGGATGGCTCCATTCGAGGCATTGTATGGTAAGCGTTATCCGGTCCCCCGTGTTGCAGGGAAGAGGTTGGTGATAGACGAGTTTTGGGTCCCGAGTTCTGCGATTGACCAATGGTGCGATCTGCGTAAGATTAGAGCTCGTATGTTGACCGCTCGAGAGCGAGGCGAGAAGAGTTACGCCGATGTTCGTCGCCGAGATTTGGAGTTTGAGGTTGGTCGACATGTGTTCCTTAAGGTTGCTCCGTCGCGAGGTGTTACGAGGTTTGCAGCGTGGGAAGTTGAGTCCCCGATTTGTTGGTCCGTTTGAGATCCTAGAGAGGATTGGCGAGTTGCTTACCTGTTAGCCCTACCTCCGTCACTATCGGCGGTGCATAGTGTTTTTCATGTATCGATGTTGAGGC
Source organism: Sicyos edulis (assembly GCA_036507275.1). Taxonomy (NCBI): domain Eukaryota; kingdom Viridiplantae; phylum Streptophyta; class Magnoliopsida; order Cucurbitales; family Cucurbitaceae; genus Sicyos; species Sicyos edulis. Next base: position 15,526,639 of record CM071856.1, on the reverse strand, counting down.
GGTATATGTGCGGACCCGTCGCACATTGTGGACTTTGAGCCTTTGCGGTGAATGAGGATTTGAACTTCGAGGAAAAGCCGTGAGGATCCTTGCCTTTGAGACCAAGACGTTGCGTGTCGCGCGAGATTCGTTTGGTAAAGGTTCGATGGAAGAGTCGGGGTTACGAGGAAGCCACTTGGGAGCGGGAAGACGAGATGAGGTTGCATTACCACTGAGTGTTTTACATCTTAAGGACTTTCGAGGACGAAAGTCATAAAAAGGAGGGAATATTGTAACGACCAGTGTTTTTCTTCCGGTCTTCCGGTATGCCCTAGGGGTAATTTGGTAATTTGGTCGGGCCGTCGAGGTCGTTTGTGTCTTTTCCATTACTAAAATTATTGGATGGTTTTGTAGGTTTTTGGAGGGGTTTGAGGTTTGGTTTGAGCAAGGTTTGATGCAAAAGTAAAAATAAAGGAAATTGTGTCTTGCAAATGGTTTGAACCCGGGTCTCCTGGGAAGCTTGTAGAGAGGTGTGCCAATTGAGCCATTAGGTGCTCTTGTTGCTCTTTCTGCATCACTTCTTAGTTAACCTTGGATTTTGGACTTTTGGTGCATTTGGTTAAATGAAATAGAATTAGGTTATTCCATCTTCTTCTCCAAAACACCTCTTGGCCGCCCAAGCTCTCCATCTCCATAGCCTTGCCGATTCTTCATCCTTGCATCTCCTTGGGTTCGATCATCATCATTCCGGGTAGGTATTGATCTTCTTCTTCTTCTTCTCATCCGTTTGGTGTGCGTTTGGCCAAGTGAAAAGAGGTGTGTTGTGTGTGTTGTGTTGATTGCAACCAGCCGAGTGTAGCCGAGCCAGCAGCAAAGACCGATCGCCGTCGCTCGCACGCCCGATCTGTCCCAGCCCGCCTTGCGCTTCGCCCAGCCAGCCACGAGATCGCCCACAGCCGTCGCCGCGTCCACCCGATCGCTCTCACGCCCGAGATCTGTCCCAGCCAGAAATTGCCGTTGCCCGCCCAGCCACGAAGACGCGCCCCTGTCGTCGCCGTCGTCGCCCGTCGCTCGCGCACGCCAGATCTGTCCCAGCCCGCCTTGCGCGTTCGCGCGCGCGCGTCCTCCCTCGCTGAGCTGCTCGCGCCGTGTCGCGCATCGCGCGCCAGCGCCATGCGCGCCTTCGCGCCAGACTTCGCTTCGCCGCGCGCGCTGCCCCTCCTGCCGTCTGCCGTGCGGTAGCGCAGTAGCAGCAGCGTCGTCTCGTGCGTGCGGTAGCGGCGCCAGCAAGCATAGCGTCCTTGCCGTGCCGGCTTCGCCAGCAGACCCCAAGCTCGTGTCGTCGCGCCGCGTGAGTTCCCCGAGCCGAGCTTGCATTCTATTGTTGTTTAGATATTTTAGATGCTGATTATTGTTGGTTTGCTAGGTTCCCGCTCGCTAGCTCGGGATTGTTCATGCACTTAGGATTTGTGTGTAGAAGTCTTCCGACCAAGGTAAGGATTTCTTACTGGGGTTGTGTGGACCTCTGCGGTATATTTGTGATTGTTGTTTTGTATGCACTGTGTATGATTACTAGCATGTTTATCTCTAGGTGCTCTGTTCAAATTCTGATCGGCATGAACTCTTGTATTGTTTCTCATGTTAGCCCATGCTAGGTTGTTCTATTCTAGCATGTTCGATATCTCTGTTCTTGCTTCGTAGTATCATGCTAGGTTCTTTGTATCCGATGAGCACGTATTGGACCGCATTGATTGAATCGTTATTATTGTTAAGGTTTAGAATTGAGGTAGATAGAATCATCCGGGCCGATGCATAAAGTATCTTGCATCTATGGCAAGGGCGTTCGAGACGATTCTCCGTCCTTGGACCCCGTGAGGGATTAGCTATCCCAACCGGTAGGCCCCGCAAATCTTGGGTGAGGGTGGCGATCGTTAAATGCCCCAACGGTCGGGATGATGACTTGGCATTGCCTCGTCCTACAATCGCACGTCCTCGGCGTGTTCGGCCGTAGCCCTTGATTGCCACTGTTAGGGCAAGGACCGCTTCTCGTGTAAGCCTACCACGACCGGTTCCTTAGCCTCGAGTGCGGTGGTACAGGTGACATAGTTCACGTGTCCGTGTCTCTCACCCCTATGTCGGTGACACCGATTCGAGATTTAGTTAGGCATGGTGGTGAACTCGGGCGACTTGCCACTAGACCCGGCACCCCGAGTTTGCGGTAGCATGCGGTGCGCTTACGCTCATTACAGCGCCGATCGGAGAGCTCCTCGGGATCTTGAGCTAGTGCACCTTTCGTATCGACGATGAGACAGCCGAGGCCGGACTTGTTCCGTATAGCGCGTATAGTGTGTTGTGGTATTTTTCCTGACTAAGACCACGAGATGGCATCCAAGGTCCAAGTGTGGGACTTAGCTATGTGCTCCGCTCTGTGTTTGTACTCATAGCTTGCATACATTCTTCTAGATGATCATGTATATCGTATTGTACCCCGGTTGGGGATTCTTCTTTGGGTAATTCGTTACTCACCCTTATTCTCGTGGTTTTCCACGGTAATCAAGGCGGAGACAGGATGGTCGATGGAGGAGCCGTGATCATGGAATCCTCTTTGTCATCTCTCGATTATTCTATTTTATTTATCATGACTCTTGACTTTTGTTATTTCCCCGAATGCATGTAGACGGGCACAGAGCCCCCGGATGTTTTCTTACGTTTTATGGATTCCAAAGATATTTGTACTTGTGGATTGTTTTAATGGTTTAAATAAATCTCACGATCAGTATGCTTTTAGAAATGTATGTTTTGGTTGTTGAATGTTTCTGCTTTTACTTGGGATCCAAATGTATTTTTCTTAATATCTTTTATTTTCACTACATGCATTGGGGTAAAGGCCCATTTAGAGCCCCTTTTGGGTCGGGTCTTTACAAGCACCCCCAGCTCCTCAGGAGCAAGTAGCCCCTGAGGCGGATGTAGCAGAGGGTGCAGTGGAGCTTGGTAGATGGTTAAAGGACTTTGTGAAGTGGCGGTGGAGAAGTTTGATGCCACTGGGGATGCGTTAGCGAAGGCCGTTGGATTGCCCATATGGAGTACACCTTCCGATCATGGTGTGCCCCGATATCCAGAGACCGAGGTGTGCAGCCCATGCACTAGGAGGCACAGCGAGATGGTGGTGGGAGTCCACCTTGAGTGAGAGACCAGCTGGGTCACCACCTGCTACTTGGGAGTTCTCAAGTCGGAATTCAAGGTCAAGTACATCAATGATGAGGCTCAAGAGAAGATGGTGGAGCTTTTCTAGAACCTGAAGCAGGGTTCTGATTCTATTGAGGAATATGAGAGAAAGTTCTCGGAGTATGGATATTTTGCTCATGATTGATAGCCACCCACGAGTTAAAGATCCTAAGTTCATATCCGGTTTGAGACAGGGTGTTTCTCAGGATGTCAGAGCTCAGGCCCCTGACACATATGCTAGAGCTGTTCAGTTAGCCACTATATATAATGGGAAGTATCCTGTTGAGCGAATTGTTGCCGCTCCGGTCCAGCGTCCTGTCCCAGTGCAGTGGGGCAGAAGAGGAAGTTTGATTTCAGGAGGCGCGCCGCGCCGCCAAGGACGATGATCGAACCAGAGACCAGGCGAAGAGTTCCGGCCCGTTTCGACCTCGCCACAAAGGCGGTCCCGAACAAGTTCCGCATGTGCCACTTGTGGGAAAGTCCACGCTGGAGCTTGTCGATGGACCCGTTTGTGCTTTCGTTGTGGTAGAGAGGGCACATGGCCCGTTTTGTGATCAGCCATCTATGGCAACTCGGCCAATGCAGCGAGAGGGTCGGGTGTTTGCTACGACCCGTCAGAGGCCGAGCGCACGGATGCCATTGCATGGCGAGTACGCTTCTTGTTTTAGATCAACTGCGCATTTGTCTTGTTTGATTCTCGTTCTACGCATTCATTTGTATCTCTGTGTTGTTTGGCCGAGCATGCTAAGTTGAGACTAGAGCCTCTAGGTTTTGAGTTATCTCAAGCAACTCCTTCGGGAGTTAGTATGTTAGCTAGAGATAAGATTAAGGATGGCCGGATCGAGATATCCGGAGAGTTGCTTGTAGCCACACTCATAGTTACGCCTATGAGTGGTTTTGATGTGATCCTTGGTATGGAGTGGTTAGTCACTAACCACGCGCTGATTGACCGCCACCGGAAAGAAGTGGTGTTCGAGCCACCACAGTCGGCCTAGTTTTAAGTTTCGTGGAGTCCAAGGTGGAGTCCGCCATCGCCAATGGTGTCACCGTGAAAGCTCGTCGTTTGCTAGCTCATGGAGCTTGGGGTTACCTAGCCAAGTTGTGCGTGGAGAGCCGTCCCTTGTTGGATTGTTGATTAGGTGCCGTCGTGCGGGAGAGTTCGCGGATGTGTTTCTGAGGAGTTACTGGGGTTGCCCCAAGAGAGAGGTTGACTTCACTATTGAGCTCGAGCCGGACCCTCCTATCTCGAAGGCTCCGTGACGCATGGCGCCAGTGAGTTAAAGGCGAAGATTCGATTGCAGGAGATGTTAGATCGAGGTTCATCCGTCCGAGTGTGTCCCCGTGGGGAGCACCAGATTCTGTTTGTGAAAAAGAAGGATGGTTCTATGCGCTTATGTATTGATTATCGCGAGCTTAATAAGGTGACGATGAAGAATAAGTACCGTTGCCCGTATCGATGATTTGTTCGATCGGCTTCGGGAGCTTACTGTGTTCTCCAAGATAGATTTGAGATCCGGTTACCATCGATTTGCGGATCGGGGATGCCGACATTCCTAAGACGACTTTCGTGTCCGGATATGGTCACTATGAGTTTGTGGTTATGTCGTTTGGATTGACCAATGCCCCACCGTGTTCATGGACATGATGGATAGGGTGTTCAAATCATTTTTGGACGACTTTGTCATTGTGTTCATTGACGATATTCGATTTATTCAAGGTCTAAGGAGGACGATGCAGAGCATTTGAGGCGAGTATTGGCGGCTTTGAGGAAAACCACTTTATGCGAAGTTTTCCAAATGTGATTCTGGTTGGAGCGGTGGCCTTCCTAGGCCACGTGGTTTCGAGAGATGGTATAGCCGTGGACCCCGCGAAGATTGAGGCCGTGAGTTCGTGGGCCAAGCCGACTTGATTCTTGCCGAGATACGCAGACTTTACGGGTTTGGCGGTGTTACTACCGTCGGTTCGTTAAGACTTTTCCGCCATAGCCTCGCCTCACTCATCATCGGAGGAAGGGTGTCGAGTTCGTTTGGAACGATAAGTGTGATGAGAGCTTTGCGTGCTCAAGCGTAGTTTGACTTCAAAGACTGCGTGTTGGCGATCCGGAGGGGACGGTGGTTTCGTAGTTTATAGCGATGCTTCCAAGTTTGGGTTAGGTTGTGTGTTGATGCAAAGACGGGAAGGTCATCGCCTATGCTTCCCGTCACCAAAACCGTATGAGCGCGAACTACCCGACTCATGATATGGAGTTGGCGTGATGGTGTTTGCAATCAAGATTTGGAGGCATTACCCGTATGGTGAGCGGATTCGGATGTTTACCGATCACGAGAGCCTCAAGTATCTGTTTACTCGGAAGAAGTTGAATATGAGGCGAGAGGAGATGGTTAGAGTTGGTAAAGGATTATGATCGCGAGATTTTGTACCATCCGGGTAAAGCCAATGGAGTGGTTGATGCTTTGAGTAGGAAGACGTCGCACTCATGCGGCGTTGTTGAGTTCCCACCTGGATTGCGGAAAGAGTTCGAGCGGGCCGAGGTTGCGATGTTGTTGGGTGAGGTTACCGCCGGAGATAGCTCGATTGACTGCTCACCGTCGATTAGGCAGAGGATTATTGATAGCCAGCTGAGTGACCCCGCGCTTAAGAGATTGTTTGACAGAGTTAGTGCTGACGGAGATTTTGATTTCGTGTTCTCGCCAGACAGTGGGTTGACTTATAGAGGCGGTTGTGTGTTCCGACATTGCGGATTGCGGCGCGAGTTGCTCTCGAGGCCCACAGCTTCCCCATTTGCTTGGCACCCGGGGTACCAAGATGTATCAAGACCTTAAGCGGACACCTTCCGGTGGATGGGGATGAAGAGAGATGTGGCGAGTTTGTCACCGGTGTCTCACTTGTCAACAAGTGAAAGCACCCGAGCAGAGGCCACCGGTTTGTTGCAAACCACTAAGTGTGCCTCGAAGGAAATGGGAAGATATCTCTATGGACTTTATTTACGGTTTGCCGAGGACTCAGGAGGTTCTCTCTCGATCCGGGTGATAGTCGACCGGGTTGACCAAGAGCGCACACTTCATTCCCTGGTAGAGACACTTATACCGTGGAACGATGGCGCAGATTGTTTTTGGAACAGATCATCCGATATCATGGTGTGCCGGTGAGGATTGTGTCCGATCGTGACTCGCGGTTCACTTCTCGTTTCTTGAGAGCACTTGAAGGGTTTAGGCACCGAGTGCGATTTCAAAGATGACTTTTCACCCTCGGAAGGATGGTCGACCGAGAGGGTGAACCAGATTCTCGAGGATATGTTGAGGGCTTGTGTGTTGGACTTCCGGCATTGAGACCAAATCTCATGTCGATGGAGTTTGCCTATAACAACGATTATCGATCGACGATTCGATGGCTCCATTCGAGGCCTTGTATGGCAAGCGTTGTCGGTCCCCCATGTGTTCGGGGAAGAGGTTGGTGATAGGCGAGTTTTGGGTCCCGAGTTACTGCGATTGACTAATGGAGCGATGCAAAAGATTAGAGCTCGTATGTTGACGGCTCGAGTAGGCGAGAAAAAGTTACGCCGATGTTCGGCGTCGAGATTTGGAGTTTGAGGTTGGCCACATGTGTTCCTAAAGGTTGCTCCAATGCGTGGTGTTTTGAGGTTTGGTAAGCGAGGAAGTTGAGTCCCCGTTTTGTCGGGCCGTTTGAGATTCTGGAGAGGATTGGCGCGAGTTGCTTATCGGTTAGCCCTACCTCCGTCGTTGTCGTGATGTGCACGTGTTTTTCATATATCGATGTTGAGGCGATATGTACCGGACCGTCGCACATTGTGAACTTTGAGCCTTTGCAACTGAATGAGGATTTGAGCTTCGAGGAGAAGCCAGTGGGGATCCTTGCATTTGAGACAAAGACGTTGCGTAACCGCGAGATTCGGTTGGTAAAGGTTCAGTGGAGGAGTCAGAGTTCCGAGGAAGCCACTTGGGAGCGAGAAGATGAGATGAGATTGCATTATCCCCGAGCTGCTCGATCTTAAGGACTTTCGAGGACGAAAGTCATAAAAAGGAGGGAATATTGTAACGGCCTGAGTTTTCATCCCAGCCTTCCGGTATGCCCAAGGGTATTTTGGTAATTTGTCGGGCCGTCGTGGTCGTTTATGTCCTTTCTAGTTGCTAAAAATATTGGATGGATTTATGTAGGTTTGTGAGGCTTCGTGGAAGGGTTTGAGCAAGGTTTGATGCAAAAGTAAAAATAAAGGAAATTGTCTTTGCACTGGGGTTTGAACCCGGTCTCTGGAAAGCTTGTGGGGATGTGTGCCAATTAAGCCATTAGGTGCTCTTGTTGCTCTGTCCGTATCATTTTATGGTTAGCCTTGGATTTTGGAGTTTTGGTGCATTTGGTTAAATGAAAAGAATTAGGTTTTGTTGTCTTCTTCTCCAAAAGCCTTGTGGCCGTCCAAGCTCTTCTCCCTAGCCCTCCAAGCCGAGTTCCATCTCCTCTTTGCAGCCCGAGGATAAATCGTCGTTCGGGTAAGTTTCATCTTCTTCTTCTTCTTCTTCCCCTCCTCCGATTGGTGTGTTGTTTGGCCGAGTGAATAGAAGTGAGCGTGTGTTGTGTTTGATTGCAAACAACCGAGAGAAGCCTCCCCACCAGTGATTCGCACGCCCAAAGAAATGCCGGCGGATCGCGCCCCAGTCGCCGTGCAGCCCGCCCGGATCGCCACCGCCGCCGTGCAAAGAAGCGAGTCCACCCTGACCTGCTATCGTCGGCGAACCAGATCGCGCCAGTCGCACCGGATCGCCGTCGCATCATCAGCGCCCGCGAAGTTCGCCGCTCGAACAGATCGCGCTGCGACGCCCGAGACGCTCGCCGTGTCCACGCCGCCGCCCAGCGCCCGCGCGCGTCGCGCTCCGGCGAATCGCCGCCGACGCCCGAGCGCTCGCGCCGTGTCGCGTCGCCACGCCCAGCGCCAGCGCCGCGCCGCTCTGAGCCGCTTCGCCCATGTCACACGCCAGCGCTTCAGTGCCGTCACCGCTGCCGCTGCGCTGTCTGCCGTGTCTATGCCGTCCGCCAGCAGCAGCCAGCCAGCCGTGCCAGCGGCGGCTAAGCGCCAGCCCGACCAAACAAGACAAGCTCGCCAGCGAAGAATAGCTAAGCTTAGTGTCGCCGTGTGTGTGTGAGTGCTCCGAGCCGAGCTCTTTGCTTTATTATTTTTAGGCTTATAGATATTGATTGTTATTGTGTTTGCTAGGTTCCGTTAGCTAGCTCGGGATTCTCCACGACTTTGGATTGGTGTGTAGAAGCCTCCCACCAAGGTAAGGATTTCTTACCGGGGTTGTGTGGACCTGCGATGTTCTATGTGATTGATGTTGTATGTTTGTTTGTGATTATCAACATGTATAGTTTAGGTGCTCTGTTACGAATTCTGATCGGCATGACTTCGTATGTTGTTCTTTCATGTTAGTCCATGCTAGGTTGTTCCGTTCGGCATGCTCATATTCATTCTTGTTCAGTAGTACCATGCTAGGTCTCTTTGTATTCTTTTGAGCACGTATTGGATTGTTTGCTTTGATTGTTAAGGCGAGTTAGAATTCGGTAGGTAGCATCTCTTAGGGCCCGATGCATAAAGTATCTTGCATCCATGGCGGGGGCGTCGAGACGATTCTCGTCCCCGAACCCCGTTAGGGTTTAGCTAACCCGACCGGTGGGCCTGCAATCTTGGGTGAGGGTGGCGATCGTTAAATGCCCCAACGGTCGGGATGATGACTTGGCATTGCCTCGCCCCTGCAGCGATCGGCACGTCCTCGGCGTGTTCGGTCGTAGCCCTTGATTGCCACTGTTAGGGCAAGGACCGCTTCTGGTGTAAGCCTACCACGACCGGTTCCTTAGCCTCACCGCGGTGGTTCAGGTGACATAGTTCACGTGTCTAGGTCTTACACCCCTATGTCAGTGACACCGATCCAGAGATTTAGTTAGGCGTGGTGACTGGACATGGGCAGCTTGCCACTAGACCCGGCACCCCCCCTAGTCTGCAGTAGCACGCGGTGCATGCTTACGCTCATTACAAGCCGACCGGAGAGCTCCTCGGGATCTTGAGCTAGTGTACCTTTCGTGACGGCGATGAGAGCAGCCGAGGCCGAGACTTGTTTCTCGTATAGGACGTATGGTGTGGTGGATTTATTTCCGGACTAAGACCCTGAGTTGGCATCCGAGGTCCAAGTGTGGACTCAAGCTATGTGCTCCTTTCTGTGTTTATATTCATAGCTTGCATACACTCATCTGGATGACCATGTGCATCGTATTGTACCCCGGTTGGGGATTCTTACTGAGTAACTCGTTACTCACCCTTATTTTGTGGTTTCCACAGGTAACCAAGGAGCGAGACAGGATGGCTGAAGGAGGAGCTATGATCAAGGGCCCTGCTGTCATCTCTGACCATTTTATTATATCATGACTCTTGACTTTTGTTATTTCCCCTGAATGCATGTAGACGGGCACGAAGCCCTAGGATGTTTTTTTATGTTTTATGGATTCCAGCATAGTTGTACTTGTGGAAGGTTTGAATGGTTTAAATAAATCTCTGATCAGAGTATGCTTTTAGAAATGTATTTATCCTGAAACAGGTGCTTGGAAACAGGGACAGGTTTTAGAGTAAATTGTTTAGATTGTTGAACGTTTCTGTTTTTACTTGGGATCCAAAATTTATTTTCATAATGTCTTTTATTTTGAATACATGCATTGGGGTAAAGGCCCATTTAGAGCCCCTTTTGGGTCGGGTCTTTACATGTTTGCTTGCAATCCCGCTACTATTGTAAGACCTACTATTGATGACGTACATGTTGATGTGTGTGAGTTAGGGAAAAAAAGGCACAAAAGCCCAAAACAAAAGCATATGATTTTAGGGAAAAAGAAGCTCGCGAGAAATTGAGTGTGAGAGATAAGCATGAGATTAGTTTATGGCCTAGAGAGAAAAGCCAATGTTGTGCGCTTGTGTGAAAGAGCCAATGAGGTTAAATCTATTTTGTTTTCAAAGAAAAATATTTGTAGACTTTTATATAAAGGAACTTGCAACCAAACGGGCGAGCTCAAACCATGTATCTATAGTGTTTCTTTTGGGTTTTTTGCGGGAAGCAAATGAGCTTATTCAACATGTTGAATTGAAGCTTCCTTCCGAAGAAAGGAATGAAAAACGTGCAGAATGCCAACTTGTTTATTATGGTGAAATACTCCAAATCTGCTTCCAAGATCATCAATGGCAGCAAGCACAAAGTGTTCAAAAAAAGACATAAAGATTTTGATTTGAGGACAAATCCTTTTAAAGAAAGGGGGGATGATATGAATGCAACCACCGACTTATTGTATTCACACGAAGGAGCGACAAGTAGCAAGAAGAGAAGATTTCAAGAACCTCTTTTTTTTTTTTAATTAGAATGCAGATATTTAAATTGTGGAATTCGCAGATTTTTATGTTTTATAACCTTTCGATTTTCAATGCTTGCCAACCATGCTCTTAATCGTAAGGAACCTTCTAGAGGAGTTGGTTGAGTCTATGTAAAGCATATCTACCCTCTTGTCTATCATTTAAGCCGTGCAATGGACTTTTGGCTTCTCATGTCTCGTTTTCTACAAAATGCATTTGATACCTTTTTTAGTCCTTTTTGTATTCCAAGGCATGCACGAATTTTTGGCCTTTAAAACGGCTTGTAATACATCATTTTGGAGAGATTTATGATTGAAAAACTTTTGTTTTCTTAGACCCCTTTTTGGTGTTGTCTTTTTTTCAAATCTTGCATTAGGTTTGAAGTTAAATCAATTCATTGGATTAGTCTTGATCAAACTAATTCTGGAGCGAGTTGTCTTAGGATCTAAGAGTGGCCATTTTAGATTTTGAGTGTGATCTAAGTTAGCTGTCACTGCGAGTTTTTACAAGGATCCTAGAAGGACCTCTAGCTAGCTTTGTAAAATTCAAGCAAAGTTCGGCGCTTATCATTTGGTATCAGAGCATCTGGTCGACATTCTTCGGCCGACTCTAGACTTCCCTTCAACATGGCACATAATGAAGAAAAAGCAACACATGAACCAGGTTTTAGTACCGTTCTTGAAGCTCCTAAAGATGTGTTGGAAATGATGAGAGAAGATATGGAAGAAAGAAGAGCACATCGCAAAAGGATGTCTTCGAGGTACACTAACCATAAACCAATTTCAAATATTCAATTTTCTATGAAAAATAATAGTTTATGTGATGAAGTTCACCCTGTGGTTGCCGAAAGTTGTATCAATGAAGATGAAATGCTTAGTGGCTTAGTTTCAACAAATGCATGTGAGTTTAGCGAAAAATTAGATTGCATGGACTTGTTTGCTTGCAATCCCGCTACTATTGTAAGACCTACTATTGATGACGTACATGTTGATGTGTGTGAGTTAGGGAAAAAAAGGCACAAAAGCCCAAAACAAAAGCATATGATTTTAGGGAAAAAGAAGCTCGCGAGAAATTGAGTGTGAGAGATAAGCATGAGATTAGTTTATGGCCTAGAGAGAAAAGCCAATGTTGTGAGCTTGTTTGAAAGAGCCAATGAGGTTAAATCTATTTTGTTTTCAAAGCAAAATATTTGTAGACTTTTATATAAAGGAACTTGCAACTTCACGGGCGAGCTTAAACCATGTATCTATAGTGTTTCTTTTGAGTTTTTTGCGGGAGGCAAATGAGCTTATTCAACATGTTGAATTGAAGCTTCCTTCCGAAGAAAGGAATGAAAAACGTCTGCGAGAATGCCAACTTGTTTATTATGATGAAATACTCCAAATCGGCTTCCAAGTTCATCAATGGCGCAAAGCACAAAGTGTTCAAAAAAGACATAAAGATTTTGATTTGAGGACAAATCCTTTTAAAGAAAGGGGGGATGATATGAATGCAACCACCGACTTATTGTATTCACACGAAGGAGCGACAAGTAGCTAGAAGAGAAGATTTCCAGATCCTCTTTTTTTTTTAAATTAGAATGCAGATATTTAAATTGTGGAATCCGCAGATTTTTATGTTTTATAACCTTTCGATTTCAATGCTTGCCAACCATGCTCTTAATCGTAAGGAACCTTCTAGAGGAGTTGGTTGAGTCTATGTAAAGCATATCTACCCTCTTGTCTATCATTTAAGCCGTGCAATGGACTTTTGGCTTCTCATGTCTCGTTTTCTACAAAATGCATTTGATACCTTTTTTAGTCCTTTTTGTATTCCAAGGCATGCACGAATTTTTGGCCTTTAAAACGGCTTGTAAAACATCATTTTGGAGAGATTTATGATTGAAAAACTTGTGTTTTCTTAGACCCCTTTTGGTGTTGTCTTTTTTTCAAATCTTGCATTACGTTTGAAGTTAAATCAATTCATTGGATTAGTCTTGATCAAACTAATTCTGGAGCGAGTTGTCTTAGGATCTAAGAGTGGCCATTTTAGATTTTGATTGTGATCTAAGTTAGCTGTCACTTCGAGTTTTTACAAGGATCCTAGAAGGACCTCTAGCTAGCTTTGTAAAATTCAAGCAACGTTCGGCGCTTATCATTTGGTATCAGAGCATCTGGTCGACATTCTTCGGCCGATGTAACGACCCAGGTTTTCATCCCGGTCTTCCAGGTATGCCCTAGGGGTATTTTAGTAATTTGGTCGGGCCGTCAGAACCGTTTATGTCTTTTTCCAGTTGCTAAAATTATTCGATGGATTTATGAAGGTTTTTGAGGCTTTGTGGTTTGGTTTGAGCATGGGTAGATGCAAAAGTAAAATTAAAGGAATTTGTGTTGCAGTTGGGATTCGAACCCGGGTCTCCTGTAAAAGCTGTGAGGATGCGTGCAGTTGAGCTATGGAGAGCTCTTGTTACTCTTTCCGCGTCATATCTTAGTTACCCTTGGATCTTTGGAGTTTTGTGCATTTGGTTAAATGAAAAGAAATTAGGTTTTGTGTTTTCATTCCCAAAACTCCATGGCCGCCTAACCCTCTTCTCTCCCAAGCCCCTTGCCGTGATTTTCTTCCCTTGCGGCCCGAGCGCTGTTCCGCCAGCCAGCGACCACCGAGCAGCCGGTCGAGCAAATTTCACCAGATCGCACGCACAGCGACCCAGCGCCAAAGAAGAAGCGCGCCAGACGCCAGCGCCAGCCGCGGACGCGCAGCGCCAAAGTCGCGGCGCGCGATCCGCAGCGTCCGTCGCGTCGCGGCCGTCGCATCATCGCACCGCTTCGCGCCGCGCGCTGCCAGCCCTCGCCATCGCCAGCCGAGCTCGCGTCCGCGTCGCGATCCGAAGCTCCGTCTGTCCGCGTCGCGCGCGCGCGCGCCTCTGCGTCTGCGCCCGTGCGTCGCGTCCGTCCCCAGCCAGCGTCCGCTCTCCTAGCGCGCCATCCACGCCCAGCGCTGTCCGTCTGCGCAGCCAGCCCAGATGTGCGCCCATTTGCCGCCCATCAGCAAGCCTCATCCACCCATCCGCGCCCAGCCCTGCCGCCGCCGTCGTCTTTGCTGCCCGTCCTCGGGTCGTGCCGCATCGCGTGAGTTGCTCCTTGAGCCGAGCCCTATTTATTTTATTATATTTAAGCCTTTTGAGTGTGATTATCATTGTTTTTGTTAGGTTCTCGTGTAGCTAGCTCTGGTTCGATCGCAGCTTTAGGTTTTGTGTGTAGTTGCCAGGACTGTAAGGATTTCTTACCGGAGTTGTGTGGACCTGCGATGTTCTATGTGATTGTTGTTTGTATGTTTGTTTGTGATTATCGGCATGTATAGTTTAGGTGCTCTGCTTTCAATTCTGACTAGCATGACTTCGTATGTTGTTCTCTCATGTTAGTCCATGCTAGGTTGTTTCGCTCGCATGCTCATATCTCTGTTCTTGCTTCATAGTACCATGCTAGGTTCGTTGTATCTGTTTGAGCATGTTTTGGATTGTATCAGATTGTATGTTATTGATTTGATAGGTTAGAGTGTAGGTAGGTAGCATCATCCGGGCGATGCATAAAGTATCTTGCATCCACGGTAGGGGCGTCGAGACGAGTTCTCCGTCCACGACCCCGTTAGGGTTTAGCTAACCCGACCGTAGGCCCTGCAATCTTGGGTGAGGGTGGCGGATCGTTAAATGCCCCAACGGTCGGGATGATGACTTGGCATTGCCTCGTCCCAGCGATCGGCACGTCCTCGGCGTGTTCGGCCGTAGCCCTTGATTGCCACTGTTAGGGCAAGGACCGCCTCTGGTGTAAGCCTACCACGACCGGTTCCTTAGCCTCAAAGTGCGGTGGTTCAGTGACATAGTTCATGTGTCCGTGTCTCACACCCCTATGTCGGTGACACCGATCCGTAGATTTAGTTAGGCGTGGTGGATCGGACATGGGCGACTTGCCACTGGACCCGGCACCCCCATAGTTCTGCAGTAGCACGCGCGTGCGCGCTTACGCTCATTACAACGCGGCCGACCGGAGAGCTCCTCGGGATCTTGAGCTAGTGCACCTTTCGTATCGGCGATGAAGCGCCGAGGCCGGACTCGTTTCGTATAGGGCGTATTGTGTGGTGGATTTATTTCCGGACTAAGACCACGAGTTGGCATCCGAGGTCCAAGTGTGGACTTAAGCTATGTGCTCTATTCGTGTTTATACTCATAGCTTGCATACATTCTTCTAGATGATCATGTATATCGTATTGTACCCCGGTTGGGGATTCTTCTTGAGTAATTCGTTACTCACCCTTATTCTGTGGTTTTCCACAGTAACCAAGGCGCGAGACAGGATGGTGAAGGAGGAGCCGTGATCATGGAATCCTGCTTTGTCATCTCGACCATTTTATTATATCTTGACTCTTGACTTTTGTTATTTCCCTGAATGCATGTAGACGGGCACGGAGCCCTAGGATGTTTTCTTACGTTTTATGGATTCCAAAGATATTTGTACTTGTGGAATGTTTAAATGGTTTAAATAAATCTCTAATCAGAGTATGCTTTTAGAAGTGTATGTTTTGATTGTTGAATGTTTCTGCTTTTACTTGGGATCCAAACTTATTTTTCATAATGTCTTTTATTTTGAATACATGCATTGGGGTAAAGGCCTATTTAGAGCCCCTTTTGGGTGGGTCTTTACTGATTGGTATCGAGCTCGAGTCATAGATTCTGTAGACTCGACCTTTTGTTGTAGGTCGTTTTTTCCATGATCATCGGCACTCAAACGGTCATCAGTGCGCGCTAAGTTTACTATTTGTTGTTGAAAAAGGGTTAAGAATTTACAATACACATCATCTTGTGTATGCCTTGTGTAGTGTTGTGGAGCGGAGACGAGCGGTGTTCGACTCGTTGTTGGTTTGGGCTTAGTGAGCCATCATGCCAACTTTCTCAGATCTGGCGATTTGTTTAGCGGCTTGTTGAGGTATCCAGATAGATTCGGATGCCCCACGGGACATCGTTCTAGAGGGAGGCGAGCTTAGACTCCGTTGGCCATTTGTGGCCCGATTCTTTTTTTCCTAGTGAGAGGGTGGTGGTGCTTCGTGCGGTCGCCAAGATGTTGATCGCACCCGCAGGAGCAGGGCGCTTGGCATGTCCGACCGAGGAGTTGGATCGATCGTGTTGATGTTGAGGCCGCGTCCGGGGTTGTTAGGCCCGCATGCCGTTTGGCCCGGCAGCTGAGTTGCCTAGAGGAGGGGGTAGAGGCTAGCGGCGCCTCGAGTGAGACTCCTTGAGCAGAGTGTGCTCCACCATGAGAGATTTGATGGCGTCTTTTTAGCTATCGAGAGCGGAGACCCAGCGCAGCTTTGTAGCGCGTAGTGAGGAGTCCCGGCACAGATAGCCCAAATGATGAGTTTGTTTCAAAGATTTTCCCCCAAGCTCTTGTAGCCCGAGGTTCCCTGAGGGGCATGATCAGCAGGTTTATTCGGATGAGTTTGTTGGCGTTGATGGAGACGCCTGTGTTGGCAAATGGATGCCCAGTAGAGCTCGATGTTTTAGTAAGTCCTCTTTGCTAGTAGTAAAGTAGTTGGCGAGGTTTGAGTTTAGCATCCGTGTGTGGGATGCCCCATTGCTCGAGGCCGAGGTGTGCCGCCTCTGTCTTTGTTTGGTTCATCGGATGGTGGTGGAAGTCCACGTGAGAGGTGGACTAGTAGAGTCTCCACCAAAGTGGCCCGATTGTTTGGCAAGTTGCCGTGTTAGTGGCTTGAGGCGGATGAAGGGTCATCTTTGCCCCTTGCGAGCTCTTTGTTGTTTAACGACCCGGCTCCTCGAGATGTGGATTTGGTAGTAGTAGCACTTGAGGTGCATTGGTTGGTGTGCCACTTTGGCACTAAGTCCGGTTCAGAGCTTGAGTTTGGCTTGGGCATAGCAGATGGTTCTATGCCATTCGGAGTTCAGCGTACTCCTTTAGCCTTGGATTTGTTTATGGCGCTTGCACCCGCTTAGGTCGTGCGGAGGGCTAGTTCGGTGGTAGTCGATGGACTACAAGCGAAAGATGCTCGAGAGGAGCCGGAGCCTCTTCCCATGTTTACGGAGGTTGAGTAAGTCAAAGAGTTGCCGGTTGGTAAATATTGGTGCGCGTGAGTCTCGCGCTAGTGTTAAGGCCAAGAGATTTTCCTTGTGGTTGGTAGTGCGGTCAACTACCTTCGAGTGCCTAAATCGAGGAGAGTTGAGCATTGTAGATGCGAGTTTGGTCCAAATTGGGACCATGAGTTGGATGCTTATCGGATGAGCTGGATGCCTATGAGGCGAGTTGGATGCTTTTGAGGCGAGATGAGCTGATGCCTTGCGAGAGGTTTTGGATGCCTTAGGGTAAGCACCCTTGGTAGAGGCTTGGTACAAAGTAAGTTTGGTTTGGCATGATTATACTTTGGTAGAGCAAGGTTGCCTCGGCTTTCGAGTATCGTGTGGAGATGGAACTTTTGTGTGTTCCTTGGATTGTTTGTATCGCGCCGGAGTTATCGTTGCTTTGTGGAAAAGCGCTTGTTAGTCTTGGATCTCTAAAGGAAGGTTGGGAGTTGTGCACACAAGTGTGTTTTGTGTGGTTCGTTCCGTGGCGAGAGTTTCCGAGATCCATGTAGGGTTTGCTTTGGAGATCTCGTGCTCGGTTCCTTGAGAAGTTGGACTCAGTGGTTGTTGTAAGGCTTTGGTTGAGGTGGTAAGGATACCGTGCTCGTGGTATCAAGTTGTTGCTTAGGCAAGATTTGTTAAGTTGGGCCTAAGCTTGGTTGGCGGATCTTCTTGTTGATCGTTGGTTGGAGTTCGATTGGAAACCGAACAAGAGCAGTGGTAGCTAAGCCGCGTGGTTTCTGATCGTCATGGCTAAGAGAGTTGTTCGGATCCTTCCTTGGGTAGAAGTTATGTTGTGGCCGATGCTTTGAGTAGGGGGATGAGGCATTCTGTAGCGTTTCGGGTCCTCTAGGTTCCCAAGGAGTTGGAGTTGGCCAGCATGGTTGGGATGCTGGAAATTGGAGTTGTTTGTTCAGCGGTTATGTCCTGCTAGATCGTATGCCTGGCAGTGTGTGTGTGTCGAGGGTTGCCGAAGAACCCTAGGTTGTGGAGAGCCTCTCTAGAGCTCGATCGAGCCCAACTAGTGAGTTTCAGTTGGCTAGCTGGAGGCGTGTAGTTTGTAGCCTCGGTGGAGTTGCTAGCAGTCTTGGTAGACTAGCAAGCTAGTGTTTGTTTGGAGTAAAGTCCGGAGTGGTTTCGGTGTGGTGGCAAGTTGATGCTTGGTGTTGACCAAGGTGTGGATTGGAGTTGCTAGAGTTTAGTTTTGCTCGTGGGGGCGAGTGGTTTGTGCCATGTTGGTTGTTTTTTCCTGTTTCCAGGATGTTGAGTTGCCCCGTTTGGCATTTGGAGGTTCAGTCTGAGATGGACCCTTGTTGTGCCCCGTGAGATTAGATGTTGTTGCTCTGGTGGAGCAAGACAGTGAGCGTATGTGGAGTTCTCTCATCCGTTGGTTGTCCGCTTGTAAGAGCCGCTTCCTTCGGGAGTTGTCAGGTTACTCCCTTGGTCTTGGAGTTAATGGTGGAAGCGCTAGCTTGAAGGAAAAGTTTGTTGGCTGCTTGGAAGTAGTCGTTTGTCCAGTTAAGCGGATTCTTGGATGGTGTTCTAGAGGCTGCAGTAAAGGTTGTTCTGCCTCTTGTGAGTGTTTGGCCAAGATTTGGTTCATTTGTTGTTTCGAGAGCTAGTTCGGTTCTAGCTGGAGGGCGTTGCCCTGAGATCTTGTTCCTAGTCAGTAAGTTTTGGGAGTTGACCCCTCCCTCGGCAGTTGAGCAAGTGCTGTTTGTTTCGGTTTGGTGGTCCGATTGGTTGAGTTTTCTCTTGGGTGTTGCTTCCAAAAGAGTTGGTTGTCGCTGTGCCTTGGGTTTGAGCAAGTCGTGAGCGTGTGTGGAGTTCGCCGCCCTTCCGAGTTTGCTTGCTGGGAAGTCGTTTCCCGTTTGGCAGGAGTCAGCTTAGCTCCTGAGTTGTGTAGTCGATCAGAGTAGCGCAGCGGTCAGCCCAGCGAGAGGGTCCCTGCTTTGTGTTGTTAGCAAGCAAGAGTTGTTTGTTCCCGCAAGGGCGGAGGCCAGCCAGTAAGAGTTGAGTTGTTCTGGCAAGTTGTTGGTTCTTTGGGGATTGAAGATTTCCTTTCCCTCTAGCCTCTGTGGTGGTTGAGTTGCTCCTTGGATGCCAGCCTCGAGTGATAGCTTGCGAGGTAGTCTTGCGGATTCGTGTGGCTCGTGGATCCGTAAGCTTTGAGGTTGTCGTTATCCGCTTTTCCTTGTGAGGTTTTGGGAGTGGAGCTTACAGTTGGAAGATGAGTTAGGCTTAGGCTTAAAGGGGAAGTCCTTTGAGTAGCCAGTTGGATTTTAAGAGTTGAGTAGTAGCTTGGGGCGGCGTTGCTCGTTATAAGTTTGGGTTGAGTTCTGCGAGCAAGCCCTTCTCGGGCTTTGTTCCTAGTTGTTGTGAGTTCCCGGTTGGCGTTAAGCGAGCCGCGTTGAGTGAGTTGGCACAGAGGTGCCGTGGCATTGGTTGGTAAGTCGTTGAGCTGCTTTCCTCAAGGTGTTGTGTCGCAGATAGTCTGCGTGATGGTTTAGTCCTTGCTTCCCGAGTTTTCCTTGAGAGGAATGTTGGATGTTCCTTGCTGGCGATGTTCTCCTTGGTCGGTTCTTTGGTAGGTGTTCGTTGGAAAGTTTGCGTTCGGCCGATGAGGAGTTCTAGTTTGTTGGCTTGGCCGAGTGGAGTCCGTGCTTGGCCCTTGTTTTTTTAAGGTGGCCGTGGCTGAAGTTTCACCGGTGTGAGTGTTGTTAGCCGTCCGGTGTACCGGAGATGGTGCCCCTTGCCTTTGGTTCGCGATTTCTCCTTAAGATGGTTGCTTAAGTGTTGTGGTCGTGTTCTAGTTGGAGAAGTTTGTCTTTTGGATCGATCGCCATTGGTGGTTCGTTTGTATCTCGTTAAGGTCAGAGTCAAGGTTTGAGGTTTGTTGGTCTCTTGTGAAGTAAGAGTAGGCCGTTTAGTTTTGGAATCTGGAAGGTTCAGCTTGTTTGGCCATTTGTTGTAGGGTTGAGTTTGTTTGTTGACAATTTGTGTACAGTGTTTTTATGTATCGATGTTGGGGCAAAGATGTGCCGACCCATTGCTCATTGTGGACTTTGAGCCCTTGCAACGATTGAGGGTTTAGGGCTTCGAGGAGAAGCCTATGAGTATTCTGGTCTTGAGTCGAAGACGTTGCGTAGAAGTGAGATCCGTTGGTAAAAGTTTAGTGAAGGAGTCTCGAGTTCGGAGGAGGCCGCTCGTGAGCGGGAAGGACGGGATGAGAATGCAGATCCTCGTGTTGTTTCAGATCTTAAGGACTTTCGAGGACGAAAGTCATAAAAAGGAGGGAATATTGTAACGACCAGTTTTTTCATCCCGGTCTTCCAGTATGCCCTAGAGGTATTTTAGTAATTTGGTCGGGCCGTCAGGACCGCTTATATCTTTACCGGTTGCTAAAATTATTGGATGGATTTATGAAGGTTTTTAGGCTTTGTGGTTTGGTTTGAGCATGGGTAGATGCAAAAGTAAAATTAAAGGAATTTGTGTTGCACTGGGATTCGAACCGGGTCTCCTAAAAAGCTGTGAGGATGCGTGCAGTTTGAGCTATGGAGAGCTCTTGTTACTCTTTCCGCGTCATATCTTAGTTACCCTTGGATCTTTCGAGTTTTGTGCATTTGGTTAAATGAAAAGAAATTAGGTTTTGTGTTTTCTTTCCCAAAACTCCATGGCCGCTAACCCTCTTCTCTCCCAAGCCCCTTGCCGTGATTTTCTTCCCTTGCACCCGAGCGCTGCTCCGCCAGCCAGCTAAGCGACCAACCGAGCAGCCCTGGCCGAGCAGCGGCCAGCCCAGATCGCACCAAAGCGGCCCAGCGCCCAGCAAGAGCGCGCCCAGACGCCTCAGCGCCAGCCCAGAGCGCAGCCCAGCGCCCGTGCCGCTGCACAACCGCCAAGCAGAGGCGCCGCGAAGACCAATCCGCAAGGTCCGCCGCGTCGCAGCCGTCGCGATCGCACCGCTTCGCCGCCGCGCGCCAGCCCTCGCCATCGCCCGAGCCGAGCTCGCGTCGCGCGCCGCGATCGAGCGCCCGTCGTCCCGCGTCTCGCGCCCGCGTGCCCCTCCGCGTCTGCGCCGCGTGCCGTCCGCGTCTGCCGTCCCAGCCAGCGTCCGCGCCTAGCGCGCCATCCACGCCCAGCCGCTCTGTCCGTCGCGTGCAGCCAGCGCCCGATGTGCGCCCATTTGCCGCCATCGCGCCCATCAAGACCCATCCGCGCCCAAGAAGAGCCCGCCGTCTTTGCCGCCCGCCTCCCTGCCACCGCATCGCGTGAGTTGCTCTCGAGCCGAGCCCTATTTATTTTATTATATTTAAGCCTTTTGAGTGTGATTATCATTGTTTTTGTTAGGTTCTCGTAGCTAGCTCTGGTTCGATCGCAGCTTAGGTTTTGTGTGTAGTTGCCCCGACTAGGTAAGGATTTCTTACCGGAGTTGTGTGGACCCTGCAATGTTCTATGTGATTGTTGTTTGTATGTTTGTTTGTGATTATCGCATGTATAGTTTAGGTGCTCTGTCAATTCTGACTAGCATGACTTCGTATGTTGTTCTCTCATGTTAGTCCATGCTAGGTTGTTCCATTCGGCATGCTCATATCTGTTCTTGCTTCATAGTACCATGCTAGGTTCGTTGTATCTGTTGAGCACGTTTTGGATTGTATCGGATTGTATGTTATTGATATGATAGGTTAGAGTGTAGGTAGGTAGCATCATCCGGGCTCGATGCATAAAGTATCTTGCATCCACGCAGCGGGACGCCGAGACAGCTTCTCGTCCCCCGACCCCGTTAGGGTTTAGCTAACCCGACCGGTGAGGCCCCGCAATCTTGGGTGAGGGTGGCGGTCGTTAAATGCCCCAACGGTCGGGATGATGACTTGGCATTGCCTCGTCCCGGCGATCGGCACGCCCTCGGCGTGTTCGGCCGTAGCCCTGATTGCCACTGTTAGGGCAAGGACCGCCTCTGGTGTAAGCCTACCACGACACGTTCCTTTAGCCTCAAAGCGGTGGTTCGCATCGACATAGTTCACGTGTCCAGTCTCACACCCCTATGTCGGACACCGATCCGGAGATTTAGTTAGGCGTGGTGGATCGGACATGGGCAACTTGCCACTAGACCGGCACACCCCATAGTGCTGCAGTAGCACGCAGCGGCGCGCTTACGCTCATTACAACGCCCGACCGGAGAGCTCTCGGGATCTTGAGCTAGTGCACCTTTCGTATCGACAATGAGACGGCCGAGGCCGGACTCGTTTCTCGTATAGGGCGTATTGTGTGGTGGATTTATTTCCGGACTAAGACCACGAGTTGGCATCCGAGGTCCAAGTGTGGACTTAAGCTATGTGCTCTATTCTCGTGTTTATACTCATAGCTTGCATACATTCTTCTAGATGATCATGTATATCGTCTTCGCACCCCGGTTGGGGATTCTTACTTGAGTAATTCGTTACTCACCCTTATTCTGTGGTTTTCCACAGGTAACCAAGCGCGCGAGACAGATGATGGTCAAGGAGGAGCCGTGATCATGGAATCCTGCTGTCATCTCTGACCATTTTATTATATCTTGACTCTTGACTTTTGTTATTTCCCCTGAATGCATGTAGACGGGCACGGAGCCCTAGGATGTTTTCTTATGTTTTATGGATTCCAGCATATTTGTACTTGTGGAATGTTTAAATGGTTTAAATAAATCTCTGATCAGAGTATGCTTTTAGAAGTGTATGTTTTGATTGTTGAATGTTTCTGTATTTACTTGGGATCCGAAACTTATTTTTCATAATGTCTTTTATTTTGAATACATGCATTGGGGTAAAGGCCTATTTAGAGCCCCTTTTGGGTCGGGTCTTTACAACCGACTCTAGACTTCGCTTCAACATGGCACATAGTGAAGAAAAAGCAACACATGAACCAGGTTTTAGTACTGTTCTTGAAGCTCTTAAAGATGTGTTGGAAATGATGAGAGAAGATATGGAAGAAAGAAGAGCACATCGCAAAAGTATGTCTTCGAGGTACACTAACCATAAACCAATTTCAAATATTCAATTTTATATGAAAAATAATAGTTTATGTGATGAAGTTCGGCCTGTGGTTGCCGAAAGTTGTATCAATGAAGATGAAATGCTTAGTGGCTTAGTTTCAACAAATGCATGTGAGTTTAGCGAAAAATTAGATTGCATGGACTTGTTTGCTTGCAATCCCGCTACTATTGTAAGACCTACTATTGATGACGTACATGTTAATGTGTGTGAGTTAGGGAAAAAAAGGCACAAAAGCCCAAAACAAAAGCATATGATTTTAGGGAAAAAGAAGCTCGCGAGAAATTGAGTGTGAGAGATAAGCATGAGATTAGTTTATGGCCTAGAGAGAAAAGCCAATGTTGTGAGCTTGTGTGAAAGAGCCAATGAGGTTAAATCTATTTTGTTTTCAAAGCAAAATATTTGTAGACTTTTATATAAAGGATCTTGCAACCTAACGGGCGAGCTCAAACCATGTATCTATAGTGTTTCTTTTGAGTTTTTTGCGGGAGGCAAATGAGCTTATTCAACATGTTGAATTGAAGCTTCCTTCCGAAGAAAGGAATGAAAAACGTCACGAGAATGCCAACTTGTTTATTATGGTGAAATACTCCAAATCTGCTTCCAAGATCATCAATGGCAGCAAGCACAAAGTGTCCAAAAAAAGACAACAAGATTTTGATTTGAGGACAAATCCTTTTAAAGAAAGGGGGGATGATATGAATGCAACCACCGACTTATTGTATTCACACGAAGGAGCGACAAGTAGCAAGAAGAGAAGATTTCAAGAACCTCTTTTTATTTTTTAATTAGAATGCAGATATTTAAATTGTGGAATTCGCAGATTTTTATGTTTTATAACCTTTCGATTTTCAATGCTTGCCAACCATGCTTTTAATCGTAAGGAACCTTCTAGAGGAGTTGGTTGAGTCTATGTAAAGCATATCTACCCTCTTGTCTACCATTTTAGCCGTGCAATGGACTTTTGGCTTCTCATGTCTCGTTTTCTACAAAATGCATTTGATACCTTTTTTAGTCCTTTTTGTATTCCAAGGCATGCACGAATTTTTGGCCTTTAAAACGGCTTGTAATACATCATTTTGGAGAGATTTATGATTGAAAAACTTGTGTTTTCTTAGACCCCTTTTGGTGTTGTCTTTTTTTCAAATCTTGCATTTGGTTTCAAGTTAAATCAATTCATTGGATTAGTCTTAATCAAACTAATTCTGGAGCGAGTTGTCTTAGGATCTAAGAGTGGCCTTTTTAGATTTTGAGTGTGATCTAAGTTAGCTGTCACTGCAAGTTTTTACAAGGATCCTAGAAGGACCTCTAGCTAGCTTTGTAAAATTCAAGCAACGTTCGGCGCTTATCATTTGGTATCAGAGCATCTGGTCGACATTCTTCGGCCGACTCTAGACTTCGCTCCAACATGGCACATAATGAAGAAAAAGCAACACATGAACCAAGTTTTAGTACCGTTCTTGAAGCTCTTAAAGATGTGTTGGAAATGATGAGAGAAGATATGGAAGAAAGAAGAGCACATCGCAAAAGTATGTCTTCGAGGTACACTAACCATAAACCAATTTCAAATATTCAATTTTCTATGAAAAATAATAGTTTATGTAATGAAGTTCGGCATGTGGTTGCCGAAAGTTGTATCAATGAAAATGAAATGCTTAGTGGCTTAGTTTCAACAAATGCATGTGAGTTTAGCGAAAAATTAGATTGCATGGACTTGTTTGCTTGCAATCCCGCTACTATTGTAAGACTTACTATTGATGACGTACATGTTGATGTGTGTGAGTTAGGGAAAAAAAGGCATCAAAGCCCAAAACAAAAGCATATGATTTTAGGGAAAAAGAAGCTCGCGAGAAATTGAGTGTGAGAGATAAGCATGAGATTAGTTTATGGCCTGGAGAGAAAAGCCAATGTTGTGAGCTTGTGTGAAAGAGCCAATGAGGTTAAATCTATTTTGTTTTCAAAGCAAAATATTTGTAGACTTTTATATAAAGGAACTTGCAACCTAACGGGCGAGATAAAACCATGTATCTATAGTGTTTCTTTTGAGTTTTTTGCGGGAGGCAAATGAGCTTATTCAACATGTTGAATTGAAGCTTCCTTCCGAAGAAAGGAATGAAAAACGTGCAGAATGCCAACTTGTTTATTATGATGAAATACTCCAAATCGGCTTCCAAGTTCATCAATGGCGTTAAGCACAAAGTGTTCAAAAAAGACATAAAGATTTTGATTTGAGGACAAATCCTTTTAAAGAAAGGGGGGATGATATGAATGCAACCACCGACTTATTGTATTCACACGAAGGAGCGACAAGTAGCAAGAAGAGAAGATTTCAAGATCCTCTTTTTTTTTTAATTAGAATGCAGATATTTAAATTGTGGAATTCGCAGATTTTTATGTTTTATAACCTTCCGATTTCAATGCTTGCCAACCATGCTCTTAATCGTAAGGAACCTTCTAGAGGAGTTGGTTGAGTCTATGTAAAGCATATCTACCCTCTTGTCTATCATTTAAGCCGTGCAATGGACTTTTGGCTTCTCATGTCTCGTTTTCTACAAAATGCATTTTATACCTTGTTTAGTCCTTTTTGTATTCCAAGGCATGCACGAATTTTTGGCCTTTAAAACGGCTTGTAATACATCATTTTGGAGAGATTTATGATTGAAAAACTTGTGTTTTCTTAGAACCCTTTTGGTGTTGTCTTTTTTTCAAATCTTGCATTAGGTTTGAAGTTAAATCAATTCATTGGATTAGTCTTGATCAAACTAATTATGGAGCGAGTTGTCTTAGGATCTAAGAGTGGCCATTTTAGATTTTGAGTGTGATCAGGTTAGCTGTCTCTGCGAGTTTTTGCAAGGATCCTAGAAGGACCTCTAGCTAGCTTTGTAAAATTCAAGCAACGTTAAGGCGCTTATCATTTGGTATCGAGCATCCGTCGACATTCTTCTACCGACTCTAGACTTCGCTTCAACATGGCACATAATGAAGAAAAAGCAACACATGAACCAGGTTTTAGTACCGTTCTTGAAGCTCTTAAAGATGTGTTGGAAATGATGGGAGAAGATATGGAAGAAAGAAGAGCACATCGCAAAAGGATGTCTTCGAGGTACACTAACCATAAACCAATTTCAAATATTCAATTTTCTATGAAAAATAATAGTTTATGTGATGAAGTTCAGCCTGTGGTTGCCGAAAGTTGTATCAATGAAGATGAAATGCTTACTGGCTTAGTTTCAACAAATGCATGTGAGTTTAGCGAAAAATTAGATTGCATGGACTTGTTTGCTTGCAATCCCGCTACTATTGTAAGACCTACTATTGATGACGTACATGTTGATGTGTGTGAGTTAGGGAAAAAAAGGCACAAAAGACCAAAACAAAAGCATATGATTTTAGGGAAAAAGAAGCTCGCGAGAAATTGAGTGTGAGAGATAAGCATGAGATTAGTTTATGGCCTAGAGAGAAAAGCCAATGTTGTGAGCTTGTGTGAAAGAGCCAATGAGGTTAAATCTATTTTGTTTTCAAAGCAAAATATTTGTAGACTTTTATATAAAGGAACTTGCAACCTAACGGGCGAGCTCAAACCATGTATCTATAGTGTTTCTTTTGAGTTTTTTGCGGGAGGCAAATGAGCTTATTCAACATGTTGAATTGAAGCTTCCTTCCGAAGAAAGGAATGAAAAACGTGCAGAATGCCAACTTGTTTATTATGATGAAATACTCCAAATCTGCTTCCAAGTTCATCAATGGCAGCAAGCACAAAGTGTTAAAAAAAAGACATAAAGATTTTGATTTGAGGACAAATCCTTTTAAAGAAAGCGGGGATGATATGAATGCAACCACCGACTTATTGTATTCACACGAAGGAGCGACAAGTAGCAAGAAGAGAAGATTTCAAGATCCTCTTTTTTGTTTAATTAGAATGCAGATATTTAAATTGTGGAATTCGCAGATTTTTATGTTTTATAACCTTCCGATTTCAATGCTTGCCAACCATGCTCTTAATCGTAAGGAACCTTCTAGAGGAGTTGGTTGAGTCTATGTAAAGCATATCTACCCTCTTGTCTATCATTTAAGCCGTGCAATGGACTTTTGGCTTCTCATGTCTCGTTTTCTACAAAATGCATTTGATACCTTTTTTAGTCCTTTTTGTATTCCAAGGCATGCACGAATTTTTGGCCTTTAAAACGGCTTGTAATACATCATTTTGGAGAGATTTATGATTGAAAAACTTGTGTTTTCTTAGACCCCTTTTGGTGTTGTCTTTTTTTCAAATCTTGCATTAGGTTTGAAGTTAAATCAATTCATTGGATTAGTCTTGATCAAACAAATTCTGGAGCGAGTTGTCTTAAGATCTAAGAGTGGCCATTTTAGATTTTGAGTGTGATCTAAGTTAGCTGTCACTGCAAGTTTTTACAAGGATCCTAGAAGGACCTCTAGCTAGCTTTGTAAAATTCAAGCAACGTTCGGCGCTTATCATTTGGTATCAGAGCATCTGGTCGACATTCTTCGGCCGACTCTAGACTTCGCTTCAACATGGCACATAATGAAGAAAAAGCAACACATGAACCAGGTTTTAGTACCGTTCTTGAAGCTCTTAAAGATGTGTTGGAAATGATGAGAGAAGATATGGAAGAAAGAAGAGCACATCGCAAAAGGATGTCTTCGAGGTACACTAACCATAAACCAATTTCAAATATTCAATTTTCTATGAAAAATAATAGTTTATGTGATGAAGTTCGGCCTGTGGTTGCCGAAAGTTGTATCAATGAAAATGAAATGCTTAGTGGCTTAGTTTCAACAAATGCATGTGAGTTTAGTGAAAAATTAGATTGCATGGACTTGTTTGTTTGCAATCCCGCTACTATTGTAAGACCTATTATTGATGACGTACATGTTGATGTGTGTGAGTTAGGGAAAAAAAGGCACAAAAGCCCAAAACAAAAGCATATGATTTTAGGGAAAAAGAAGCTCGCGAGAAATTGAGTGTGAGAGATAAGCATGAGATTAGTTTATGGCCTGGAGAGAAAAGCCAATGTTGTGAGCTTGTGTGAAAGAGCCAATGAGGTTAAATCTATTTTGTTTTCAAAGCAAAATATTTGTAGACTTTTATATAAAGGAACTTGCAACCTAACGGGCGAGCTCAAACCATGTATCTATAGTGTTTCTTTTGAGTTTTTTGCGGGAGGCACATGAGCTTATTCAACATGTTGAATTGAAGTTTCCTTCCAAGAAAAGGAATGAAAAACGTGCGAGAATGCCAACTTGTTTATTATGATGAAATACTCCAAATCGGCTTCCAAGTTCATCAATGGCGTGAAGCACAAAGTGTTCAAAAAAGACATAAAGATTTTGATTTGAGGACAAATCCTTTTAAAGAAAGGGGGGATGATATGAATGCAACCACCGACTTATTGTATTCACACGAAGGAGCGACAAGTAGCAAGAAGAGAAGATTTCAAGTACCTATTTTTTTTTTAATTAGAATGCAGATATTTAAATTGTGGAATTCGCAGATTTTTATGTTTTATAACCTTTCGATTTTCAATGCTTGCCAACCATGCTCTTAAGCGTAGAGAACCTTCTAGAGGAGTTGGTTGAGTCTATGTAAAGCATATCTACCCTCTTGTCTATCATTTAAACCGTGCAATGGACTTTTGGCTTCTCATGTCTCGTTTTCTACAAAATGCATTTGATACCTTTTTTAGTCCTTTTTGTATTCCAAGGCATGCACGAATTTTTGGCCTTTAAAACGGCTTGTAATACATCATTTTGGAGAGATTTATGATTGAAAAACTTGTGTTTTCTTAGAACCCTTTTGGTGTTGTCTTTTTTTCAAATCTTGCATTAGGTTTGAAGTTAAATCAATTCATTGGATTAGTCTTGATCAAACTAATTATGGAGCGAGTTGTCTTAGGATCTAAGAGTGGCCATTTTAGATTTTGAGTGTGATCAGGTTAGCTGTCTCTGCGAGTTTTTACAAGGATCCTAGAAGGACCTCTAGCTAGCTTTGTAAAATTCAAGCAACGTTCGCGCTTATCATTTGGTATCGAGCATCCGTCGACATTCTTCTACCGACTCTAGACTTCGCTTCAACATGGCACATAATGAAGAAAAAGCAACACATGAACCAGTTTTAGTACCGCTTCTTGAAGCTCTTAAAGATGTGTTGGAAATGATGGGAGAAGATATGGAAGAAAGAAGAGCACATCGCAAAAGGATGTCTTCGAGGTACACTAACCATAAACCAATTTCAAATATTCAATTTTCTATGAAAAATAATAGTTTATGTGATGAAGTTCAGCCTGTGGTTGCCGAAAGTTGTATCAATGAAGATGAAATGCTTACTGGCTTAGTTTCAACAAATGCATGTGAGTTTAGCGAAAAATTAGATTGCATGGACTTGTTTGCTTGCAATCCCGCTACTATTGTAAGACCTACTATTGATGACGTACATGTTGATGTGTGTGAGTTAGGGAAAAAAAGGCACAAAAGACCAAAACAAAAGCATATGATTTTAGGGAAAAAGAAGCTCGCGAGAAATTGAGTGTGAGAGATAAGCATGAGATTAGTTTATGGCCTAGAGAGAAAAGCCAATGTTGTGAGCTTGTGTGAAAGAGCCAATGAGGTTAAATCTATTTTGTTTTCAAAGCAAAATATTTGTAGACTTTTATATAAAGGAACTTGCAACCTAACGGGCGAGCTCAAACCATGTATCTATAGTGTTTCTTTTGAGTTTTTTATGGAGGCAAATGAGCTTATTCAACATGTTGAATTGAAGCTTCCTTCCAAGAAAGGAATGAAAAACGTGCAGAATGCCAACTTGTTTATTATGATGAAATACTCCAAATCTGCTTCCAAGTTCATCAATGGCAGCAAGCACAAAGTGTTAAAAAAAAGACATAAAGATTTTGATTTGAGGACAAATCCTTTTAAAGAAAGCGGGGATGATATGAATGCAACCACCGACTTATTGTATTCACACGAAGGAGCGACAAGTAGCAAGAAGAGAAGATTTCAAGATCCTCTTTTTTGTTTAATTAGAATGCAGATATTTAAATTGTGGAATTCGCAGATTTTTATGTTTTATAACCTTCCGATTTCAATGCTTGCCAACCATGCTCTTAATCGTAAGGAACCTTCTAGAGGAGTTGGTTGAGTCTATGTAAAGCATATCTACCCTCTTGTCTATCATTTAAGCCGTGCAATGGACTTTTGGCTTCTCATGTCTCGTTTTCTACAAAATGCATTTGATACCTTTTTTAGTCCTTTTTGTATTCCAAGGCATGCACGAATTTTTGGCCTTTAAAACGGCTTGTAATACATCATTTTGGAGAGATTTATGATTGAAAAACTTGTGTTTTCTTAGAACCCTTTTGGTGTTGTCTTTTTTTCAAATCTTGCATTAGGTTTGAAGTTAAATCAATTCATTGGATTAGTCTTGATCAAACAAATTCTGGAGCGAGTTGTCTTAAGATCTAAGAGTGGCCATTTTAGATTTTGAGTGTGATCTAAGTTAGCTGTCACTGCAAGTTTTTACAAGGATCCTAGAAGGACCTCTAGCTAGCTTTGTAAAATTCAAGCAACGTTCGGCGCTTATCATTTGGTATCAGAGCATCTGGTCGACATTCTTCGGCCGACTCTAGACTTCGCTTCAACATGGCACATAATGAAGAAAAAGCAACACATGAACCAGGTTTTAGTACCGTTCTTGAAGCTCTTAAAGATGTGTTGGAAATGATGAGAGAAGATATGGAAGAAAGAAGAGCACATCGCAAAAGGATGTCTTCGAGGTACACTAACCATAAACCAATTTCAAATATTCAATTTTCTATGAAAAATAATAGTTTATGTGATGAAGTTCGGCCTGTGGTTGCCGAAAGTTGTACAATGAAAATGAAATGCTTAGTGGCTTAGTTTCAACAAATGCATGTGAGTTTAGTGAAAAATTAGATTGCATGGACTTGTTTGTTTGCAATCCCGCTACTATTGTAAGACCTATTATTGATGACGTACATGTTGATGTGTGTGAGTTAGGGAAAAAAAGGCACAAAAGCCCAAAACAAAAGCATATGATTTTAGGGAAAAAGAAGCTCGCGAGAAATTGAGTGTGAGAGATAAGCATGAGATTAGTTTATGGCCTAGAGAGAAAAGCCAATGTTGTGAGCTTGTGTGAAAGAGCCAATGAGGTTAAATCTATTTTTTTTTCAAAGCAAAATATTTGTAGACTTTTATATAAAGGAACTTGCAACCTAACGGGCGAGCTCAAACCATGTATCTATAGTGTTTCTTTTGAGTTTTTTGCGGGAGGCAAATGAGCTTATTCAACATGTTGAATTGAAGTTTCCTTCCGAAGAAAGGAATGAAAAACGTGCAGAATGCCAACTTGTTTATTATGATGAAATACTCCAAATCGGCTTCCAAGTTCATCAATGGCAGCAAGCACAAAGTGTTCAAAAAAAGACATAAAGATTTTGATTTGAGGAAAAATCCTTTTAAAGAAAGGGGGGATGATATGAATGCAACCACCGACTTATTGTATTCACACGAAGGAGCGACAAGTAGCAAGAAGAGAAGATTTCAAGTACCTATTTTTTTTTTAATTAGAATGCAGATATTTAAATTGTGGAATTCGCAGATTTTTATGTTTTATAACCTTTCGATTTTCAATGCTTGCCAACCATGCTCTTAATCGTAGAGAACCTTCTAGAGGAGTTGGTTGAGTCTATGTAAAGCATATCTACCCTCTTGTCTATCATTTAAACCGTGCAATGGACTTTTGGCTTCTCATGTCTCGTTTTCTACAAAATGCATTTGATACCTTTTTTAGTCCTTTTTGTATTCCAAGGCATGCACGAATTTTTGGCCTTTAAAACGGCTTGTAATACATCATTTTGGAGAGATTTATGATTGAAAAACTTGTGTTTTCTTAGAACCCTTTTGGTGTTGTCTTTTTTTCAAATCTTGCATTAGGTTTGAAGTTAAATCAATTCATTGGATTAGTCTTGATCAAACTAATTATGGAGCGAGTTGTCTTAGGATCTAAGAGTGGCCATTTTAGATTTTGAGTGTGATCAAAGTTAGTCTGTCTCTCATGAGTTTTTACAAGGATCCTAGAAGGACCTCTAGCTAGCTTTGTAAAATTCAAGCAACGTTCGCGCTTATCATTTGGTATCGAGCATCCGTCGACATTCTTCTACCGACTCTAGACTTCGCTTCAACATGGCACATAATGAAGAAAAAGCAACACATGAACCAGGTTTTAGTACCGTTCTTGAAGCTCTTAAAGATGTGTTGGAAATGATGGGAGAAGATATGGAAGAAAGAAGAGCACATCGCAAAAGGATGTCTTCGAGGTACACTAACCATAAACCAATTTCAAATATTCAATTTTCTATGAAAAATAATAGTTTATGTGATGAAGTTCAGCCTGTGGTTGCCGAAAGTTGTATCAATGAAGATGAAATGCTTCATCGCTTAGTTTCAACAAATGCATGTGAGTTTAGCGAAAAATTAGATTGCATGGACTTGTTTGCTTGCAATCCCGCTACTATTGTAAGACCTACTATTGATGACGTACATGTTGATGTGTGTGAGTTAGGGAAAAAAAGGCACAAAAGCCCAAAACAAAAGCATATGATTTTAGGGAAAAAGAAGCTCGCGAGAAATTGAGTGTGAGAGATAAGCATGAGATTAGTTTATGGCCTAGAGAGAAAAGCCAATGTTGTGAGCTTGTGTGAAAGAGCCAATGAGGTTAAATCTATTTTGTTTTCAAAGCAAAATATTTGTAGACTTTTATATAAAGGAACTTGCAAGCTAACGGGCGAGCTCAAACCATGTATCTATAGTGTTTCTTTTGAGTTTTTTATGGGAGGCAAATGAGCTTATTCAACATGTTGAATTGAAGCTTCCTTCCAAGAAAGGAATGAAAAACGTGCAGAATGCCAACTTGTTTATTATGATGAAATACTCCAAATCGCTTCCAAGTTCATCAATGGCAAGAAGCACAAAGTTTTCAAAAAAAGACATAAAGATTTTGATTTGAGGACAAATCCTTTTAAAGAAAGGGGGGGTGATATGAATGCAACCACCGACTTATTGTATTCACACGAAGGAGTGACAAGTAGCAAGAAGAGAAGATTTCAAGAGCCTATTTTTTTTTTTAATTAGAATGCAGATATTTAAATTGTGGAATTCGCAGATTTCTATGTTTTATAACCTTTCGATTTTCAATGCTTGCCAACCATGCTCTTAATCGTAGGGAACCTTCTAGAGGAATTGGTTGAGTCTATGTAAAGCATATCTACCCTCTTGTCTATCATTTAAGCCGTGCAATGGACTTTTGGCTTCTCATGTCTCGTTTTCTACAAAATGCATTTGATACCTTTTTTAGTCCTTTTTGTATTCCAAGGCATGCACGAATTTTTGGCCTTTAAAACGGCTTGTAATACATCATTTTGGAGAGATTTATGATTGAAAAACTTGTGTTTTCTTAGAACCCTTTTGGTGTTGTCTTTTTTTCAAATCTTGCATTAGGTTTGAAGTTAAATCAATTCATTGGATTAGTCTTGATCAAACTAATTATGGAGCGAGTTGTCTTAGGATCTAAGAGTGGCCATTTTAGATTTTGAGTGTGATCAGGTTAGCTGTCTCTGCGAGTTTTTACAAGGATCCTAGAAGGACCTCTAGCTAGCTTTGTAAAATTCAAGCAACGTTCGGCGCTTATCATTTGGTATCAGAGCATCTGGTCGACATTCTTCGGCCGACTCTAGACTTCGCTTCAACATGGCACATAATGAAGAAAAAGCAACACATGAACCAGGTTTTAGTACCGTTCTTGAAGCTCTTAAAGATGTGTTGGAAATGATGGGAGAAGATATGGAAGAAAGAAGAGCACATCGCAAAAGGATGTCTTCGAGGTACACTAACCATAAACCAATTTCAAATATTCAATTTTCTATGAAAAATAATAGTTTATGTGATGAAGTTCAGCCTGTGGTTGCCGAAAGTTGTATCAATGAAGATGAAATGCTTACTGGCTTAGTTTCAACAAATGCATGTGAGTTTAGCGAAAAATTAGATTGCATGGACTTGTTTGCTTGCAATCCCGCTACTATTGTAAGACCTACTATTGATGACGTACATGTTGATGTGTGTGAGTTAGGGAAAAAAAGGCACAAAAGCCCAAAACAAAAGCATATGATTTTAGGGAAAAAGAAGCTCGCGAGAAATTGAGTGTGAGAGATAAGCATGAGATTAGTTTATGGCCTAGAGAGAAAAGCCAATGTTGTGAGCTTGTGTGAAAGAGCCAATGAGGTTAAATCTATTTTGTTTTCAAAGCAAAATATTTGTAGACTTTTATATAAAGGAACTTGCAACCTAACGGGCGAGCTCAAACCATGTATCTATAGTGTTTCTTTTGAGTTTTTTGCGGGAGGCAAATGAGCTTATTCAACATGTTGAATTGAAGCTTCCTTCCGAAGAAAGGAATGAAAAACGTGCAGAATGCCAACTTGTTTATTATGATGAAATACTCCAAATCTGCTTCCAAGTTCATCAATGGCAGCAAGCACAAAGTTTTCAAAAAAAGACATAAAGATTTTGATTTGAGGACAAATCCTTTTAAAGAAAGGGGGGGTGATATGAATGCAACCACCGACTTATTGTATTCACACGAAGGAGTGACAAGTAGCAAGAAGAGAAGATTTCAAGAGCCTATTTTTTTTTAATTAGAATGCGATATTTAAATTGTGGAATTCGCAGATTTCTATGTTTTATAACCTTTCGATTTTCAATGCTTGCCAACCATGCTCTTAATCGTAGGAAACTTCTAGAGGAATTGGTTGAGTCTATGTAAAGCATATCTACCCTCTTGTCTATCATTTAAGCCGTGCAATGGACTTTTGGCTTCTCATGTCTCGCTTTTCTACAAAATGCATTTGATACCTTTTTAGTCCTTTTTGTATTCCAAGGCATGCACGAATTTTTGGCCTTTAAAACGGCTTGTAATACATCATTTTGGAGAGATTTATGATTGAAAAACTTGTGTTTTCTTAGACCCCTTTTGGTGTTGTCTTTTTTCAAATCTTGCATTAGGTTTGAAGTTAAATCAATTCATTGGATTAGTCTTGATCAAACTAATTCAGAGCGAGTTGTCTTAGGATCTAAGAGTGGCCATTTTAGATTTTGAGTGTGATCAGTTAGCTGTCTCTGCGAAGTTTTTACAAGGATCCTAGAAGGACCTCTAGCTAGCTTTGTAAAATTCAAGCAACGTTCGCGCTTATCATTTGGTATCGAGCATCCGTCGACATTCTTCTACCGACTCTAGACTTCGCTTCAACATGGCACATAATGAAGAAAAAGCAACACATGAACCAGTGTTTTAGTACCGCTCTCTTGAAGCTCTTAAAGATGTGTTGGAAATGATGAGAGAAGATATGGAAGAAAGAAGAGCACATCGCAAAAGGATGTCTTCGAGGTACACTAACCATAAACCAATTTCAAATATTCAATTTTCTATGAAAAATAATAGTTTATGTGATGAAGTTCACTTTGTGGTTGCCGAAAGTTGTATCAATGAAGATGAAATGCTTAGTGGCTTAGTTTCAACAAATGCATGTGAGTTTAGCGAAAAATTAGATTGCATGGACTTGTTTGCTTACAATCCCGCTACTATTGTAAGACCTACTATTGATGACGTACATGTTGATGTGTGTGAGTTAGGGAAAAAAATGCACAAAAGCCCAAAACAAAAGCATATGATTTTAGGGAAAAAGAAGTTCGCGAGAAATTGAGTGTGAGAGATAAGCATGAGATTAGTTTATGGCCTAGAGAGAAAAGCCAATGTTGTGAGCTTGTGTGAAAGAGCCAATGAGGTTAAATCTATTTTGTTTTCAAAGCAAAATATTTGTAGACTTTTATATAAAGGAACTTGCAACCTAACAGGCGAGCTCAAACCATGTATCTATAGTGTTTCTTTTGAGTTTTTTATGGAGGCAAATGAGCTTATTCAACATGTTGAATTGAAGCTTCCTTCCAAGAAAGGAATGAAAAACGTGCGAATGCCAACTTGTTTATTATGATGAAATACTCCAAATCTGCTTCCAAGTTCATCAATGGCAAAGAAGCACAAAGTTTTCAAAAAAGACATAAAGATTTTGATTTGAGGACAAATCCTTTTAAAGAAAGGGGGGGTGATATGAATGCAACCACCGACTTATTGTATTCACACGAAGGAGTGACAAGTAGCAAGAAGAGAAGATTTCAAGAGCCTATTTTTTTTTTTAATTAGAATGCAGATATTTAAATTGTGGAATTATGATTTCTATGTTTTATAACCTTTCGATTTTCAATGCTTGCCAACCATGCTCTTAATCGTAGGGAACCTTCTAGAGGAATTGGTTGAGTCTATGTAAAGCATATCTACCCTCTTGTCTATCATTTAAGCCGTGCAATGGACTTTTGGCTTCTCATGTCTCGTTTTCTACAAAATGCATTTGATACCTTTTTTAGTCCTTTTTGTATTCCAAGGCATGCACGAATTTTTGGCCTTTAAAACGGCTTGTAATACATCATTTTGGAGAGATTTATGATTGAAAAACTTGTGTTTTCTTAGACCCCTTTTGGTGTTGTCTTTTTTTCAAATCTTGCATTAGGTTTGAAGTTAAATCAATTCATTGGATTAGTCTTGATCAAACTAATTCTGGAGCGAGTTGTCTTAGGATCTAAGAGTGGCCATTTTAGATTTTGAGTGTGATCTAAGTTAGCTGTCACTGCGAGTTTTTACAAGGATCCTAGAAGGACCTCTAGCTAGCTTTGTAAAATTCAAGCAACGTTCGGCGCTTATCATTTGGTATCAGAGCATCTGGTCGACATTCTTCGGCCGACTCTAGACTTCGCTTCAACATGGCACATAATGAAGAAAAAGCAACACATGAACCAGGTTTTAGTACCGTTCTTGAAGCTCTTAAAGATGTGTTGGAAATGATGAGAGAAGATATGGAAGAAAGAAGAGCACATCGCAAAAGGATGTCTTCGAGGTACACTAACCATAAACCAATTTCAAATATTCAATTTTCTATGAAAAATAATAGTTTATGTGATGAAGTTCAGCCTGTGGTTGCCGAAAGTTGTATCAATGAAGATGAAATGCTTAGTGGCTTAGTTTCAACAAATGCATGTGAGTTTAGCGAAAAATTAGATTGCATGGACTTGTTTGCTTACAATCCCGCTACTATTGTAAGACCTACTATTGATGACGTACATGTTGATGTGTGTGAGTTAGGGAAAAAAGGCACAAAAGCCCAAAACAAAAGCATATGATTTTAGGGAAAAAGAAGTTCGCGAGAAATTGAGTGTGAGAGATAAGCATGAGATTAGTTTATGGCCTAGAGAGAAAAGCCAATGTTGTGAGCTTGTGTGAAAGAGCCAATGAGGTTAAATCTATTTTGTTTTCAAAGCAAAATATTTGTAGACTTTTATATAAAGGAACTTGCAACCTAACGGGCGAGCTCAAACCATGTATCTATAGTGTTTCTTTTGAGTTTTTTGCGGGAGGCAAATGAGCTTATTCAACATGTTGAATTGAAGCTTCCTTCCGAAGAAAGGAATGAAAAACGTGCAGAATGCCAACTTGTTTATTATGATGAAATACTCCAAATCTGCTTCCAAGTTCATCAATGGCAGCAAGCACAAAGTTTTCAAAAAAAGACATAAAGATTTTGATTTGAGGACAAATCCTTTTAAAGAAAGGGGGGGTGATATGAATGCAACCACCGACTTATTGTATTCACACGAAGGAGTGACAAGTAGCAAGAAGAGAAGATTTCAAGAGCCTATTTTTTTTTTTAATTAGAATGCAGATATTTAAATTGTGGAATTCGCAGATTTCTATGTTTTATAACCTTTCGATTTTCAATGCTTGCCAACCATGCTCTTAATCGTAGGGAACCTTCTAGAGGAATTGGTTGAGTCTATGTAAAGCATATCTACCCTCTTGTCTATCATTTAAGCCGTGCAATGGACTTTTGGCTTCTCATGTCTCGTTTTCTACAAAATGCATTTGATACCTTTTTTAGTCCTTTTTGTATTACAAGGCATGCACGAATTTTTGGCCTTTAAAACGGCTTGTAATACATCATTTTGGAGAGATTTATGATTGAAAAACTTGTGTTTTCTTAGACCCCTTTTGGTGTTGTCTTTTTTTCAAATCTTGCATTAGGTTTGAAGTTAAATCAATTCATTGGATTAGTCTTGATCAAACTAATTCTGGAGCGAGTTGTCTTAGGATCTAAGAGTGGCCATTTTAGATTTTGAGTGTGATCAGTTTAGTGTCTCTCATGAGAGTTTTACAAGGATCCTAGAAGGACCTCTAGCTAGCTTTGTAAAATTCAAGCAACGTTCGGCGCTTATCATTTGGTATCGAGCATCCGGTCGACATTCTTCTACCGACTCTAGACTTCGCTTCAACATGGCACATAATGAAGAAAAAGCAACACATGAACCAGTTTTAGTACCGTTCTTGAAGCTCTTAAAGATGTGTTGGAAATGATGAGAGAAGATATGGAAGAAAGAAGAGCACATCGCAAAAGGATGTCTTCGAGGTACACTAACCATAAACCAATTTCAAATATTCAATTTTCTATGAAAAATAATAGTTTATGTGATGAAGTTCAGCCTGTGGTTGCCGAAAGTTGTATCAATGAAGATGAAATGCTTAGTGGCTTAGTTTCAACAAATGCATGTGAGTTTAGCGAAAAATTAGATTGCATGGACTTGTTTGCTTACAATCCCGCTACTATTGTAAGACCTACTATTGATGACGTACATGTTGATGTGTGTGAGTTAGGGAAAAAAAGGCACAAAAGCCCAAAACAAAAGCATATGATTTTAGGGAAAAAGAAGTTCGCGAGAAATTGAGTGTGAGAGATAAGCATGAGATTAGTTTATGGCCTAGAGAGAAAAGCCAATGTTGTGAGCTTGTGTGAAAGAGCCAATGAGGTTAAATCTAGTGTGTTTTCAAAGCAAAATATTTGTAGACTTTTATATAAAGGAACTTGCAACCTAACGGGCGAACTCAAACCATGTATCTATAGTGTTTCTTTTGAGTTTTTTGCGGGAGGCAAATGAGCTCATTCAACATGTTGAATTGAAGCTTCCTTCCGAAGAAAGGAATGAAAAACGTGCAGAATGCCAACTTGTTTATTATGATGAAATACTCCAAATCGCTTCCAAGTTCATCAATGGCAAAGAAGCACAAAGTGTTCAAAAAAAGACATAAAGATTTTGATTTGAGGACAAATCCTTTTAAAGAAAGGGGGGATGATATGAATGCAACCACCGACTTATTGTATTCACACGAATAAGCGACAAGTAGCAAGAAGAGATGATTTCAAGAGCCTCTTTTTTTTTTTTTTTAATTAGAATGCAGATATTTAAATTGTGGAATTCGCAGATTTTTATGTTTTATAACCTTTCGATTTCAATGCTTGCAAACCATGCTCTTAATCGTAAGGAACCTTCTAGAGGAGTTGGTTGAGTCTATGTAAAGCATATTTACCCTCTTGTCTATCATTTAAGCCGTGCAATGGACTTTTGGCTTCTCATGTCTCGTTTTCTACAAAATGCATTTGATACCTTTTTTAGTCCTTTTTGTATTACAAGGCATGCACGAATTTTTGGCCTTTAAAACGGCTTGTAATACATCATTTTGGAGAGATTTATGATTGAAAAACTTGTGTTTTCTTAGACCCCTTTTGGTGTTGTCTTTTTTTCAAATCTTGCATTAGGTTTGAAGTTAAATCAATTCATTGGATTAGTCTTGATCAAACTAATTCTGGAGCGAGTTGTCTCAGGATCTAAGAGTGGCCATTTTAGATTTTGAGTGTGATCTAAGTTAGCTATCACTGCGAGTTTTTACAAGGATCCTAGAAGGACCTCTAGCAAGCTTTGTAAAATTCAAGCAACGTTCGGCGCTTATCATTTGGTATCAGAGCATCTGGTCGACATTCTTCGGCCGACTCTAGACTTCGCTTCAACATGGCACATAATGAACAAAAAGCAACACATGAACCAGGTTTTAGTACCGTTCTTGAAGCTCTTAAAGATGTGTTGGAAATGATGAGAGAAGATATGGAAGAAAGAAGACCACATCGCAAAAGGATGTCTTCGAGGTACACTAACCATAAACCAATTTCAAATATTCAATTTTCTATGAAAAATAATAGTTTATGTGATGAAGTTCAGCCTGTGGTTGCCGAAAGTTGTATCAATGAAAATGAAATGCTTAGTGGCTTAGTTTCAACAAATGCATGTGAGTTTAGCGAAAAATTAGATTGCATGGACTTGTTTGCTTGCAATCCCGCTACTATTGTAAGACCTACTATTGATGACGTACATGTTGATGTGTGTGAGTTAGGGAAAAAAAGGCACAAAAGCCCAAAACAAAAGCATATGATTTTAGGGAAAAAGAAGCTCGCGAGAAATTGAGTGTGAGAGATAAGCATGTGATTAGTTTATGGCCTAGAGAGAAAAGCCAATGTTGTGAGCTTGTGTGAAAGAGCCAATGAGGTTAAATCTATTTTGTTTTCAAAGCAAAATATTTGTAGACTTTTATATAAAGGAACTTGCAATCTAACGAGCGAGCTCAAACCATGTATCTATAGTGTTTCTTTTGAGTTTTTTGCGGGAGGCAAATGAGCTCATTCAACATGTTGAATTGAAGCTTCCTTCCGAAGAAAGGAATGAAAAACGTGCAGAATGCCAACTTGTTTATTATGATGAAATACTCCAAATCTGCTTCCAAGTTCATCAATGGCAGCAAGCACAAAGTGTTCAAAAAAAGACATAAAGATTTTGATTTGAGGACAAATCCTTTTAAAGAAAGGGGGGATGATATGAATGCAACCACCGACTTATTGTATTCACACGAAGGAGCGACAAGTAGCAAGAAGAGAAGATTTCAATAGCCTTTTTTAAAAAAAATTAGAATGCAGATATTTAAATTGTGGAATCTGCAGATTTTTATGTTTTAGAACCTTTCGATTTCAATGCTTGCCAACCATGCTCTTAATCGTAAGGAACCTTCTAGAGGAGTTGGTTGAGTCTATTTAAAGCATATCTACCCTTTTGTCTACCATTTAAGCCGTGCAATGGACTTTTGGCTTCTCATGTCTCGTTTTCTACAAAATGCATTTGATACCTTTTTTAGTCCTTTTTGTATTCCCAGGTGTAAAGACCCGACCTAAAAGGGGCTCTAAATAGGTCTTTACCCCAATGCATGCATTCAAAGTAAAGAACAATATGCAATTTAGTTTTTGGATTCCCAATTAAAACAAAACAAAAGAGATTCAATCAGAAATCAAATAGATTGCTGAAACCTGTCCCTGTTTCCAAGCACCTGTTTCAAGGCAAATTGTAACGGCCCGGAAATTTCATCCCGGTCTTCCCGGGAGGCCCAGGGGCATTTTGGTAATTTTGGTCAAGCCGGTTTTTTGAAGTTGAAAATTGCCGAATAATTATGAGTCAATTTGAATAGGATCGGGATTTTTGGTGAAGGCATTTGGGCTTGGGAAGGAGTAAAAATAAATAGGGAATTAAATAGCGCGTCGAGCAGGAATCGAACCAGGGGCGTGTCATGTGCTAGGCGGAGGGCTCACCCAGTAGAGCCACCGCGCGTTTGTTAACTTAATCGCGCGATCTTGTATATATGTCTGCTCGTCCCCTGCTTTGGTTAAAAGGCCAGCTCGCCCGAGCCTTCGCCCCATTTCTTCTTCTTCTTCCTCGCGAGCTCCCCCGACCGACAGCCAACTTCTCTCGATTTCTTCCTTCTCCGCCAATTCAACCGAGTTCCCATCCCCAAGGTCGAAGGCGTTTCATCCTCACGCTGTTGGTAAGCTCTCTTTCTTCTTCTCCTTCGTTTTCCCCTGTTTTCAATTCCGTCCTCGCCGTAGAGGTTGTGAGGAAATTTGTGTGTTTTCTGCTCAAAGCAGTGTAGAGGAACTCATCCATCAATCGAACGAACGTCCGAATCCTCTCCAATCACTCGAATTCGAGTTCGTTTTCTTCGCCGCCCGGATCGCCCTTTTCACCTCGTTCGCGAGCTCGCGCGCGCGCGGCCGGCCAGCTACGAGCCTCGCCGCTCACCGCCCGTGCAGCGCGCGCGCGGCCTCGCCAGCTCCGTGACGCGTCGCCGATCGCCAGCGCCAGACGACGAGCGCGCCTCTGTTCGCCCAGATCACCACGCGCAGCCAGCGCCGTCCACAAGACGTCCGCGCCCAGCCACCGCCAACCAACCCCGCGTTCTTTGCCCGTTCGTGTAATCGGCTCGTTCGCGGCGTTCGTGCGTGCCTCGTGAGTTGCTCCCAGCCGAGCCTCATTTATTTTATTATATTTAGGCCTATTGTGTGATTTTTGTTGTGATTGATAGGTTCTCGGTAGCTAGTTCGGGTTCGTTACGCTTTAGGATTTCGTGTCAAATTGTCCCCGCCAAGGTAAGGATTTCTTACCGGTTGTGTGGACCTGCGATATTATATGTGATTGCTTTGATTGATTGCTTGTTTGTGTTTATTGACATGTATAGCTAGGTACTCAATTCTCGAATTCTGATTAGCATGTTGTTCTGATTAATTCTCATGTTAATCCATGCTAGGTTGTTCCCTTCTAGCATGCTCATATCTGCTTCCTTGCTTCATAGTATCATGCTAGGCTCGTTGTATTCTTATTGAGCACGTATTGGATTTTATGGAATTGTTTGTCGCTTGTTTGCTAGGCGAGTTAGAATTGCGGTAGATAGCATCATCCGGGCACGATGCATAAAGAACCTTGCATCCATGGCGGGGGACGTCGGGCAAGTCATTCCGCCCCGGACCCCGTGAGGGATTACCTAACCCAAGCGGTAGGCCCCGCAATCTTGGGTGAGGGTGGCGATTGTTAATGCCCCAACGGTCGGGATGATGACTTGGCATTGCCTCGTCCCCGGCGATCGGCACGCCCTCGGCGTGTTCGGCCAGAGCCCCGATTGCCACTGTTAAGGCGGGGACGGCTTCGGTGTAAGCCTACCACGACCGCCTCCTTGGCCCCGAGTGCGGTGGTTCAGCCGACATAGTTTACGTGTCCGTGTCTCACACCCCTATGTCGGTGACACCGATCCAAAGATTTAGTTAGGCGTGGTGATCGGACATGGGCGACTTGCCTCTGGACCCGCACCCCATGGTTCTCAGCAGCGATAGCACGCGGTGCATGCTTACGCTCATTACAAAGACCGACCGAGAGCTCCTCGGGATTGTGAGCCAGTGTACCTTTCGTCGACGATGAGAGTGCCGAGGCCGGGACTTGTTTCTCGTATAGGGCGACTTATGTATTGGGTGTGTGGTGATATTATTCCGGACTAAGACCCTAAGCCGCATCCGAGGCCCAAGTGTGGGCTAAGCTATGTGCTCTATTCTCGTTTATATTCATAGCTTGCATACGCTCATCGAGATGACCATGTATATCGTATTGTACCCGGTTGGGGATTCTTCTTGAGTAATTCGTTACTCACCCTTACTGTGGTTTTTCCACGTAACCAAGTTGCGAGACAAGATGGTGAAGGAGGAGTTTTGTGATCATGGGGCTCAATCATCAAACTCGATTTTGTGTTATGACTCTTTATGTTTTATTTTCCCCGAATGCATGTAGCAGTGCACGGAGCCCTAGGATGTTTTCTCTCAATATGTTGTGGATTCCAGCATTATTATATTTAGACATGTTTTGAATGATTTTAAGAAATCTCTGATCGGAGTGTACTTTGGAAATGTATTTATCTTGAACAGTGCTTGGAAACAGGGACAGTTCCAGGAAATTGTTTAGTTTTTAAAGGGTTATTTTGAATGTTTTGTTTTAATTGGAATCAAATCATGTCTGCTTTAAATGTCCTTTATTTTGATTGCATGCATTGGGGTAAGGGCCCATTTAGTGCCCCATTCGGGTCGGTCCTCATACGGTTGGTATCGAGCTCGAGTCATAAATTCAGTAGATTGACCTTTTGTTGTAGGTCGTTTTCCCATGATCACTAGCACTCAGACAGGTCATCAGTACGCCTAAGTTTACTATTTGTTGTAGAAAAAGGGTTAAGAATTTACAATACACATGTCATCTAGTGTATGCCTTGTATAGTGTTGTGGAGCGGAGACGAGCGGTTTCTCGACTCGTTATTGGTTTGGGTTTAGAGCGCCATCATGCCAACTTCCCGCAGTGTCCGATGTATGTTGTGGCTTGTTGTGGTATCCGGTAGGTTCGGATGCCCCGGGACATCGTTCCAGAGAGGAGGTAGAGATTGGACTCCCATAGGCCAACCGTGACCCAATTGATGGTTTTCCCTAGTGAGAGGGTGGAGGTGCTTTGCCTTGGAATGCCACTCCAAGAGAGAAGGTAGTTGTGGTTGTCTTGATGTGGATGTTGGTGGAG
This sequence comes from Sicyos edulis, assembly GCA_036507275.1. Lineage (NCBI taxonomy): Eukaryota > Viridiplantae > Streptophyta > Magnoliopsida > Cucurbitales > Cucurbitaceae > Sicyos > Sicyos edulis. Next base: position 15,482,469 of record CM071856.1, on the reverse strand, counting down.
CAGTCCCCGTGTGGACTAGCTGGGTAGCTCAAGTCTTGATCTTGAGCCTTGTTAGATTATTTGGTTGCCCAGAGTGGTTGCAAAGTGGTAGCCTTCGGGAGGTTGATGAGGCATCTTTGTGTTTCTTCGTGAAGTGTGGTTGTTGTAGCTAGTAAGCCGGAACCACAGAGTTAAGGGTGCGAAAGAAGCGATGTTCCCTTCTTGACCGATCCGTTGGTGGTTTCCTCGGTTGTGTGATAGAATTGAACACTCTTCTTTTGGTAAGCCCTAGAGTAGGGCTAGGCTCACTTTGCATGATGAGAGAGCCGCCGAGTTTGTTGAGCATCATGTGGAGATGCAAGAGTAGGTCAGTGAGCCTTTAGCTCGATGAGATGCCTTAGGCATGTTTGTTGGAGTTGAGCCCTTGTATGCCGAGCCAGAGTTCGTGTCACTTGAGGTTGTGACCTTGTTGGCCCCGTTGTGGTAAGATGTGGATTCGGTAGTAGTGGCACTAGAGGTGCATTGGTTGGTGTGCCGCTTTGGCACTAAATCTGTTCGAACTGAGTTTGGCATGGGCATAGCAGATGGTTCTATGCCGTTCGGAGTTTAGCGTACTCCTTTAGCCTTGGATCTATTTATGGTAGTTGCACCTGTGTAGGTCGTGCAAAAGAGCTAGTTCAGTGGTGATCAAAAGATTTCAAGCGAAGGGATGTTGAAAAGGAGCCTTTTCGATGTTCTTTGGAGGTTGAGTAAGTCAAGCTGGTTGTTGGTTGGTAAGTGTTAGTGCGCGTGCATCTCACGCTAGTGTTAAGGCCAAGAGATCTTTGTGGTTGGTAGTGCGGTCAACTACCTTCGAGTGCCTAAATCTCAGGAGAGTTGAGCATCGTAGAAGCAAGTTTGGGTCCAGCTGAGGGACCATGAGTTGGATGCCTATGAGGTGAGTAGGATGCCTTGTGAGAGGAGTTGGATGTCTTATGGGTAAGCACCCTTGGTAGAGGCTTGGTATAAAGTAAGTTTGGTTTGGCATGGTTATGCTTTGGTAGAGCAAGGTTGCCACAGCTTCGAGCATCGTGTGGAGATGGAACTTTGGGTGTTCCGTTGATTGGTTGTATCTCTGCCAGGAGCTAGTGTGGCTTTTGGGAAAGCATTTGTTAGTCTTGGATCGCTAAATGAAGGTTGGGAGTTGTGCACACAAGTGTGTTTGTGTGGTTCGTTACGTGGCGAGAGTTCGGATCCATGTAGGATTTGCTTTGGGGATCCGTGCTCGCTTCTTGGAAAAAAAAAAAAAAAAAAGGACTCAAGGTGGAGGTTGTAAGGCTTTAGTGAGAAGGGTAAGGATACCATGCTCGTGGTATCAGGATGTTGCTTAGGTAAGATTTGTTAAGTGGACCTAAGCTTGGTTGGCGGATCTTCTTGTTGATCGTCATGACGGAGAGAGTTGTTCGGATCCTTCCTTGGGTAGAAGTTATGTTGTGGTTGATGTCTGAGTAGGAGGATGACGCATTCGGTAGCGTTTCGGGTCCTCTTGGTTCCCAAAGAGTTGGAATTGGCCAGCATGGTTGTGTTGCTGAAAAATGGAGTTGTTGTTTGTTCAGGCAGTTGGTTGTTAGTCCGTTAGTTGGTAGTGGGTGTCGAGGGTTGTCGGAGAACCCTAGGTTGTGGAGAGCCTCTCTAGAGCTCAGTCAGGCCAAGTAGTGAGTTGCAAGTTGGCAAGCTGGAGCCGTGTAGTTTGTAGCCTCGGGTGAGTTGCTGGCAGTCTTGGTAGCCTAGCAAGCTGGAATTTGTTTGGAGAAGAGTCCGGATTGGTTCCGGTATGGTGACAAGTTGATGCTTGGTGTTGACCAAGGTGTGGATTGGAATTGCTAGAAGTCAGTTTTGCTCGTGGGGCGAATGGTTCGTACCCTGTTGGTTGTCTTCCTGTTTCCTGGAAAGTTGAGAGTTGCCCGTTGGTATTTGGAGGTTCAGTCCGTGGTGAACCCCTGTTGCTACCCCGTGAGATTTTGATCTTGTGCTTTAGTAAAGCAAGACGGTGAGAGTAGGTAGAGCTCTCTGTCCTTCAGTGGTTTGCTCGTAGGAGCTGTTTCTTTCTGGGTTTGGCAGGTTACTACCGTCAGTTTGTTAAGGACTTTTCCGCCATAGCCTCGCCCCTCACTCGTCTGACGAGGAAGGGTGTCGAGTTTGTTTGGGACGGTAGGTGTGAGGAGAGCTTTGCCAGGCTCAAGTGCAGTTTGACTTCAGCACTGCTGTGTTGGCGATCCGGAGGGACAGTGGTTTCGTGGTTTACTGATGCTTCCAAGTTCGGGTTGGGTTGTGTGTTGATGCAAAGACGGAAGGTCATTGCTTATGCTTCCCGTCACCAAGCCATATGAGTAGAACTATCCGACTCATGATATGGAGTGGGAAAGCAGTGGTGTTTGCAATCAAGATTTGGAGGCATTACACCAGTATGGTGAGCGGATCCAGATGTTTACCGATCACCGAGCCTCAAGTATCTGTTTACTCGAAAGGAGCCGAATATGAGAAGCGAGAGGAGATGGTTAGAGTTAGTGAAAGATTATGATCTGAGTTTGTACCATCCGGTAAAGCAAATGTTGTAGCTGATGCTTTGAGTAGGAAGACGTCGCACTCCGCGGTGTTGTTGAGTCCTCACCAGTTGCACGTGAGAGTTTGAGCGGGGTGAGATTGCAGTGTTGTTGGGTGAGGTTATCGCTGCCAGAGTGGCTCGGTTGATGATCTAGCCATCGATTAGACAATGGATTATTGATAGTCAGCTGAGTGACCCCGCACTTAAGAAATTGGGTGACAGAGTTAGTACTGATGGAGATTTTGACTTGGTATATTCACCAGACAGTGGGCTGACGTACAGAGGCCGGTTGTGTGTTCCGGAGGTTGCAGGATTGCGAGTAGAGTTGCTCTCGTGAGGCCCACTTGTTCTCCGTTTGCTTGGCACCCCGGGGTACCAAGATGTATCGAGATCTTAAGCGAAATTTCGTGGATGGGTATGAAAAGAGATGTGGCGGAGTTCGTCAGTCGATGTCTCACTTGTCAGCAAGTGAAGGCCCCAGCAGAGACCAGCCGGTTTGTTGCGTACCGCTGAGTGTACCTCGGTGGAAATGGGAAGAGATCTCCATGGACTTTATTTCGGCTTGCCGAGGGACTCCGAGGAAGTTCTCTCGATTTGGGTGATAGTTGATCGATTGACTAAGAGCGCACACTTCATTCCCTGTAGAACACTTATACCGTGGAACAATGGCGCGCGATTGTTTTTGGAGCAGATCATTCGCTATCACGGTGTGTCTGTGAGGATTGTATCTGTATCTGATAGAGTTTGCATATAACAACAGTTATCAGTCGACTATTCAGATGGCTCCATTCGAGGCTTTGTATGGCAGCGCGTTGCCGATCTCCCGTGTTCGGGAAGAGGTTGGTGATAGCGCGTTTTTTGGGGCCCGAGTTGCTTGCGATTGACCAATGGTGCCGTGCAAAAGATTAGAGCCCACATGTTGACAAACGGAGCGCATGAGAAGAGTTATGCCGATGTTCGGCGTCGGGATTTGGAGTTTGAGGTTGGTCAACATGTTTTCTTGAAGGTGGCACCGATGCGGGTGTTTTGAGGTTTGGCAAGCGTGGAAAGCTGAGTCCCTGTTTTGTTGGCCGTTTGAGATTCTGAGAGGATCGACAAGGTTGCTTATCGATTAGCCCTTCCTCCGTGCGTTGTCGATGAGTGCACGTGTTTTTCATGTTTCGATGTTGAGACGGTTCGTGCGGATTCCATCGCACATTGTTTCAATCTTAATTGACTTTCGAGGACGAAAGTCTTATAAGGGGGGAGTATTGTAACGGCCCGGAAATTTCATCCCGGTCTTCCCGGGAGGCCCAGGGGCATTTTGGTAATTTTGGGTCGGGACGGTTTTGAAGTTGAAAATTGCCGGAATAATTATGAGTCAATTTGAATAGGATCTGGATTTTTGGTGAAGGCATTTGGGCTTGGGAAGGAGTAAAAATAAATAGGGAATTAAATAGCGCGTCGAACAAGAATCGAACCAGGGGAGTGTCATGTGCTAGGCGGAGGGCTCAGCCAGCCGAGCCACCGCGCGCGTTTGTTAACTTAATCGCGCGATCTTGTATATATGTCTGCTCGTCCCATGCTTTGGTTAAAAGGCCAGCTCGCCCGAGCCTTCGCCCCATTTCTTCTTCTTCTTCCTCGCGAGCTCCCCGACCGAGCACGACCAACTTCTCTCGATTTCTTCCTTCTCCAGTTTCAATTCAACCGAGTTCCCATCCCCAAGGTCGAAGGCGTTTCATCCTCACGCTGTTGGTAAGCTCTCTTTCTTCTTCTCCTTCGTTTTTCCCCTGTTTTCAATTCCGTCCTCGCCACGAGAGAGTGAGGAAATTTGTGTGTTTTCTGCTCAAAGCAGTGTAGAGGAACTCATCCATCAATCGAACGAACGTCGAATCCTTCCAATCGCTCGAATTCGAGTTCGTTTTCTCCGTCGCCCAGATCGCCCTTTTTGCCCCTGTTCGCCGAGCTCGCGCGCGCAGAAGCAGCCCAGCCGCCGAGCCTCGCCGCTCACCGCCTCGTGCCCGCGCGCGCATCCTCGCCCAGCTCCGTGACGCGTCGCATCGCCAGCGCCCAGACGAGCCGCGCCTCTGTTCGCCGCATCATGCATCACAGCGCGCGCCGCGCTCGCGCCCCGCCAGCCAGCGCCAGCTAACCCGTGCTTTGCCCCGTTCGTGCAATCGGCTCATTCGTGCGTTCGTCGTGCCTCGTGAGTTGCTCCCGAGCTGAGCCTCATTTATTTTATTATATTTAGGCCTATTGTGTGATTTTTGTTGTGATTGATAGGTTCTCGGTAGCTAGTTCGGGTTCGTTCGCCGCTTAGGATTTCGTGTCAAATTGTCCCCGGCCAAGGTAAGGATTTCTTACCGGAGTTGTGTGGACCCTGCGATATTATATGTGATTGCTGATTGATTGCTTGTTTGTGTTTATTGACATGTATAGCTAGGTACTCAATTCAATTCTGATTAGCATGTTGTTCCTGATTAATTCTCATGTTAATCCATGCTAGGTTGTTCCCTTCTAGCATGCTCGTATCTGCTCCTTGCTTCATAGTATCATGCTAGGCTCGTTGTATTCTTATTGAGCACGTATTGGATTTTATGGAATTGTTTGCTGTTTGCTAGGGCAGGTTAGAATTGCAGGTAGATAGCATCATCCGGGCCTGATGCATAAAGAACCTTGCATCCATGGCGGGGGGACGTCGGGCAAGTCATTCCGTCCTCGACCCCGTGAGGATTACCTAACCCAAGCGGTAGGCCCTGCAATCTTGGGTGAGGGTGGCAGTTGTTAATGCCCCAACGGTCGGGATGATGACTTGGCATTGCCTCGTCCCCGGCAGTCGGCACGTCCTCAGCGTGTTCGGCCGTAGCCCGACGATTGCCACTGTTAAAGCGGGGGCGGCTTCTGGTGTAAGCCTACCACGACCGTTCCTTGGCCCCAGTGCGGTGGTTCAGCCGACATAGTTTACGTGTCCGTCTCACACCCTATGTCGGTGACACCGATCCAAAGATTTAGTTAGGCGTGGTGGCTGGACATGGGCGGCTTGCCTCTGACCCGCACCCCATGGTGCTGATAGAGCACGCGGTGCATGCTTACGCTCATTACAAAGACCGACCGGGAGAGCTCCTCGGGATTGTGAGCCAGTGTACCTTTCGTCGACGATGAGACAGTGAGCCGAGGCCGACTTGTTTCTCGTATAGGGCGACTTATGTATTGGACCGTGTGGTGATATTATTCCGGACTAAGACCCTAAGCGGCATCCGAGGCCCAAGTGTGGGCTAAGCTATGTGCTCTATTCTGTGTTTATATTCATAGCTTGCATACGCTCATCGAGATGACCATGTATATCGTATTGTACCCGGTTGGGGATTCTTAATGAGTAATTCGTTACTCACCCCACTGTGGTTTTTCCACGGGTAACCAAGTTGCGAGACAAGATGGTGAAGGAGGAGCTGTGATCATGGGGCTCAATCATCAAACTCGATTTTGTGTTATGACTCTTTATGTTTTATTTTCCCCAATGCATGTAGCCAGCACTGAGCCCTAGGATGTTTTCTCTCAATATGTTGTGGATTCCAGCATTATTATATTTAGACATGTTTTGAATGATTTTAAGAAATCTCTGATCGGAGTGTACTTTGGAAATGTATTTATCTTGGAACAGGTGCTTGGAAACAGGGACAGGTTCCAGGGAAATTGTTTAGTTTTTAAAGGGGTTATTTTGAATGTTTTTTTTAATTGGAATCTGAAATCATGTCTGTTTAAATGTCCTTTATTTTGATTGCATGCATTGGGGTAAGGGCCCATTTAGTGCCCCATTCGGGTCGGTCCCTTACACAAATACATTTCTAAACGCATACTCTGATCAGAGATTTATTAAAACATTTGAAACAATCCTCAAATACAACAAAGCTGGAATCCATAAAAACATTCAGGAAAAACATCCTAGGGCTCCGTGCCCGGCTACATGCATTCAGGGGAAAATAAAAGACAAGAGTCATAGAAATAAAAAGTCAGAGACGACAGCAGGTTCCCATGATCACAGCTCCTCCTTCAGCCATCTTGTCTCGCCCCTTGGTTACCTGTGGAAAACCACAAAATAAGGGTGAGTAACGAATTACTCAGTAAGAATCCCCAACCGGGGTACAATACGATGCACATGGTCATCTAGATGAGTGTATGTAAGCTATGAATATAAACACAGAATAGAGCACATAGCTTAAGTCCACACTTGGACCTCGGATGCCAACTCAGAGTCTTAGTCCGGAATAATCCACACCACACAATACGCCCTATACGAGAAACAAGTCTCGGCCTCGGCCACTCTCTGCGTCGATACGAAAGGTGCACTAGCTCAAGATCCCGAGGAGCTCTCCGGTCGGGCGCAGAATGAGCGTAAGCGCGCACCGCGTGCTCTGCTGCAGACTATGGGGTGCTGCGGTCTAGTGGCAAGCCGCCCATGTCCAAATCACCACGCCTAACTAAATATTTGGATCGGTGTCACCGACATAGGTGTGTGAGACTCGAAACGTGAACTATGTCACCTGAACCACCGCACTTGAGGCTAAGGAATCGGGCGTAGTAGGCTTACACCGTGAAGCCGCCCTGCCCCTATCGGTGGCAATCAAGGGCTACGGCCGAACACGCCGAGGACGCGTGCCGATCGCCGCCGAGGGCGAGGCAATGCCAAGTCATCATCTCGACCGTTGGGGCATTTAACGATCGCCACCCTCACCCAAGATTGCGGGGCCTACCGTCGGGTTAGCTAAACCCTAACGGGGTCCAGGGACGGAGAATCGTCTCGACGCCCCCGCCATGAATGCAAGATACTTTATGCATCGTGCCCGATGATGCTACCTACCGAATTCTAACTCGCTTTAACAATCAAGAAACAATCCAATACGTGCTCAAAAGAATACAAAGAGACCTAGCATGGTACTACGGAACAAGAATGAATATGAGCATGCCGAAACGGAACAACCTAGCATGGACTAACATGAAAGAACAACATACGAAGTCATGCCAATCAGAATTTAGAACGAGAGCACCTAAACTACACATGCCGATAATCACAAACAAACATACAACATCAATCACATAGAACATCGCAGGTCCACACAACTCCGGTAAGAAATCCTTACCGCCGGAGGCAACTACACACAAAATCCTAAGCCGCGATCGATCCCGAGCTAGCTAACGAGAACCTAACAAACACAACAAAATCACAATCATAGCCCTAAAAATATAATAAAACAAGCAGAGCTCGGCTCGGGGCACTCACACGCGCACGACGACACGGGGGCCGAGTCTTCTTTGCGCGGCTGGTGCCAGGTGGGCTAAGCTGGCGCTGCGCGGCTGGCGCCACGCGCCGGGACACGCTTTGGAGCACGACACGGAGGCGGCGCGCGCGGCGCTGGGCGAGCGCGCGCGACACAAGCGATCGATCTGCTGCTGCGCGGCTGTGCGGCGGGGCTGCGCGCGCGAATCGGGCGGCGTCGCGATGGACGGATCTGGCGGCTGGCGGTGTGCGACGGCGATGGTGGCCGCGGCGCTGCGGGCGGGCGTCTTTGCTTTGGCGGATCTCGACGGGCTGCTGAGCGCGACCAGCTCACCGTGCGATCTGGGAGTCTTGCTCGGCGGATCTGGAGGGCTCGCGGCGGCGACGGGCTCATCGGTGCGACTGGCCGGTGCTCGGGCGATCTGTCGGCGGCGGTGGTGGGCGATCCGGCGCTGGGCGGACTGCAACAACACACACACACACGGGCACCTCCTCTTACCTTCGGCCAGCAAAACAACCTATCGAGAAGATGAAGAAGATGAATACCTACCCGAAATGATGATCGAACTACGGAGCAGCATGGGGATGAAATTCGGCTAGAGAAAGTTGGGGAAACAAGCTTGGACGGCTAGGAGGATGTGTTGGAGAAGAAGAACAAAACCTAGCTTTTTCTTTTCCATTTAACCAAATGCACCAAAACCCCAAAATCCAAGACTAACCATAAAATGACACGGAAAGAGTAATAAGAGCTCTCAATAGCTCAACTGGCACGCATCCCCACAAGCTTTCTTGGAGACCTGGGTTCAAAACCCAGCTGCAACACAAATTCCTTTATTTTTACTTTTGCATCAAACCTTGCTCAACCCTTCCACAAAGCCTCACAAACCTACATAAATTCATCCAATATTTTTAGCAACTAGAAAAGACATAAACGGCCACGACGGCGCTGACAAATTACCAAAATACCCCTTGGGCATACCGAAGACCGGGATGAAAACTCGGGCCGTTACAATATTCCCTCCTTTTTATGACTTTCGTCCTCGAAAGTCCTTAAGACTCAAAACAAACGGAGATATCGAAATCTCATCCCGTCTTCCCGCTCACGGCGACCTCCTCTGAACTCTGACTCCTCCACTGAACTTTTACCAAACGGATCTCACGATTATGCAACGTCTTCGTCTCAAAGACCAAGAATACTCACAGGCTTCCCCTCGAAGCTCAATCCTCAATCAGCTGCAAAGGCTCAAAGCCCACAATGAGCGATGGGTCCGACACATACTGCCTCACACCGATACATGAGAACACTGCACACGGCTGACAATGACAGAAAGAGCTAACCAATATGCAACTCTGCCAATCCTTTCGAGAATCTCAAATGGTCCAACAACAAGAGGCTCCACTTCTCCCGCTTACCAAACCTCAACACAACTCACAACGGCACAACTTTAAAACTACGCATTGTCCAACCTCAAACTCTAAAACTCGACGCCGAACATCGGCGTAACTTTTCTGCACTGCTCTCGAGCTAACAACACTAGCTCTAAACTCCTGCACATCACCTCTGGTCAAATCACGACCTTTCAGGACCCAAAACAAAATTGATGGCCACCAACCTTTTCCCAGAAACACTTTGAATCCTGCAATACTTACCTTGCAATGCCTCAATGGAACCACAAGAATCCGTCACGAGAATCGCAACCAAAGGCGACCTCATAAAACCACTATAGTCTTCCATTGCCTAATCACGAAACACCAACTCGCAACAAGATCCAAAGGTTCGGATCACTCCTCCCAAAAGACCATCGGTCGGAGGGTGAAAACACTCTGAAAATCGCACCCGCTCATAAGCCTCTTAACAACGCTCTCGAACCACGGTTCATCACGCACTACCTAGAAAAATCTTTGTTGCCACACTCTGGAGCCAACAACTCCAAACTGGCCCGACATGCCACTACTCCACGAATGACATCTCCACCTAGGCGAGGTGCGAGTTCTAGCTACAGAAACCAGTCCACCAAAAATCCGAACTCACACAACAACCTCGACAAACTGCCAGCTTCCACACGAACTCCTTCAAACCAACAACTTGAGTGCTACGATCTCGGAAGCCCAAACAACTACAAACTACATAGTTATGCCAATCCACTCAACTCTAGCTTGGCTCAAATCACTGGCTGGACAAGTCAGCCTGCCAACAACCGGCCCTAAAGGGCTCCCTCCACCAAGCCTACCTCCATGCAAGCAACGGAACGAAGCTTGCCTCAAATATGAAGCACATATCACAAGTTCAAACGATAACACATACAGGCTTAACCCTCTAGCTTAGGCTTATTGCACCTTCCCAACCGAAACTTCATAAACGGAACTCCACTACTCGGTTAACACCAACTACCAGGAACCAGATTACCAATAATGGCTGGCAGAGCACAAACCACACTAACCAAAGAAAGATCCTCAAAGGTCAAGACCCTAATCCATCCACAATGGTGCAACCTCAACCCACAACTGATACAAAGGAGTTCTTCCACTACAAAGGTGCAACATCTTCCATGCCAACACACAAAAATCTTAACCAACTAGGCCAAACACTCATAAGAGGCAGAACAACCCTTACCGTAACTTCTAGAACACCACTCAAGAGTCCGCTTAACTTGGACAAACAACTGCTTCCAAGCAGCCAACAAACTTTTCCTCCTACTAGCACCACTACTACCAATTCCAAGACCAAGGAATAACTTGACAACTCCCAAAGAGAAACAGATCCTTACAAGAGGACAACCGAAGGACAGAGAGCTCCACAACCGCTCGCTGTCTGGCTTAGCTAAGCACGGCATCCAACTCTCCTAGAGGCAACAACAAGGGGGGTCCACCACAGACTTGACCGCCAACCATGGGCAAGAGAAGACTCACCCCCAAACACCAAATAAGGGCACTCTCAAACTCTGGGAACAGGAGAGACATCCTACAGGGCAAACCACTTACCCACGAACAAGGCTAACTCCTTGGCAACTCGAAAACCACACCTTGGCCAACATCAAGCACCAACTTGCCACCACACTGGAACCAAATCCGGACTCTACTCCAAACAAACTTGGCTTGCTAGCCTACCAAAATCGCCAAAGAACTCACCCGAGGCTACAAACTACTCGACTGCGGCTTGCCAACTAAACTCACTACAGGTCCGACCGAGCTCGGTGAGGCTCTCCACAACTAGGGTTCTTCAACAACCCTCGACACACACTGTCGTCTAACGGTCTAACAACCAACTGCCTGAACAAACAACTCATTTTCCCAGCATCACAACCACGCTGGTGTAACGACCCAGGTTTTTCTTCCCGGTCTTCCAGGTATGCCCTAGGGGTAATTTGGTAATTTGGTCGGGCCGTCAGGGTCGTTTGTGTCTTTTCCAGTTACTAAAATTATTGGATGGTTTTTGTAGGTTTTTGGAGGGGTTTGTGGTTTGGTTTGAGTAAGGTTCGTTGCAAAAGTAAAAATAAAGGAATTTGTGCTGTAGCCGGGGTTTGAACCCGGGTCTCCTGGGAAGCTGGTAGAGAGGTGTGCCAATTGAGCCATTAGGTGCTCTTGTTGCTCTTTCTGCATCACATCTTAGTTAACCTTGGATTTTGGAGTTTTGGTGCATTTGGTTAAATGAAATAGAATTAGGTTATTCCATTTTCTTCTCCAAAACACCTCTTGGCCGCCCAAGCTCTCCATCTCCATAGCCTTGCCGATTCTTCATCCTTGCATCTCCTTGGGTTCGATCATCATCATTCCGGGTAGGTATTGATCTTCTTCTTCTTCTTCTCATCCGTTTGGTGTGCGTTTGGCCAAGTGAAAAGAGGTGTGTTGTGTGTGTTGTGTTGATTGCAGCCCGGTAGAGTGTAGCCGAGCCAAAGAAGACAGATCGCCCCGATCGCTTCGCGCCGCCAGATCTGTCCCAAGCCTTTGTCGTTCGCCCAAAGAAGACAGATCGCCTGCTGTCGCATCGCCCGTCCGGCCCGATCGTTCGCACGCCCGAGATCTGTCCCGCCAATTCTTGCCGATTCGCCAAAGTGCGCAGATCGCCCGATCGCTCGCCGCGCCAGAGGTCCTCGCCAGCGCCCGCATTTATGAACGACCAGTTTTTTCTTCCGGTCTTCGGTATGCCCTAGGGGTAATTTGGTAATTTGGTCGGGCCGTCATGGCCGTTTGTGTCTTTTCCACTACTAAAATTATTGGATGGTTTTTGTAGGTTTTTGGAGGGGTTTGTGGTTTGGTTTGAGCAAGGTTTGTTGCAAAAGTAAAAATAAAGGGATTTGTCTTTGCACCGGGTTTGAACCCGGGTCTCTCCGGAAGCTTGTAGAGAGGTGTGCCATTTGAGCCATTAGGTGCTCTTGTTACTCTTTCTGCATCACATCTTAGTTAACCTTGGATTTTTGGAGTTTGGTGCATTTGGTTAAATGAAATAGAAATAGGTTATTTCATCTCCTTCTCCAAAACATCTCTTGGCCGCCCAAGCTCTCCATCTCCATAGCCTTGCCGAGTTCTTCATCCTTGCATCTCCTTGGGTTCGATCATCATCATTCGGGTAAGTCTTCGTCTTCTTCATCTTCTCATTTGGGTGTTTGTTGGCGAATGTAAGAAAAAGGAGTTGTGTGTGTGTGTGTTGTGCAACAAATGAGGGGAGTCCAAAGACTCGCTCGCATCGATCAGCTCACCAGCGACACCGCCCACCTCGCTGCCGCGACGCCCGGATCGATCGAACCAGCCACCGCCACGCGCCCAGATCTGTCCTCGCCCAGCCCGTCGCGTCCAGCCGTTAAACACGCACGCCGATCTGTCGAAGCGCACTGCGCGCGCCGTTCGCCCGGCGAGATCGCCCGATCGCTCGCCACGCCAGAGGTCTCGCCCGCGCCAACACGTCGGCCGATCGCTCGCTGCGCGCCCTCGCCGTGTCCGCTTGCCGAGCTGCTGCTCGCCGCGCCGCGCCAGACGCTCGCCTTCGCCTCGCGCGAAGTCCTGCCGAGTTGCTCGCCGCGCGCCGCCGACGCTGGCCCGGCGCCGCGCGCCTTCGTCGAGACGCTTCGCCAGCGCGCGCGTGTCCCGCTGCTGCCGTGCGGTAGCGCAGCGCGCGGCGCGTGTCCTTGCCTTGCCGTAGCGCGGCCAGCGCGTGTCCTTGCCGTGCGTGCCACCCAGCGCGGCCAGCGCCCGACCTTGCCGAGCCGCTTGCCTGCGCTGACCCAAGCTCGTGTCGTCGCGCCGCGTGAGTTCCCCGAGCCGAGCTTGCTGTTCTATTGTTGTTTAGATATTTTAGATGCTGATTATTGTTGGTTGCTAGGTTCCCGCTCGCTAGCTCGGGATTGTTCCGCAGCTTAGGATTTGTGTGTAAAAGTCTTCCAACCAAGGTAAGGATTTCTTATCGGGTTGTGTGTGGACTCTCGCGTATATTTGTGATTGTTGTTTTGTATGCTGTGTATGATTACTAGCATGTTTATCTCTAGGTGCTCTGCTCAATTCTGATCGGCATGATCTCTTGTATTGTTTCTCATGTTAGCCCATGCTAGGTTGTTCTGTTCTAGCATGTTCGATATCTGTTCTTGCTTCGTAGTATCATGCTAGGTTCTTTGTATCTGATGAGCACGTATTGGACTGCATTGATTGAATCGTTATTATTGTTAAGGTTTAGAATTCAGGTAGATAGCATCATCCGGGCCCGATGCATAAAGTATCTTGCATCTATGGCAAGGACGATTGAGACAGTTCTCCGTCCTTGGACCCCGTGAGGGATTAGCTATCCCAACCGTAGGCCCCCGCAATCTTGGGTGAGGGTGGTAGTCTAAGCGATGCCCCAATGGTCGGGATGATGACTTGGCAATGCCTAGTCCCCGGCCGCAAGACGCGTCCTCGGCGTGTTCGGCGGAGCCCTTGATTGCCACCGATAAGGTAAGGACGGCTTCTGGTGTAAGCCTACCATGACCCGTTCCTTAGCCTCGGTGCGGTGGTACAGGTGACATAGTTCACGTGTCCGTGTCTCACACCCTATGTCGGTGACACCGATCCGGAGATTTAGTTAGGCGTGGTATCCGGATATGGGCGACTTGCCACTGGACCGGCACTTCATAGTGCTGTAGAAGCACGCGGTGCATCCTTACGCTCATTACAAATACCGATCGGAGAGCTCCTCGGGATCTTGAGCCGTGCACCTTTCGTATCGATAGTAGGCGGTGAGGCCGACTTGTTCCCGTATAGTGCGTTTAGTGTGTTGTGGTATTTCCGGACTAAGACCCCGAGTGGGCATCCGAGGTCCAAGTGTGGACTTAGCTATGTGCTCCGCTCGTGTTTGTACTCATAGCTTGCATACATTCTTCTAGATGATCATGTATATCGTATTGTACCCGGTTGGGGATTCTTCTTGGGTAATTCGTTACTCACCCTTATTCTACGTGGTTTTCCACAGGGTAATCAAGGCGGGAGAGGAGGATGGTGAAGGAGGAGCTATGATCATGGAACTGCTTTGTCATCTCTCGATTGTTTTATTTTAATTATCATGACTCTTCACTTTTTATTATTTCCCTGAATGCATGTAGACGGATGCAGAGCCCCGGGATGTTTTCTTACGTTTTATGGATTCCAAAGATATTGGTACTACTTGTGGATTGTTTTAATGTTTTAATTAAATCTCTGATCGAGTGTGCTTTTAGAAATGTATGTTTTGGTTGTTGAATGTTTCTGCTTTTTTTACTTGGAATCCGAAATGTATTTTTCATAATGTCTTTTATTTTCACTACATGCATTGGGGTAAAGGCCCATTTAGAGCCCCTTTTGGGTCGGGTCTTTACTGATTGGTATCGAGCTCGAGTCATAGATTCTGTGAGACCCGACCTTTTGTTGTAGGTCGTTTTCCATGATCATCAAGACTCAGACGCGGTCATCAGTGCGCCTAGATTTATTGTTTTAGAAAGGAAAAGGGTTAAGAATTTACAATACCTATCATCTAGTGTATGCCTTGTTTGGTGTTGTGGAATGGTGACAGGCGTGTTTTGATTCGTTGTTGGTTTGGATGTAGATCGCCAACATGCGATCCACCGCATCGGGAGAGGAGGTTCGAGAGCGGTCGAGGTATCGGGATCGGATCGATCTGCGAGGACATCGTCCCAAGCCGACAACGATGGCATTCCACCGAGCTCCTCCTCTGTTACGCCTAGAGCGGGCGTTGAGGCGACCGAGCGCCGAGAGATCGCTCTGGGCGAGTTTGCTTTGAGTCTATGAGGGCTTTTATGGTCGACATGTTGAGTGACCAGAGGCGAGACCTGTGCCTTGTTGGCGTATGGCGGGAAGAGTCCGAGCCCGGATCGAGCGGTGACTCGATTGGTTCAAAGAGCTCGAGAGCACCTCCAGCTCCACGAGAGCAAGTAGCCCCAGAGGCGGATATGGCGAGGGTGCCGAGGAATTGGGTAGGTGGTGAAGGATTTTGTGAAGTGGAAGCTTTGAGAAGTTTGATGCCACCGGTGATGCGTTAGCGGCGGCCAGTGGATTGCCCATTTGGAGTACACCTTCCGATCATGGTGTGCCCCGATATTCGAGGCCGAGATGTGCGGCTCATGTGCTAGGAGGCACAGCGAGATGGTGGTGGGAGTCCACCTTGAGCGAGAGACCAGTGGGTCTCCACCCGCTACTTGGGAGTTCTTCAAGGCCGAGTTCAAGGTAAAGTTCATCGGTGATGAGGCTCGGGAGAAGATGGTGGAGCTCTTCCGAACCTGAAGCGAGTTACGATTCCATTGAGGAATATGAGCGCAAGTTCTCGGAGTATGGATATTTTGCTCCTCGATTGATTGCCACCCCGAGTGAAGATTCGGAAGTTCATATCCGATTGAGGCAGGTGTTTCCCGAGATGTCGTGGCTCGTGCCCCGACACTTATGCTAGGGCTGTCCCAGCTTAGCCACGATCTATAATGGGAAGTATCTGCTTGGCGGGTTGTTGCCGCTCTCTCTGTTCGGCGTCCCGTCCCAGCACTGTGGGGCGAGAGGAAGTTTGACTTTCGGGTGGCGGCCGCGTCGCCAAGGGCGATTCAAAGCCGGATCGGCATAGGGCCCCGATCCGTTTTCACCTCGCCAGCGGGCGTCCCGAGCGAGTTCCTCGCTTGTGCTTCTTGCGGGAGGACCCACACTGGAGCTTGCCAGACAGGGCCCAGAGTGTGTTTTCGTTGTGGTAAAGAGGGACATATGATCCGTTTCTGTCCTCAGCCAGCTATGGCAGCTCAGCCAGCGCAGCAGCAGGGTCGAGTGTTTGCTACGACCCGTCAGGAGGCCGAGCGTACGGATGCCGCTGTGGCAGGTACGCTTCTTGTTTTAGATCACTGCGCATTTGTCTTGTTTGATTCTGGTTCTACGCATTCATTTGTATCTGTGTTGTTTGCTGAGCATGCTAAGTTAAGACTAGAACCTCTAGGTTTTGAGTTATCTGTTGCAACTCCTTCGGGAGTTAGTATGTTGGCTAGAGATAAGATTAAGGATGGCCGGATCGAGATATCCGGAGAGTTGCTAGTAGCCACACTCATAGTTCTGCCTATGAGTGGTTTTGATGTGATTCTTGGTATGGAGTGGTTAGCTGCTAACCACGCGTTGATTGACTGCCACCGGAAAGAAGTAGTGTTCAGGCCGCCAGGTCGGCCTAGCTTTAAGTTTCGTGGAGTCCAGGGTGGAGTTTGCCCGCCGATGGTGTCAGCTGTGAAAGCTCGTCGTTTGCTAGCTCATGGAGCTTGGGGCTATCTAGCCAAGTTGTGCGGGAAGAGCCGCCCCTCGCTTGTCTGTTGATCAGTGCCGGTCGTGCGGGAGTTTGCGGACGTGTTTCTGAGGAGTTACCGGGGTTGCCCCAAAGAGAGAGTCGACTTCATTATTGAGCTCGAGCCGTGGACCCTCCCTATCTCGAAGGCTCCGTGTCGCATGGCGCCAGTGAGTTAAAGGCGAAGATTCGGGCCGGAGATGTTAGACCGAGGGTTCATCCGTCCAAGTGTGTCCCCGTGGGAGCACCAGATTCTGTTTGTGAAAAGAAGGATGGATCTATGCGCTTATGTATTGATTACCGCGAGCTTAATAAGGTGGCGATGAAGAATAAGTATCCGTTGCCCGTATCGATGATTTGTTCGATCGGCTTCAGAGGAGCTTCGTGTTCTCCAAGATAGATCCGAGATCCGGTTACCATCGATTGCGGATCGGGGATGCCGACATTCCTAAGACGACTTTCGTGTCTAGATATGGTCACTACGAGTTTGTGGTCATGTCGTTTGGATTGACCAATGCCCCACCGCGCGTTCATGGACATGATGGATAGGGTGTTCAAATCATTTTTGGGCAACCGTCATCGTGTTCATTGACGATATTCTCGATTTATTCGAGGTCTAAAGAAGACCATGCAGAGCATTTGAGGCGAGTATTGGCGGCTTTGAGGAAAACCACTTTATGCGAAGTTTTCCAAATGTGACTTCTGGTTGGAGCGGTGGCCTTCCTAGGCCACGTGGTTTCGAGAGATGGTATAGCCGTGGACCCCGCGAAGATTGAGGCCGTGAGTTCATGGGCCAAGCCGACTTCGATTCTTAGAGATTCGCGAGCTTTTTAGGGTTTGGCGAGTTACTACCGTCGGTTCGTCAAGACTTTTCTGCTTTAGCCTCGCCCCTCACTCGTCGGCGAGGAAGGGTGTCGAGTTTGTTTGGGACAGCAGGTGTGATGAGAGCTTTGCGGGCTCAAGCGTAGTTTGACTTCAAACACTGTGTTGGCGATCCGGAGGGGACAGTGGTTTCGTGGTCTCTGATGATGCTTCCAAGTTTGGATTAGGTTGTGTGTTGATGCAAAGACGGGAAGGTCATTGCCTATGCTTCCCGTCACCAAGCCGTATGAGCAGAAACTACCCGACTCATGATATGGAGTTGGCGGCGAGTGGTGTTTGCACCAAGATTTGGAGGCATTACCCGTATGGTGAGCGGATTCGGATGTTTACCGATCACGAGCCTCAAGTACTGTTTACTCGAAGGAGTTGAATATGAGGCGAGAGAGATGGTTAGAGTTGGTAAAGGATTATGATCTGCGAGATTTTGTACCATCCGGGTAAAGCCAATGTAGTGGCCGATGCTTTGAGCGAGAAAGACGTCGCACTCTGCGGCGTTGTTGAGTTCCAGCCAGTTTGCGAGAGAGTTCGAGCGGGCGAGGTTGCGATGTTGTTGGGAGAGGTTACCGCCGCGAGCTCGCTTGATTGCTTTCAAATTGCCGATTCGGCAAATGGATTATAGACAGCCAGTTAGGCGATCCCGCACTTAAGAGATTGGTTGTGAGTTAGTCTTGACGGTGACTTTGACTTTGTGTATTCCCAGCATGTGGGTTGACTTATAGAGGCCGGTTGTGTGTTCCGGACATTGCGAGTTTCTGCGAGCCGAGTTGCTCTCGAGGCCCACTGTTCCCCTTTTGCTTGGCACCCTGGGGTACCAAGATGTATCAGACCTTAAGCGGACTTTCTCGGTGGATGGGAATGAAGAGAGATGTGGCGAGTTTGTCGGTACCGGTGTCTCACTTGTCGACAAGTGAAGGCACCTGAGCAGAGGCCACCGGTTTGTTGCGACCATCGAGTGTACCCGAGTGGAAATGGGAAGAGATCTCTATGGACTTTATATCCGGTTTGCCAAGGACTCAGGAAGTTCTCTCAGATTTGGGTGATTGTCGACCGTTTGACCAAGAGCGCACACTTCATTCCCTGGTAGAGACACTTATACCGTGGAGCAATGGGCGCGGTATTTTGGAGCAGATCATCCGTTATCATGGTGTACTGGTGAGGATTGTGTCCGATCGTGACTCGCGGTTCACTTCTCGTTTCTGAGAGCGCTCGTAGGGTTTGGAGCCTGCAGTGCGAGTTCGCCAAAGACTTTTCACCCTCGGACGGATGGTCGATGAGAGAGTGAATCGATTCTCGAGGATATGTTGAGGGCTTGTGTGTTGGATTTCCCGAGCGATTGGGACCAATGATCATACTTGATGGAGTTTGCCTATAACAACGATTACGATCGGCGATTCGAGATGGCTCCATTCGAGGCATTGTATGGTAAGCGTTATCCGGTCCCCCGTGTTCAGGGAAGAGGTCGGTGATAGACGAGTTTTGGGTCCCGATTCTGCGATTGACCAATGGTGCGGTCACGAAAGATTAGAGCTCGTATGTTGTATGACAAAGGCGAGCGAGAAGAAGAGTTACGCCGATGTTCGGCGTCGAGATTTGGAGTTTGAGGTTGGTCGGCATGTGTTCCTTTAAGGTTGCTCCGATGCGAGGTGTTACGAGGTTTGGTAAGCGTGGGAAGTTGAGTCCCCGATTTGTTGGTCCGTTTGAGATCCTAGAGAGGATTGGCGAGAGTTGCTTACCGGTTAGCCCTACCTCCGTCACTATCGGTGGTGCATAGTGTTTTTCATGTATCGATGTTGAGGCGGTATGTGCGGACCCGTCGCACATTGTGGACTTTGAGCCTTTGCGGTGAATGAGGATTTGAACTTCGAGGAAAAGCCGGTGAGGATCCTTGCCTTTGAGACCAAGACGTTGCGTGTCGCGAGATTCGTTTGGTAAAGGTTCATGGAGGAGTCGGGATTACGAGGAAGCCACTTGGGAGCGGGAAGACGAGATGAGGTTGCATTACCACTCGAAATAAGCTGTTTACGTCTTAAGGACTTTCGAGGACGAAAGTCATAAAAAGGAGGGAATATTGTAACGACCCAGGTTTTTCTTCCCGGTCTTCCAGGTATGCCCTAGGGGTAATTTGGTAATTTGGTCGGGCCGTCATGGCCGTTTGTGTCTTTTCCAGCTACTAAAATTATTGGATGGTTTTTGTAGGTTTTTGGAGGGGTTTGTGGTTTGGTTTGAGCAAGGTTTGTTGCAAAAGTAAAAATAAAGGGATTTGTCTTTGCCAGTAGGGTTTGAACCCGGGTCTCCTGGGAAGCTTGTAGAGAGGTGTGCCATTTGAGCCATTAGGTGCTCTTGTTACTCTTTCTGCATCACATCTTAGTTAACCTTGGATTTTTGGAGTTTGGTGCATTTGGTTAAATGAAATAGAAATAGGTTATTTCATCTCCTTCTCCAAAACATCTCTTGGCCGCCCAAGCTCTCCATCTCCATAGCCTTGCCGAGTTCTTCATCCTTGCATCTCCTTGGGTTCGATCATCATCATTCCGGGTAAGTCTTCGTCTTCTTCATCTTCTCATTTGGGTGTTTGTTGGCCGAATGTAAGAAAAAGGAGTTGTGTGTGTGTGTGTTGTGCAGCCAGCCGAGGGAGTCCAGCACCGAGCTCGTCGCATCAGCCAGCTCCGTCAACAGACCGCCCGCTGCCGTCGACGCCCGGATCGATCGAACCAGCCACCCGCCGCCCCGATCTGTCCTCGCCAGCGCCGTGCGTCGTCCGGCTCGCTTGCACGCCGATCTGTCGAAGCGGCCCTGCGCCGTTCGCCCAGCCGAATCGCCCGTCGCTCGCCGCGCCCGAGGTCTCGCCAGCGCCAACACGCGTCCAGCCGATCGCTCGCGCCCTCGCCGTGTCCGCTTGCCGAAGCTGCCGCCGCGCGCTTCGCTCGACGCTGCGCCGCGCGCGCGTCCTGCTGAGAGTTGCTCGCCGCGCGCGCCTTCCGCCCGACGCTAAGCGCCGCGCGCGCCGTCGTCGAGCGCTTCGCCAGCGCCGCGTGTCGTGCTGCCAAGTGCGGTAGCGGCCATAGCGTGTCCTTGCCTTGCCCGGTAGCGCGGCCAATAGCGTGTCCTTGCCGTGCGGTAGCGCGCAGCAACCAGCCGCCCACACCTTGCCGAGCTTACTTGACCCCAAGCTCGTCTAAGCTCGTCGTCGCGCCGCGTGAGTTCCCCGAGCCGAGCTTGCTGTTCTATTGTTGTTTAGATATTTTAGATGCTGATTATTGTTGGTTGCTAGGTTCCCGCTCGCTAGCTCGGGATTGTTCCGCAGCTTAGGATTTGTGTGTAAAAGTCTTCCAACCAAGGTAAGGATTTCTTATCGGGGTTGTGTGGACCCTGCGGTATATTTGTGATTGTTGTTTTGTATGCCTGTGTATGATTACTAGCATGTTTATCTCTAGGTGCTCTCGCTTGCAATTCTGATGGCATGATCTCTTGTATTGTTTCTCATGTTAGCCCATGCTAGGTTGTTCTGTTCTAGCATGTTCGATATCTGTTCTTGCTTCGTAGTATCATGCTAGGTTCTTTGTATCTGATGAGCACGTATTGGACTGCATTGATTGAATCGTTATTATTGTTAAGGTTTAGAATTCAGGTAGATAGCATCATCCGGGCCCGATGCATAAAGTATCTTGCATCTATGGCAAGGACGATTGAGACAGTTCTCCGTCCTTGGACCCGTGAGATTAGCTATCCCAACCTGTAGGCCCCGCAATCTTGGGTGAGGGTGGTAGTCTAAGCGATGCCCCAATGGTCGGGATGATGACTTGGCAATGCCTAGTCCCCGGCGGCCGCACGCGTCCTCGGCGTGTTCGGCGGTGAGCCCTTGATTGCCACCGATAAGGTAAGGGCGGCTTCTGGTGTAAGCCTACCATGACCCGTTCCTTAGCCTCAGTGCGGTGGTACAGGTGACATAGTTCACGTGTCAGTCTCTCACACCCCTATGTCGGTGACACCGATCCGGAGATTTAGTTAGGCGTGGTATCCGGATATGGGCGACTTGCCACTGGACCCGGCACCCCCATAGTCCGTAGAAGCACGCGGTGCATCCTCCTTACGCTCATTACAAATACCCATCGAGAGAGCTCCTCGGGATCTTGAGCGATTGCACCTTTCGTGATCGATAGTAGGCGGTGAGGCCGGGACTTGTTCCCGTATAGTGCGTTTAGTGTGTTGTGGTATTTCCGGACTAAGACCCCGAGTGGGCATCCGAGGTCCAAGTGTGGACTTAGCTATGTGCTCCGCTCTGTGTTTGTACTCATAGCTTGCATACATTCTTCTAGATGATCATGTATATCGTATTGTACCCCGGTTGGGGATTCTTCTTTGGTAATTCGTTACTCACCCTTATTCTGTGGTTTTCCACAGGTAATCAAGGGGAGACAGGATGGTGAAGGAGGAGCTATGATCATGGAACCTCTTTGTCATCTCTCGATTGTTTTATTTTAATTATCATGACTCCTCACTTTTTATTATTTCCCCTGAATGCATGTAGACGGGTACAGAGCCCCAGGATGTTTTCTTACGTTTTATGGATTCCAGCATATTGGTACTTGTGGATTGTTTTAATGTTTTAATTAAATCTCTGATCAGAGTGTGCTTTTAGAAATGTATGTTTTGGTTGTTGAATGTTTCGCTTTTACTTGGAATCAAATGTATTTTTCATAATGTCTTTTATTTTCACTACATGCATTGGGGTAAAGGCCCATTTAGAGCCCCTTTTGGGTCGGGTCTTTACATCGTCAGCCGCGCCCGCGCTGCGCCATCGCGCGCCGCTCGCGTGTCCGCTTGCCGAACTGCTCGCCAGCGCGCCTTCGCCGCGAGCCTTCTCGCCCGCGCCGTCGCCGAGCCGCGCTGCGCCGTGTCCGCATCGCACGCCAGCGCCCGCGCGCCTTTCGCCAGACGCTTCGCCAAGCGCGCGCTTTTTGCCGTCTTGCGTGCCCGGTAGCGGCAGCAAGCAGCGTGTCGTCGTCTGCGTGCCAGCCAGCCAGGCCATAGCGCGTCCTTGCCGTGCCGGCTCGCCGGCAATGCCCCCAAGCTCGTGTCGTCGCGCGCGCGTGAGTTCCCTTTGAGCCGAGCTTGCTGTTCTATTGTTGTTTAGATATTTTAGATGCCGATTATTGTTGGTTTGCTAGGTTCCCGCCGCTAGCTCGGGATTGTTCCATGCACTTAGGATTTGTGTGTAGAAGTCTTCCGACCAAGGTAAGGATTTCTTACCGGGTTGTGTGGACCTGCGAGTATATTTGTGATTGTTGTTTTGTATGCTGTGTATGATTACTAGCATGTTTATCTCTAGGTGCTCTGTTGAATTCTGATGGCATGAACTCTTGTATTGTTTCTCATGTTAGCCCATGCTAGGTTGTTCTATTCTAGCATGTTCGATATCTGTTCTTGCTTCGTAGTATCATGCTAGGTTCTTTGTATCCGATGAGCACGTATTGGACCGCATTGATTGAATCGTTATTATTGTTAAGGTTTAGAATTGAGGTAGATAGAATCATCCGGGCCCGATGCATAAAGTATCTTGCATCTATGGCAAGGACGTTCGAGACGCTTCTCGTCCTTGGACCCCGTGAGGATTAGCTATCCCAACCGGTAGGCCCCGCAATCTTGGGTGAGGGTGGCGGATCGTTAAATGCCCCAACGGTCGGGATGATGACTTGGCATTGCCTCGTCCCGGCGATCGGCACGCGTCCTCGGCGTGTTCGGCCGTAGCCCTTGATTGCCACTGTTAGGGCAAGGACCGCTTCTGGTGTAAGCCTACCACGACCGGTTCCTTTAGCTCAAAGTGCGGTGAGTACAGTGACATAGTTCACGTGTCCGTGTCTCACACCCCTATGTCGGTGACACCGATCCGTAGATTTAGTTAGGCATGGTGGCCCGAACTCGGGCGGCTTGCCACTAGACCCGGCACCCCCGAGTTTGCAAGCATGCGGTGCGCGCTTACGCTCATTACACATACCGATGGAGAGCTCCTCGGGATCTTGAGCTAGTGCACCTTTCGTATCGGCGGCGAGGCGGTGAGGCCGGACTTGTTCCCGTATAAGCGCGTTTAGTGTGTTGTGGTATTTCCGGACTAAGACCACGAGATGGCATCCGAGGTCCAAGTGTGGACTTAGCTATGTGCTCCGCTCTGTGTTTGTACTCATAGCTTGCATACATTCTTCTAGATGATCATGTATATCGTATTGTACCCGGTTGGGGATTCTTCTTGGGTAATTCGTTACTCACCCTTATTCTGTGGTTTTCCACAGTAATCAAGCGCGGAGACAGGGATGGTCGATGGAGGAGCCGTGATCATGGAATCCTGCTGTCATCTCTCGATTATTCTATTTTATTTATCATGACTCTTGACTTTTGTTATTTCCCAATGAATGTATGTAGACAGCAGAGCCCGGGATGTTTTCTTACGTTTTATGGATTCCAAAGATATTTATACTTGTGGATTGTTTTAATGGTTTAAATAAATCTCTGATCGTAGTATGCTTTTAGAAATGTATGTTTTGGTTGTTGAATGTTTCTGCTTTTTACTTGGGATCCGAAATGTATTTTTCTTAATATCTTTTATTTTCACTACATGCATTGGGGTAAAGGCCCATTTAGAGCCCCTTTTGGGTCGGTCTTTCTGATTGGTATCGAGCTCGAGTCATAGATTCTGTAGACTCGACCTTTGTTGTAGGTCGTTTTCCATGATCATCGGCACTCATGGCGATCATCAGTGCACGCCTAGCTTTATTGTTTTAGAAAGGAAAAGGGTTAAGAATTTACAATACCTATCATCTAGTGTATGCCTTGTTTGGTGTTGTGGAATGGTGACAGGCAGGTTTTGATTCGTTGTTGGTTTGGATGTAGATCGCCAAAGATGCGATCCACCGTCGCACCGGAGAGGAGGTTCGAGAGCGTGTCGAGGTATCGGGATCGGATCGATCGACATCTGCAGGACATCGTCCCCAAGTCGACAACGATGGCATTCCACCAAAGCTCCTCTGTTACGCCTAGAGCGGGCGTTGAGGCGACCGAAGCGCCGTGAGAGATCGCTCCTGGAGCGAGTTTGCCGAGTCTATGAGGGCTTTTATGGTCGCGCATGTTGAGTGACCGAGAGCGAGAGACCGTGCCTTGTTGGCGTATGGCAGCGGGAAGAGTCCCGAGCCCAGATCGAGCGGTGACTCGATTGGTTCAAAGAGAGCTCGGTAGCACCTCCACTCCACAGGAGCAAGTAGCCCTGCAGGCGGATATGGCGGAGGTGCCGAGGAATTGGGTAGGTGGTGAAGGATTTTGTGAAGTGGAAGCTTCGAGAAGTTCGATGCCACCGGTGATGCGTTAGCGGCGGCCAGTGGATTGCCCATTTGGAGTACACCTTCCCGATCATGGTGTGCCTCGATATTCAGAGGCCGAGATGTGCGCTCTCATGTGCTAGGAGGCACAAATGAGATGGTGGTGGGAGTCCACCTTGAGTGAGAGACCACCGGGTCTCCACCCGCTACTTGGGAGTTCTTCAAGGTGAGTTCAAGGTAAAGTTCATCGGTGATGAGGCTCGGGAGAAGATGGTGGAGCTCTTCCGTAAACTCAAGCGAGGTTCTGATTCCATTGAGGAATATGAGCGCAAGTTCTCGTAGTATGGATATTTTGCTCCTCGCTTGATTGCCACCCCGTAGTCAAGATTCGGAAGTTCATATCCGGATTGAGCGCAGGTGTTTCCCGTGATGTCGTGGCTCGGGCCCCGACACTTATGCTAGGGGTCATCGATTAGCCACGATCTATAATGGGAAGTATCCTGCTGGCGGGTTGTTGCCGCTCTGTCAGGCCAGCCTCCGTCCCAAAGCACTGTGGGGCGTAAGAGAAAGTTTGACTTTCGGGAGGCGGCAGCCGCGCCAAGGCGCGATTCGAA
The DNA here is from genome assembly GCA_036507275.1 of Sicyos edulis. Classification (NCBI taxonomy): domain Eukaryota; kingdom Viridiplantae; phylum Streptophyta; class Magnoliopsida; order Cucurbitales; family Cucurbitaceae; genus Sicyos; species Sicyos edulis. The sequence goes on along the minus strand of CM071856.1, from coordinate 15,457,088 downwards.
GCAGATCGGCGGAGAGCTTGATCCGTTTCCAGCCCGACAGCGGGAGGACCCGTGCGATTTCCGCTTGTGCTACTTGTGGGAAAGTCCACGCCGAACTGTCGGCTGGACCTAGATTGTGCCTCCGTTGTGGTAGAGAGGGTCACATGGCCCGTTTTGTGATCGGCCCGGCTATGGCGGCTCGGCCAATGCAGTGGCGGTCGAGTGTTTGCTACGACCCGTCAGAGGCCGAGCGTCACGGATGCCACTGTGGCGGTGCGCTTCTTGTTTTAGATCAACTGCGCATTTGTCTTGTTTGATTCTCGGTTCCACGCATTCTTTTGTATCCGTGTTGTTTCTTGAGCATGCTAAGTTGAGGCTAGAGCCTCTAGGTTTTGAGTTATCTGTTGCAACTCCTTCGGGAGTTAATATGTTGGCTAGAAATAAGATTAAGGATGGCCGGATCGAGATATCCGGAGAGTTGCTTGTGGCTACGCTCATAGTTCCGCCTATGAGCGGTTTTGATGTGATTCTTGGTATGGAGTGGTTAGTCGCTAACCACGCGTTGATTGACCGCCACCGGAAAGAAGTAGTGTTCTGCACCGCCAGTCGACCTAGCTTTAAGTTTCGTGGAGTCCGGGTGGAGTTTGCCCGCCGATGGTGTCACCGTATGAAAGCTCGTCGTTTGCTAGCTCATGGAGCTTGGGGCTATCTAGCCAAGTTGTGCAGGAAGAAGCGCCCCTCGTATGCTGTTGATCAGTGCCGGTCGTGCGGGAGTTCGCGGATGTGTTTCTGAGGAGTTACTGGGGTTGCCCCCAAAGAGAGAGTTGACTTCATTATTGAGCTCGAGCCGTGGACCCTCCCTATCTCGAAGGCTCCGTGATCGCATGGCGCCAGTGAGTTAAAGGCGAAGATTCGATTGCGAGGAGATGTTAGACCGAGGGTTCATCCGCCCAAGTGTGTCCCCGTGGGAGCACCAGGGTTGCTTTTGTGAAAAAGAAGGATGGTTCTATGCGCTTATGTATTGATTACCGCGAGCTTAATAAGGTGATGATGAAGAATAAGTATCCGCTGCCCGTATCGATGATTTGTTCGATCGGCTTCGAGGAGCTTCGTGTTCTCCAAGATAGATCTCGAGATCCGGTTACCATCGATTGCGGATCGGGATGCCGACATTCCTAAGACGACTTTCGAGTCCGGATATGGTCACTATGAGTTTGTGGTCATGTCGTTTGGATTGACCAATGCCCCACCGCGTTTATGGACATGATGGATAGGGTGTTCAAATCATTTTTGGACAAAACCGTCATCGTGTTCATTGACGATATTCGATTTATTCGAGGTCTAAAGAAGACCATGCGAGCATTTGAGGCGAGTATTGGCGGCTTTGAGGAAAACCACTTTATGCGAAGTTTTCCAAATGTGATTTCTGGTTGGAGCGGTGGCCTTCCTAGGCCACGTAGTTTCGAGAGATGGTATAGCCGTGGACCCCGCGAAGATTGAGGCCGTGAGTTCATGGGCCAAGCCGACTTCGATTGCCGAGATTCGCGACTTTACTGGGTTTGGCGAGTTACTACCGTCGGTTCGTCAGAACTTCTTCTGCTTTAGCCTCGCCCCTCACTCGTCGGCGAGGAAGGGTGTCGAGTTTGTTTGGGACGATGAGGTGTGATGAGAGCTTTGCCGAGCTCAAGCGCGATTTGACTTCAAAGACGATGTTGGCGATCCGGAGGGACAGTGGTTTCGTGGTCTCTGATGATGCTTCCAAGTTTGGATTAGGTTGTGTGTTGATGCAAACGGGAAGGTCATTGCCTATGCTTCCGTCACCGGCCGTATGAGCGAAACTACCCGACTCATGATATGGAGTTGGCGGCGATGGTGTTTGCAATCAAGATTTGGAGGCATTACATGCGGTGAGCGGATTCGGATGTTTACCGATCACCGAGCCTCAAGTATCTGCTTACTCGAAGGAGTTGAATATGAGGCAGAGGAGATGGTTAGAGCTGGTAAAGGATTATGATCATGCGAGATTTTGTACCATCCGGTAAAGCCAATGTAGTGGCCGATGCTTTGAGCGAGAAAGACGTCGCACTCTGCGGCGTTGTTGAGTTCCCAGCCAGTTTGCGAGAGAGAGTTCGAGCGGGCCGAGGTTGCGATGTTGTTGGGAGAGGTTACCGCCGAGGTAGCTCGATTGATTGCTCACCGCCGATTCGCGGCAATGGATTATAGACGGCCAGTTGGGTGACCCGCACTTAAGAGATTGGTTGTGAGTCGATCTTGTGACGGTGACTTTGACTTTGTGTATTCACCGAGACGATGGGTTGACTTATAGAGGCCGGTTGTGTGTTCCGGACATTGCGTTTTGCGAGCCGAGTTGCTCTCGAGGCCCACTGCCCCCTTTTGCTTGGCACCCCGGGGTACCAAGATGTATCGAGACCTTAAGCGAGATCATCCGTTATCATGGTGTACCGGTGAGGATTGTGTCCGATCGTGACTCGCGGTTCACTTCTCGTTTCGAGAGCGCTCGAGAAGGGTTTGGGCACAGAGTGCGCCAAAGACATGACTTTTCACCCTCGGACGGATGGTCGACCGAGAGAGTGAATCGATTCTCGAGGATATGTTGAGGGCTTGTGTGTTGGATTTCCCGCAGCGATTGGGACTAGTATCAGATACTTGATGGAGTTTGCCTATAACAACGATTACGATCGACGATTGAGATGGCTCCATTCGAGGCATTGTATGGTAAGCGTTATCGGTCCCCGTGTTGCGGGAAGAGGTTGGTGGTAGACGAGTTTTGGGTCCCGAGTTCTACTGTAGTTGACCAATGGTGCAGTCAGGTGAAGATTAGAGCTCGTATGTTGACCGCTCGGAGCGAGCGAGAGAGATTACGCCGATGTTCGGCGTCGAGATTTGGAGTTTGAGGTTGGTCAGCATGTGTTCCTTAAGGTTGCTCCGATGCGAGGTGTTCTGAGGTTTGGTAAGCGTGGGAAGTTGAGTCCCCGATTTGTTGGTCCGTTTGAGATCCTAGAGAGGATTGGCAGAGTTGCTTACCGGTTAGCCCTACCTCCGTCACTATCAGCGGTGCATAGTGTTTTTCATGTATCGATGTTGAGGCAAGATGTGCCGGACCCGTCGCACATTGTGGACTTTGAGCCTTTGCAGCTGAATGAGGATTTGAACTTCGAGGAGAAGCCAGTGAGGATCCTTGCCTTTGAGACCAAGACGTTGCGCAATCGCGAGATTCGTTTGGTAAAGGTTCAGTGGAAGAGTCGGGGTTCTGAGGAAGCCACTTGGGAACGGGAAGACGAGATGAGATTGCATTACCCCGAGCTGTTTCTGTCTTAAGGACTTTCGAGGACGAAAGTCATAAAAAGGAGGGAATATTGTAACGACCCAGGTTTTTCTTCCCGGTCTTCCAGGTATGCCCTAGGGGTAATTTGGTAATTTGGTCGGGCCGTCAGGGTCGTTTGTGTCTTTTCGATTACTAAAATTATTGGATGGTTTTGTAGGGGTTTGTGGTTTGGTTTGAGTAAGGTTCGTTGCAAAAGTAAAAATAAAGGAATTTGTCTTTGTAGTGGGGTTTGAACCTGGTCTCTCTGGAAGCTAGTAGAGAGGTGTGCCAATTGAGCCATTAGGTGCTCTTGTTGCTCTTTCTGCATCACATCTTAGTTAACCTTGGATTTTGGAGTTTTGGTGCATTTGGTTAAATGAAATAGAATTAGGTTATTCCATTTTCTTCTCCAAAACACCTCTTGGCCGCCCAAGCTCTCCATCTCCATAGCCTTGCCGATTCTTCATCCTTGCATCTCCTTGGGTTCGATCATCATCATTCCGGGTAGGTATTGATCTTCTTCTTCTTCTTCTCATCCGTTTGGTGTGCGTTTGGCCAAGTGAAAAGAGGTGTGTAGTGTGTTGTGTTGATTGCGACCGGTAGAGTGTAGCCGAGCCAAGAAGACAGATCGCCCGATCGCTCGACGCCCAGATCTGTCCCAGCCGACCTTGTCGTTCGCCCGGCCAAGAAGACAGACGCTTCAACCGTCGCGACGTCCAGCCGATCGTTCGCGCGCCAGATCTGTCCCAGCAGCCTTGCCGATTCGCCAGCAGCGCAGATCGCCCGATCGCTCGCACGCCAGGAGGTCCTCGCCAGCGCCCGCGCGTCCAGCCGCGCCCGCGTCGCCCATCGCGCGCCCTCGCCGTGTCCGCTTGCCGAACTGCTCGCCCGCGCGCCTTCGCCCGAGCGCTTCCGCGCGCGCTGCCCTCTGCCAGCCGCCGCTCGCCGTGTCGCACGCCGCGCCAGCGCCGCCGCGCCGCGCCAGACGCTTCGCCCGCGCGCGCTGTCTTTGCCGTCTTGTGCCGTGCCAGCCAGCATGCCTTGCGCGTCCGTCCGTGCGTGCAGTGCAGCGCCAGCTAGCCAGCGTCCTTGCCGTGCCAGGCTTCGCCAGCACCCCAAGCTCGTGTCGTCGCGCCGCGTGAGTTCCCGAGCGAGCTTGCTGCTCTATTGTTGTTTAGATATTTTAGATGCCGATTATTGTTGGTTTGCTAGGTTCCCGCCGCTAGCTCGGGATTGTTCCGCACTTAGGATTTGTGTGTAGAAGTCTTCCACCAAGGTAAGGATTTCTTACCGGGGTTGTGTGGACCACTGCGGTATATTTGTGATTGTTGTTTTGTATGCTGTGTATGATTACTAGCATGTTTATCTCTAGGTGCTCTGTTACAATTCTCGATGGCATGAACTCTTGTATTGTTTCTCATGTTAGCCCATGCTAGGTTGTTCTATTCTAGCATGTTCGATATCTGTTCTTGCTTCGTAGTATCATGCTAGGTTCTTTGTATCCGATGAGCACGTATTGGACCGCATTGATTGAATCGTTATTATTGTTAAGGTTTAGAATTGAGGTAGATAGAATCATCCGGACCGATGCATAAAGTATCTTGCATCTATGGCAAGGACGTTCGAGACAGATTCTCCGCCCTTGGACCCCGTGAGGAGGATTAGCTATCCCAACCGGTAGGCCCCGCAATCTTGGGTGAGGGTGGCGGTCGTTAAATGCCCCAACGGTCGGGATGATGACTTGGCATTGCCTCGTCCCGGCGATCGGCACGTCCTCGGCGTGTTCGGCCGTAGCCCTTGATTGCCACTGTTAGGGCAAGGACCGCTTCTGGTGTAAGCCTACCACGGCCGGGTTCCTTAGCCTCGGTGCGGTGGTACAGTGACATAGTTCACGTGTCCGTGTCTCACACCCCTATGTCGGTGACACCGATCCGGAGATTTAGTTAGGCATGGTGATCGAACACGGGCGACTTGCCACTAGACCCGGCACCCCCGCAGTTTGCGGTGGCATGCGGTGCGCGCTTACGCTCATTACAATAGCCATCGGAGAGCTCCTCGGGATCTTGAGCTAGTGCACCTTTCGTGATCGGCCGGCGAGTAGGCGGCCGAGGCCGGACTTGTTCCGTATATAGCGCGCGTTTAGTGTGTTGTGGTATTTCCGGACTAAGACCACGAGATGGCATCCGAGGTCCAAGTGTGGACTTAGCTATGTGCTCCGCTCGTGTTTGTACTCATAGCTTGCATACATTCTTCTAGATGATCATGTATATCGTATTGTACCCCGGTTGGGGATTCTTCTTGGGTAATTCGTTACTCACCCTTATTCTGTGGTTTTCCACGGTAATCAAGGCGGAGACAGGATGGGCGATGGAGGAGCTGTGATCATGGAATCCTGCTTTGTCATCTCGATTATTCTATTTTATTTATCATGACTCTTGACTTTTGTTATTTCCCACGAATGCATGTAGACGGGCAGAGCCCCGGGGATGTTTTCTTACGTTTTATGGATTCCAACATATTTATACTTGTGGATTGTTTTAATGGTTTAAATAAATCTCACGATCGAGTATGCTTTTAGAAATGTATGTTTTGGTTGTTGAATGTTTCTGTTTTTACTTGGGATCCGAAATGTATTTTTCTTAATATCTTTTATTTTCACTACATGCATTGGGGTAAAGGCCCATTTAGAGCCCCTTTTGGGTCGGGTCTTTACAGCTGGCCTGCTCCAAACCTCGACACCAAAAAGACCAGAAACGCTTCAGAATGTGTCATCCTCCTACTCAAAGCATCAGCCACCATGTAGCTTCCACCCAGGGTAAGGATTCCGAGCAACACTCTTAGCAACTGCGATCAGAAACTACACGGCTTCACTACAACCACCATTTGTTCAGTACCATCTGAACTCCAACCAAGAGCCACAAGAGGTTCCACCAACCAAGCTTAGGTTCAACTTAACAAACTTGCCTAAGCAACAACCCAACTACGAGCACGGTATCCTTACAACCTCAACTAAAGCCTTACAACATCCACCTGGAGTCCAACTTCTCCAAGAACTGAGCACCAATTCTCCAATGCAAACCCTACATGGTTCTGGAACTCTTGCCGCCAGAACAAACTACACGAAACACACTTGTGTGCACAATTCTCAACCTTCCTTCAGAGATCCAAGACTAACAGGTGCTTTCCAAAAGGCAACACTAACTTCTGGCAGAGATACAATCAACCAAAGGAACACCAAAAGTTCCATCTCCACACGATACTCGAAGCTGCGACAACCTTGCTCTACTAAAGTATAACAATGCGAAACCGAACTTACTTTACACCAAGCCCCTACCAAGTGTTCTTACACATAAGGCGTCCAACTCCTTTCATAAGGCATCCTACTCATCTTATAGGCATCCAACTCATCTCATAAGCACCAAACTCATCTCATAAGCATCCAACTCGCGGCCCCTCTGCTGGACCGAACTCGCATCTACAATGCTCACTCAACTCAGGTTTAGGCACCCGAAGGTAATGGACCGCACTACCAACCACAAAGATCTCTTGGCCTTAGCACTAGCGTGAGACTCACACGCACTAACACTTACCAACCGCCAACCTGCTGACTTACTCAACCCCCAGTAACACTGGGAAGAGGCTCCAGCTCCTCTCGAACATCCTTTCACTTGTAGTCCTCCGACTACCACTGAACTAGCCCTCTTGCACGACCTAAACAAGTGCATTTTCCATAAATGGAATCCAATGGCTAAAGAAGTGTGCTGAACTCCGGACGGTCATAGAACCATCTACTATACCCATGCCAAACTCCAGCCTGAACCAGATTTAGTGCCAAGGCGGCACACCAACCAATGCACCTCAAGTGCCGCTATTACCAAATCCACAACTTACTACAAATGGGGCCCGCAAGGTCACAACCTCAAGTGACAAAAACTATGGCTAGGCATACAAGGGCTCAAAACTCAAACAACCAGATTATGGCATCTCATCAAACTGGGGGCTCACGGCCTACTCTTGCATCTCCACATGATGCTCAACAAAACTCTGGCCGGCTCTCTGAACATGCAGCAGCTAGCCCTACTATAGGGCTCACCAAAAGAAGAGTGCTCAACTCTACAAAACAATTGAGGAAACTGCCAACGGATCAAGTCCAATGGGAACACTGCTCGCTGCACCCTTAACTACAGGGTTCCGCTTCTGTCGGCAAACAACAACAACACTTATAAGAGAACAAAGATGTCTCAGCAACCTCCTCGAAGGCTACCAACTCTGCAGCTACTCAATGGGCAAACAGACAATCTGCTAAGGTTCAAGATCCACACCTGAACTACCCAGGCTAGTCCACACTAGGACCTGCTCCACAAGCATCAACATGAGCAAAAGCCAAAGCTAACTCCTCTCCTGGAGTGGTACTCCAGGGCAAAACACCTCCACCCTCTCACTAGGGGAAAACTAACAGCTGGGCCACACCACAAGGGCCTACGGGAGTCTAATCTCTACTTCCCTCTGGGACGATATCCCAGTGGTATCTGAATCTATCTGGATACCCTGACAAGCTGCAAACATACTCCTTACACTGCGGGAAGTTTGCATGATGGCGCTCTAAACCAAAACCAACGACAAGTCGAACACCTTTCGTCTCGCTCTCCACAATACAAAACAAGGCATACACTAGATGAAAGGTATTGTAAATTCTTAACCCTTTTCAAAAACAGAAAACTTAGGCGTGCTGATGACCGCTCAGTCTTTGGTGATCATGGGAAAGACGACCTACAACAAAAGGTCAGTCTACAGAATCTATGACTCTGAGCTTTGATACCAACTGTAAAGACCCGACCCAAAAGGGGCTCTAAATAGGTCTTTACCCAAATGCATGCATTCAAAGTAAAGAACAATATGCAATTTAGTTTTTGGATTCCCAATTAAAAAAACAAAAGAGATTCAATCGTAAATCAAATAGATTGTTTGAAACTCATCCCTGTTTCCAAGCACTGTTTCAAGGCAAATACATTTCTAAACGCATACTCTGATCAGAGATTTATTAAAACATTTGAAACAATCCTCAAATACAACAAAGCTGGAATCCATAAAAACATTCAGGAAAAACATCCTAGGGCTCCATGCCCGGCTACATGCATTCAGGGGAAAATAAAAGACAAGAGTCATAGAAATCAAAAGTAAGAGACGACAGCAGGTTCCCATGATCACAGCTCCTCCTTCAGCCATCTTGTCTCGCCCCTTGGTTACCTGTGGAAAACCACAAAATAAGGGTGAGTAACGAATTACTCAAGAAGAATCCCCAACCGGGTACAATACGATGCACATGGTCATCTAGATGAGTGTATGCAAGCTATGAATATAAACACGAATAGAGCACATAGCTTAAGTCCACACTTGGACCTCGGATGCCAACTCGGGTCTTAGTCCGGAATAATCCACACCACACAATACGCCTATACGAGAAACAAGTCTCGGCCTCGGCTGCTCTCACGCCGATACGAAAGGTGCACTAGCTCAAAATCCCGAGGAGCTCTCCGGTCGGCTATTTGTAATGAGAGTAAGCGCGCACGCGCGTGCTCTACTGCAGGATGATATGGGGTGCCGGGTCTAGTGGCAAGCCGCCCATGTCCAGTCCACCACGCCTAACTAAATCTCGGATCGGTGTCACCGACATAGGGGTGTGAGACACGGATACGTGAACTATGTCCGCTCAACCACCGCACTGAGGCTAAGGAATCGGTCGTGGTAGGCTTACACCGTGAAGCCGCCCTTGCCCTATCGGTGGCAATCAAGGGCTACTGGTGAACACGCCGGGACGCGCCCCGATCGCCGGGACGAGGCAATGCCAAGTCATCATCCCGACCGTTGGGGCATTTAACAGTCTGCCACCCTCACCCAAGATTGCGGGGCCTACCGGTCGGGTTAGCTAAACCCTAACGGGGTCCAGGGACGGAGAACTGTCTCGACGTCCCTGCCATGGATGCAAGATACTTTATGCATCAGGCCCGGATGATGCTACCTACCTGAATTCTAACCTGCCTTAACAATCAGCAAACAATCCAATACGTGCTCAAAAGAATACAAATGCACCCTAGCATGGTACTACGGAACAAGAATGAATATGAGCATGCCAGAACGGAACAACCTAGCATGGACTAACATGAAAGAACAACATACGAAGTCATGCCAGTCAGGAATTTAGAACAGAGCACCTAAACTACACATGCTGATAATCACAAACAAACATACAACATCAATCACATAGAACATCGCAGGGTCCACACAACTCCGGTAAGAAATCCTTACTTTGCCGGGAGGCAACTACACACAAAATCCTAAGCTGCGATCGATCCCGAGCTAGCTAACGAGTACCTAACAAACACAATAGAAATCACAATCATAGCCCTAAAAATATAATAAAACAAGCAGGCTCGGCTCGGGGCACTCACACGGCACGACGACACGTGGCGAGTCTTCTTTGCGCGGCGGGTGCGGTAGCGGGCAGCGCTGGGCGCAGCAGCTGCGTGCGCGACACGCGAGAGCACGGCACGCACGGCGCGCGCGCGGCGCTGGGCGAAGCGCCGGGCACGAGCGAGCGTCTGGGCGTGCGGGCGATCGGCTCAGAGCGAAGGCGCGCGGGCGCTGGGCGAGCGGCGCGGACACGGGTGACGACACGGGCTGAAAATCTTCTTTGCAAAGCTAGTCTGCTGGCTGGCTTTGCGCTGGGCGCGGCCGCGCTGAGAGAGACATGCGCTTATTGCAGAGCACGACACGGGCAAAGGCGCGCTGGCGCATGCGCTCGGGCTGAGCGGCCGGGCACGAAGCGAAGCGTCTGGCGTGCGTGCGAGCGCGGCTTTCGGAGCAAAGGCGCGCGCGCGCGCGGGGCGAAGCGGCGGACACGGGCGATCTCGCTGCTGCGCGGCCCGTGCGACGGCGCGGCTCGAGCATGAATCGGGCGTCACGATGGACGGATCTGGCGGCGCTTGTGTGCGACGGCGACAGGGCTGGCCGGCGCGTTCTGGGCGTGCTGCTCATGCGGATCTGGGCCCGCTGGCGCGCGACGGCTCTCACCGTGCGATCGGGCGTCTTCTTGAGGCGGATCTGACGGCCGCTTTGGCGGCGATGGGCTCACTGGTGCAACATGGGCGAGCTGCTCTGGCGGTCTGGCCGGCTGGTGGGTAGATCCGACGCCTGGGCAGACCTGCAACAACACATACACACACGGGCACCTCCTCTTACCTTCGGCCAGCAAAACAACCTACCGAGAAGATGAAGAAGATGAATACCTACCCGGAATGATGATCGAACTACGGAGCAGCAAGGGGATGAAATTCGGCTAGAGAAAGTTGGGGAAACAAGCTTGGACGGCTAGGAGGATGGGTTGGAGAAGAAGAACAAAACCTAGCTTTTTCTTTTCCATTTAACCAAATGCACCAAAACCCCAAAATCCAAGGCTAACCATAAAATGGAACGGAAAGAGCAAGAAGAGCTCTCAATAGCTCAACTGGCACGCATCCCCACAAGCTTTCCTGGAGACTCGGGTTCAAAACCCAGCTGCAACACAAATTCCTTTATTTTTACTTTTGCATCAAACCTAGCTCAACCCTTCCACAAAGCCTCACAAACCTACATAAATTCATCCAATATTTTTAGCAACTAGAAAAGACATAAACGGCCCTGACGGCCCGACCAAATTACGAAAATACCCCTTGGGCATACCTGGAAGACCGGGATGAAAACCTGGGCCGTTACACCAGGCATGCACGAATTTTTGGCCTTTAAAACGGCTTGTAATACATCATTTGGGAGAGATTTATGATTGAAAAACTTGTGTTTTCTTAGACCCCTTTTGGTGTTGTCTTTTTTTCAAATCTTGCATTAGGTTTGAAGTTAAATCAATTCATTGGATTAGTCTTGATCATACAAATTCTGGAGCGAGTTGTCTTAGGATCTAAGAGTGGCCATTTTAGATTTTGAGTGTGATCTAAGTTAGCTGTCACTGCGAGATTTTACAAGGATCCTAGAAGGACCTCTAGCAAGCTTTGTAAAATTTAAGCAACGTTCGGCGCTTATCATTTGGAATCAGAGCATCTGGTCGACATTCTTCGGGGACTCAACTTCCCTCGCTTACCAAACCTCAAAACACCACGCATTGGAGCAACCTTTAGGAACACATGCTGGCCAACCTCAAACTCCAAATCTCGACGCCGAACATCGGCGTAACTTTTCTGCCTGCTCTGAGCCGTCAACATACGAGCTCTAATCTTTTGCATTGCTCCATTAGTCAACTGCAGCAACTCGGGACCTAAAACCTGCCTATCACCAACCTCTTCCCAGAACACAGGGGACCGACAACGCTTGCCATACAAAGCCTCGAATGGAGCCATCTGAATCGTCGACTAATAACTGTTGTTATAGGCAAACTCCATCGAATCTGAATCTTGGTCCCACCGCCCGAAGTCCAACACACAAGCCCTCAACATATCCTCGAGAATCTGGTTCACCTCTCGATCGCCCATCATGCCTGAGGGTGAAAAGTCATGGCTTGAAATGGCGCACTCGAGTGCCTAAACCTTTCGGAGCGCCCTCCGAATCGAGAAGTGAACCGCGAATCACGGCCCGACACAATCCTCACAGGGCACACCATGGTAACGAATGATCTGCTCCAAAAACAATCTGCGCCTTTGCTCCACGGTATAAGTGTCTCACGGAATGAAGTGTGCGCTCTTGGTCAACCGATCGACTATCACCTGTGATCTGAGAGAACTTCCTCGAGTCCTTGGCAAACCAACAATAAAGTCCATGGAGATCTCTTCCCATTTCCACTGAGGCACACTCAGTGGCCGCAACAAACCGGTGGCCTCTGCACTGGTGCCTTCACTTGCGACAAGTGAGACACCGGTGACAAACTCTGCCACATCTCTCTTCATTCCCATCCACCGAAAGGTCCGCTTGAGGTCTGATACATCTTGGTACCCCGGGTGCCAAGCAAATAGGGAATCAGGGCCTCTCGAGAGCAACTCTGCTCGCAATCCTTCAATGTCCGAACACACAACCGGCCTCTATAAGTCAACCCATCATCGTCCGGGTGAATATACGAAGTCAAAGTCTCCGTCAAGACTAACTCACAACCAATCTCTTAAGTGCGGGGTCACTCAACCAAGCTATCAATAATCTGCCACATCTAATCGATGGTTGAATCATCAATCGAGCTACCACAGCGGTAACCTCACCCAACAACACGGCAACCTCGGCCGCTCGAACTCTTTCCGCAATCCAGTGGAACTCAACAACGCCGCGAGTGCGACGCTCTTTCTACTCAAAGCATCAGCCACTACATTGGCTTTACCGGATGGTACAAAATCTCGTAGTCATAATCCTTTACCAACTCTAACCATCTCCTCTGCCTCATATTCAACTCCTTCCGAGTAAACAGATACTTGAGGCTCGGTGGTCGATAAACATCTGAATCTGCTCACCATACAGTAATGCCTCCAAATCTTCATTGCAAACACCACTGCCGCCAACTCAATATCATGAGTCGGGTAGTTCTGCTCATACGGCTTCAATCGACGGGAAGCATAGGCAATGACCTTCCGTCTTTGCATCAACACACAACCCAACCCAAACTTGGAAGCATCATCAGAAACCACAAAACCGCTTTGTCCCCTCTGGATCGCCAACACTGTGCTGTTGAAGTCAAATCGCGCTTGAGCCACGCAAAGCTCTCATCACACCTCTTGTCCCAAACAAACTCGACACCCTTCCTCGTCAGGGCGAGTGAGGGGCGAGGCTATAGCGAAAAAGTCCTTAACGAACCGACGGTAGTAACTCGCCAAACCTGAAAGTCATATCTCGGCAACTAAAGTTGGCTTGGCCCACGAACTCACGGCCTCAATCTTCGCGGGGTCCACGGCTATACCATCTCTCGAAACCACGTGACCTAGAAAGGCCACCGCTCCAACCAAAACTCACACTTGGAAAACTTCGCATAAAGTCGGTTTTCCTCAAAGCCGCCAATACTCGCCTCAAATGCTCTGCATGGTCTTCCTTAGACCTCGAATAAATTAGAATATCGTCAATGAACACGATGACGAAGTTGTCCAAAAATGATTTGAACACCCTATCCATCATGTCCATAAACGCGGTACCCGGCATTAGTCAATCCAAACGACATGACCACAAACTCATAGTGACCATATCTAGACACGAAAGTCGTCTTAGGAATCTCGGCATCCCCGATCCGCAATCGATGGTAACCAGATCTCGGATCTATCTTGGAGAACACGGAAGCTCCTCTGGCCGATCAAACAAGTCATCAATACGGGCAACGGGTACTTATTCTTCACTCACACCTTATTAAGCTCGCGATAATCAATACATAAGCGCATAGAACCATCCTTCTTTTCACAAACAGAATCGGTGCTCCCCACGAGGACACACTCGGACGGATGTACCCTCGATCTAACATCTCCTGCAATCAATCTTCGCCCTTTAACTCACTGGCGCCATGCGTCACGGAGCCTTCGAGATAGGGAGGGTCCTCGGCTCTAGCTCAATAGTGAAGTCAACCTCTCTCTTGGGGCAACCCCAGTAACTCCTCGAAAACACATCCGCGAACTCCTGCGCGACGATGGCACTGATCAGCAATCAAGAAAGGACGGCTCCACCACTGCACCACTTGGCTAGGTAACCCCAAGCTCCATGAGCTAGCAAACGACGAGCTTTCACACCGACACCATTGGCGGGCGCGACTCCACCTTGGGCTCCCGAAACTTAAAACTAGGCCGACCAGTGGCTTTGAACACCACTTCTTTCCGATGGCGGTCAATCAACGCGTGGTTAGCAAAACAACCACTCCATACCAAGGATCACATCAAAACCACTCATAGGCAGAACTATGAGTGTGGCTACAAGCAACTCTCCAGATATCTCGATCCGGCCATCCTTAATCTTATCTCTAGCTAACATACTAACTCCCGAAGGAGTTGCAACAGATAACTCAAAACCTAGAGGCTCTAGTCTCAACTTAGCGTGCTCAGCAAACAACACAGATACAAATGAATGCGTAGAACCAGAATCAAACAAAACAAATGCGCAGTGATCTAAAACAAGAAGCGTACCTGCCACCGCGACATCTGTATGCTCGGCCTCCTGACGGGTCGTAGCAAACACCCGACCTATTGCTGCTGCTACCGGCCGAGGATGCGAAACGGATCATATGCCCCTCTTTACCACAACGAAAACACACTCTGGGCCCTGTCTGGCAAGCTCCAGTGTGGGTTCTCCCGCAAGAAGCACAAGCGGGAACCTGCCTGGGACCGCCCTACTAGCGAGGCTGAAAACGGTTCGGGGCCCTATGCTCATCCCGATTCTGGAACTGCCCTTGGTGACGCTGGCCGCCACCCCTAAACTTAAACTTCCTCTTCTGCCCCACTGCAGCTGGAATAGGAAGCTGAACCGGAGCGACAACCCGCTCAACAGGATACTTCCCATTGTAAATGGTGGCTAGCTGCACCGTTCTAGCATAAGTGTCAGGGGCCTGTGCCCTGATGTAACGGCCCAGTTTTCTATTTCGGTTACCCAGGTGATTTCGGGTCATTATTCGGATGTTCGGATGGGCCGTTAGAGCTATTTTAACCCTTAGGGGTATTTTAGTCTTTTTGCCCCCGGTCAGGGTTTTGAGGATTTTCAAGATTTCAGGGCCATTCCCGCCTTTGTCGAAGCTTAATGGTTGTTGGTTGCAAGACCCGAGAGGTTTGGGCAAGTTGTTTGGAAGTTTGGAGGTGTTTTAGAAAATGGCAAAATTAATTGTAATTTTGGTGCTTCCATTGGGTTTTGAGCCCTTGCCCTAAATGGTCTTGGGAAGTTCGTAGGAAAAGAGATTTTTATTTTTAAAATAAGTTTGCTTGTAGGGTTTGGAAAGAGGAAGCTTTGGGTAGGGATTTTAGACATATTTAATTAGGGAAAAAGGAAAGAAAATCAAGAAAATCCCTTCTCCCCTTGTTTTGCAATCTCTCTCTCTCTCTCTCTCTCTCTCTCTCTCTCTCTCTCTCTCTCTCTCTCTCTCTCTCTCTCTCTCTCTCTCTCTCTCTAGCCGACCTCACCAAGAAACCTAGCCGCCTAGCCGCACCACGCTCAAAGCCCAGCTCAGCCAGCGCACCAGCGGCCCAGCGCACTCAGGCGGCCAGCCGTCAGCCCAGCGCACGAGTCGCCAGCCGCTCCTCCGCACGAGCTTCCCAGACGCGCCGCGACCGACCTGCGCCGGGTCGCCCGAGACGCGCGCGTCGTCCCGCACCCGCCGCCAGCTGCCGCGCCGCGCTGCGCGCCGCTGCGCCATGCGCCGCGCTCTTCAAGACTGTCGTCGCGTCTGCGTGCGTGCCCACTGCACTCGCGTCGCCTCGCGCACACGCGCTGCGCCTGCGCTATCGCGATCGCGCGCAGCCAGCGCCAGCCTTCGTCCCCTCTCCGCGCCAGCCACGCTTCGAAAGCGCCAGCGCCAGCGCCCAGCGCCAGCGCTTAGCCCATCACAAGCGGCGCCAAAAATCGCCCCTTTGCTGCGAGACCCGTGCCTTTCTCGGTTGGTAATTCCCGAACCTATCCCTTTTAGATTTTTAAGTCTGTCTCAGTATATTTATTTAGGATGCTTTTAAAATGCTTAGGTTGCTCGGTTTCGCTTTAAAGCTCGAGGGTCATTATTTGATTGTGAAGGTTATTTCGCTCTCGTTTCGGTAAGGATTCCTTACCGTGGTTGTGTGGACCTCTGCGATGCTTTCTTGAATGTGCCTTATATGCATGTTTACTTTTATGGACATGATTAGTGGATAGGATGACTTGTGATTGCATTCCCCGCTAGCATGTTTGCTTGTTTGTACATGTTAGTGCCATGCTAGGATTGTTCTTCGAAAGATGCTTGAGATTCTGCTTTAAGTTCGTAGTATCATGTTTGGGTTATGTATGATTGATGATGGTTATGTATGTTTAGCCAGAATCGTTTACTCTATACTCTAGCTAGTGTGTTAGGGCCATCATCATCTAGAGGTGAGAGCGGACATAACGCACCTTGTCCCCATCGGTCGGGAGTAGAGCGAAGCATAACGTACATTGCTTCCCCGGCGGCCGATGTGGATTTAGCTACCACATCGGCATAAGCCTAGTTTGTAGCTCGCTAGAGCGGAACCACGCCAGCGGTGCAAGCTGCCTTGGCGGTTCTTAGCTTCGTGTCGGTGGTACAGCCGCATGATGATGAGTGCCGAGGGCCTCGCACTCACTCGTGTTCGGTGACACCGCTTCCGAGTCTTAGGCATGCGTGCACGCCCGCGTAGTTTGTACTTAGGCCCCCACATTTACGCCGGTTGCAGCGAAGATGCGGTGTGCGCACACACGCGCGTTAGTCGCCGGTTCGGAGAGCTCCTCTCGGGCTAATGTTCGTGAGTACACCGTTCCTTCTGTTTAGAGCGGACTTGGTACTCTCCGATAGTCCGTTATAAGCGAGGGTAAGAGGCCCTTGAGGACACCCATTGGGATTGGCTTTTAAGGCGATCATATGGTCGAGGAGAAAGACCCTCGAGGGTGTCGGACATCTTTGGGATCGGTTTTGAGTGATCAATTGGCCGAGGAGAAAGACCCTCGGAGATGTCCCGGGATTGGTTATGAGAGCCAATCATTAGGCCGGAAGTAGGAGACTTCCGAGGATTCCAGATTCTGCCTTGTAAGCTCATTGAGCTATGATCTGTGTTGGTAACTGTTTGCATGTATACTAGGGTGCTAGATGATTGAAGTATCGTGTTGTACCCCTGGTTGAGATTCTTACTGAGTATGTTTATACTCACCCTTATTTCTATGGTTTTCCACTGTAACTTGGGACAAAGACCGGACGGCTAGCGGAGGGAGCTGATTGATCATGGGAGCCGCCGGCACTCTGTCTTTATTGTTTGCATATTTGTTCAACATGTAGATGGACAGGAGTCCTAGGGGAACATTATTAAAAGTGGTTTGAACTGTTTTGAATGTTTTATATATAAACTGCCCAGCGCTTGTTTTTTACTTCGTTGGTTTTTCTTAAACAAAATCTGTTGATTATGTTTTAAGCATTCCCCGTTTCTAAATGTTTTGAAAGGTTTTAAATATGAGCACTAAACCGCTTGATGAAGTATTTTAACTTGCATGCTGAGTGAGAACCTAGGTTTAGGACCGTATTTTGGGTCGGGTTCTTACGGTTGGTATCGAGAGCACGAGTCATAGATTCTCAGAGACTAACTCGCTTTGCGTGTTGTTGCCCCCATGATCATCGGTACTCATGGCCGTCGAGTTTGTCTGCGAGTTCATTAAGCTAAGGGTTTTATTTTACAATCTCGCATCTAGTATACATGTGTTACCCTTGTTTGGCGGTGAGAGCCCAGCGTGGGCTAGGTTTTATGCTTTGTGCGGTCGCCAGGTGTCGATCGCACCCGCAGGGAGGTAGAGCTTAGACTCCGTGAGGCCATTTGTGGCCCGGGGCCAGGTTCTCCCCTAGTGAGAGGGTGGAGGTGCTCGTGCAGATCGCTAGTGCGTGGATCGCACTCACGAGGAGCGAGACGCTTGGCATGTCCGACCGAGGAGTTGGACCGTTTGTATGGATGTTGAGGCCGCGTCCGGTTTGTTTAGCCCGTTGGCGAGTTGGCCCCGCGATTGAGTTGCCTAGAGGAGGGGGTAGAGGCTAGCACGCCTCGAGAGTGAGACTCCTTGAGCAGAGTGTGCTCCACCATGAGGAGTTGATGGCGGGTCTTTTAGCTAACAGAGAGCGGAGACCCGTGCGCGGTTTGTAGCGCGTAGTGAGGAGTCTTGGGCATAGATAGCCCACCTGTAGAGTTTATTTAGGAGACACCCCTCCTTGTAGTTCTAGTAGCCCCGGAGGTTCCGGGAGGGCTGATCGGCGAGTTTATCTTGATAAGATAGTTGGCGTTGATCGAGCCGCCGAGTTTGGCAAGTGGAAGCTGTAGAGTTGGATGTTTTGAGACCTCATGCTAGCGGCAAGGTGGTTGGCCAGATCGAGTTTATCATCCAAGTGTTGTGATGACTCGGTGTTCAAAGGCCGATGACCGGATGTTTAGAGGTCAAGGCGCGCCGCTCGTGGTGTTGTTTGATGCAAAGATGTGGTGGTGGAAGTCCTGTGAGAGGCGGACCAGCAGAGTCTCCATCACCACCACCGGTCCGAATTGGCCACCGCCAAGTTAGTAGCTTTTGAGGAAGATGTAGAGACATCTTGTCCTCCCGCAAGTCCGCAATCGTTTTGCACCCAGTTCTTTAGTACCCTCGTAGCGAGAGGGTAGTGTGGAGTTTGCTTGTCGGGACCTAATCCGTCCGTGGTTTCCAGTGGCTATTAGTGAGAAGCACCTTACATTAGCATGTTCCGTGTGTGGAGCTAGGTGCGCCACCCGAGGGTTGGCTGAGTATTCGTTGAGCATCGAGTGGGATGCGGGTGGGCCACCAGGCTTGTGCATTTAGACGTGAGGTCGAGAGTAGTCTACTCGATTCTTGAGACTCTTGTGTTGAGTGCCATTGCCCCGCCACCGAGTGTGACCTTCCCTACCCTCGAGTGGCTTAAAGCCCGTAAAGGGATGTTTGTGTTGTAAAGGAAGTAGTGCTGTTGGCACCAAGCTTTGAGAGGAGGCCTAGATTCAGCCGGTTGGCACTTTCTGTGCGGTGGTTCCAGGACCCGCCCGGAGTTTAGCATCCCCACTAGTCCTGTACCCATTCATGAGATTTCACCTATTTGGGTTGCATAAGAGATCTAGCTCGGTGGTAGCTAGAGAACTACAAGTTTGAGGTCGTTCGAGGGATAAGTAGGAGCTTTCCATGGTCACCGAGAGTTGGGTACAAAGGATGCTGTAGGTTGGTGAGGGCTAGCGCGTCTGAGTTCTCGCGCTTGTGTGTGAGCTTGTGAGCCAGCTTGTTGGTAGTGTGTTTCGACTACCCTTGGAGTTACCCTAATATGAGTAGGGTTGACATCGATGATGCGTGGTTGATCCAGTGTTAGAGCCATAAGTTGGATGGTTGAGTGGAGCATTTAGTGGGCACATTGGTATGAGGTATGTCAGATTGGTGTAGTTAAGCTCTAGTAAGAGTGAGTCGACCAATGTGGCATTCCGTGTGTGAGTTGACCACTGAGTGGATTGAACTCTTGTTGCTCCTTTGCTAGAAGTGGCTCTATTGGGAGGCAAATGTTGCCTTGTGTGAGAATTCTTGTTGGTTTGGATCTTAAGGAACCAAGTTGGAGCTGTACACGCCAATGTACTTTTGTGTAGCTCGTTCCGTGGTGTATTTTTCAAGAACCACGAGGGGTTTCGGGTTGTGAAACCAAAGCTTTCGATTCGAGGAGTTAGGACTTTAGTTCTTGGCAAGTGCCCTAACTTGGGTTGAGAGGCTACCGTGCAGTGAGCCGGGTTGTTGCGTAGGAAAGTTATGCTAGTTGGCCCTTGGCCTGGGTAGAGGCATTTCTTGTTGGTCGACGGTTGGTGTTCAGTTGAAACTGAACAAGGGCGATGGTAGCATAATCGCGTAGTTTCTGGCCGCCATGGCTAAGAGAGTTGTTCGGATCCTTACCATGGATAGAAGCTACATTGTGGCTGATGCTTTGAGCAAGAGGAAGTTTGGGTCTTCCAGTTGTTCCCGCTCAGTGGATAGCGAACTTGCCGGCGAGGCCATCTAGGGGTCGGGATCGGCGCCATTCGCGAGTTAGAGCTCAGGATCGTCAGCAGGGCGGGGCCAGGCAGTCGGCTCATTGCATCAAGTGTGGTAAGGCGCTTTTCGGATTGTGTGGAGCATCGCCCGTGCTTGCTACAGATGTGGCAAGGAAGAGCTTTTGGCCAGCACAGTTGAGATGCTGTAGGGAGATGTGCTCGTGTAGCCAGTTGTCAGTTAGACCGTTTGACGACAGTGTGTGTCGGAGGGAGATCGGAGGAACCCTAATTTAAGGAGAGCCTCACCAGAGCTCAGTCAGACCCAGGCAGTGTTCCTCGGTTGAGTTGCTGGATGCTTGTAGGCGGTTGACAAGCTAGAGTTGTTCTTAGTAGCCTCCGCGTTGGTTTTTTTTTTTAATTCTTAGCAAGGTGGTGCTTGGCGTTGGCCAAGGTTTGGTTCCTTTGCTGTTTTCTAGGGCTAGCTTGGTTCGACCAAGCTGGCGTCGCCTGAGGACTTGTTCCTAGTCAGGTAGTTTTGGGAGTTGGCCACCCCCTCAGCGGTTGAGTAGTACCGCTAGTGCTTAGTTGGTGGTTCAAGCGATTGAGGAATCCTTGGACGTTTCTTCTGAGAGAGTTGGTGGTTGCTACCGTTGAGTTTGAGCAAGACAGCGAGCGTGTGTGAAATTCGCTGTCCTTCGGAAGTCCGCTTGCTAGGAAATCGTTCCTGTAGAGGAGGAGTCAGCTTAGTTCTGAGTTGTGTAGTGATCAGAGTAGCGCAAATGCGGTCAGCCCTAGCGAGTGTCCTGCGTCTGTTTGTTAGCAAGTGGAAAGTTGTTTGTTCATGAGAGGAAGGCGACCAGTTCAAAGACTTGAGTTGTTGGCGGAAGGTTGTTGGATCTTTGGAGCTTGTAGACCCCCTTAGTTCTTTGGTAGTTGAGTTGCACCGTGGATGCCAGCCTCGAGTTTTAACTTTTGAGGTAGTCTTGCCGACTCGTGTGGTTCGAGATCCGCAAGCTTGTGGTCGTCGCTATCCTTATTCCTCGCAATGTTTCGTGGGTGGAGTTTCGGATTGGAAGAAGAGTTAGGTCTAAGCTATAAGAAGGAAGTCCTTGGAGCGGCCAGATGGGCTTAAGAGTTGAGTGGCGGCTTGGAGGCGAGCTTTGCTCGTTATGAGCTTGGTTTGAGTTTCGCTAAGCAAGCCTTTCTCGGGCTTTTCTTTTAGTCGTTGTGCATTCGCGATTGGCATTTTAGCCGAGCCACGCTTGAGTGAGTTGGCACAGAGGTGCCGTGGCATTGGGTGGTAAAGCCCTCGAGTTTCGATCCTCCATTTATCGTGTTGCTAGTAGCCACGTAATGTTATATTCCTTGCTTTGCTCGAGGTTTCCGTGAGAGGAATGTTGTTTGTTTTCTGTCGGGCGATGTTCACCTAGGCCGTTTAGTTTCTTAAACCAGGGGAGGTTCAGTTGTTTGGTCAAGATGGTGAAGGGTTGAGGCTGTTTGATAACAAATATGAGCATTCGAGAAGTTACGCCGGGCGTGGCGTTGAGTTTTAGAGCTTGTGACCCGTCCACGAGTTTCTTGAGTGTAGCGCCGTAGAGAGGCGTTCCGAGTTGGGTTAGCGAGGATAAGTGAGCCCTAGAGTCGTGAGACCGTTTGAGAGTTGGTGCGAGTCGGAGGGTGTGACTCACCGACTAGCTATCGCATGATTTCTTGAAGCTCGGTGTTAGTTCGATTTTGGTTGAGATAGTTTGTATGCACTCTCGGTATCTTTTGAGCTTGGAGACTTTGGGAAACCAAGAGGGTTCGGTTTCAAGAAGGATTTGTGTTGTCTTAACCGGGAGCTTGGTTGGTTAAGAATCGGTGGAGTTTTCCTAGAGTTGTTTTCGTCTTAGGACTTTCGAGGACGAAAGTCTTAAAAGGAGGAGTATTATAACGGCCCAGATTTTCTATTTCGGTTACCCAGTGTGATTTCGGTCATTATTCGGATGTTCGGATGGGCCGTTAGAGCTATTTTAACCCTTAGGGGTATTTTAGTCTTTTTGCCCCGGTCGTGGTTTTGAGGATTTTCAAGATTTGGGGCCATTCCCGCCTTTGTGAAGCTTAATGGTTGTTGGTTGCAAGACCCGAGAGGTTTGGGCAAGTTGTTTGGAAGTTTGGAGGTGTTTTAGAAAATGGCAAAATTAATTGTAATTTTGGTGCTTCCATTGGGTTTTGAGCCCTTGCCTAAATGGTCTTGGGAAGTTCGTAGGAAAAGAGATTTTTATTTTTAAAATAAGTTTGCTTCGTAGGGTTTGGAAAGAGAAGCTTTGGGAAGGGATTTTAGACCTATTTAATTAGGGAAAAGGAAAGAAAATCAAGAAAATCCCTTCTCCCTTTGTTTTGCAATCTCTCTCTCTCTCTCTCTCTCTCTCTCTCTCTCCGACTCTCACCAAGAAACCTCACCCTAGAAACACTTACGCCAAATTTCACCACTTTCAGCCACTTCAGCCCAGCGCGCACGGCGCACCAGCGCACGAGCGGCCAATGCGTCAGCCAGCGCACGAGCTGCCCAGACGCTCCGCACCAGCTTCCCAGACGCGCCGCGACCGACTGCAGATCGGGTCGCCCAGACGCGCCGCGTCGTCCCGCACCAGCCCGAGCCGCCACCTGCCGCGCCGCTGCCGCGTCCGCCCGCGCGCGCGCGCCCAAAGCCGTCCGCGTCGCGTGCTGCGTGCCGTGCGCACTCGTCGCGTCGCGCCCGCGCCTGCGCGCTGCGCCTGTCGCGATCCAGCGCCACCCAGCGCCAGCGCTGTCCCTCGCCACGCCCGCCCATGCCGAAAGCAGCGCCAGCCCGCTTACCAGCGCGCCAAAATCGCCCCTTGCTGCCGAGACCCCGTGCCTTCTCGGTTGGTAATTCCCGAACCTATCCCTTTTAGATTTTTAAGTCTGCTGCAGGTCTGCTGTATATTTATTTAGGATGCTTTTAAAATGCTTAGGTTGCTCGGTTTCGCTTTAAAGCTCGAGGGTCATTATTTGATTGTGAAGGTTATTTCTGCTCGTTTCCAGGTAAGGATTCCTTACCGTGGTTGTGTGGACCCTGCGATGCTTTCTTGAATGTGCCTTATATGCATGTTTACTTTTATGGACATGATTAGTGGATAGGATAGCTTGTGATTGCATTCCTGCTAGCATGTTTGCTTGTTTGTACATGTTAGTGCCATGCTAGGATTGTTCTTCCAACATGCTTGAGATTCCTGCTTTAAGTTCGTAGTATCATGCTAGGTTATGTATGATTGATGATGGTTATGTATGTTTAGCCAGAATCGTTTACTCTATACTCTAGCTAGTGTGTTAGAAATTTGTCATCATCTAGAGGCCGAGCGGACATAACGTACCTTGTCCCCATCGGTCGGGAGTAGAGCGAAGCATAACGTACATTGCTTCCCCGGCGGCCGATGTGGATTTAGCTACCACATCGGCATAAGCCTAGTTTGTAGCTCCGCTAGAGCGGAACCGCCAGCGGTGCAAGCTGCCTTGGCCGGTTCTTAGCTTCGTGTCGGTGGTACAGGCCGCATGCAGATGAGTGCCGAGGGCCTCGCACTCATCGTGTTCGGTGACACCGTTTCCGAGTCTTAGGCATGCGTGCACGCCCGCCGCGTAGTTTGTACTTAGGCCCCACATTTACGCCGGTTGCGGCGGCATGCGGTGTCGCGCGCGCACACGCGTTAGTCGCCGGTTCGGAGAGCTCCCGGCTAATGTTCGTGAGTACACCGGTTCCTTCCTGTTTAGAGCCGGACTTGGGTACTCTCCCGATAGTCCAGATTTATAGCGAGGGTAAGAGGCCCTTGAGGACACCCATTGGGATTGGCTTTTAAGTCGATCATATGGTCGAGGAGAAAGACCCTCGAGGGTGTCGGACATCTTTGGGATCGGTTTTGAGTGATCAATTGGCCGAGGAGAAAGACCCTCGGAGATGTCCTGGGATTGGTTATGAGAGCCAATCATTAGGCCTAAGTAGGAGACTTAGAGGATTCCAGATTGCCTTGTAAGCTCATTGAGCTATGATCCTGTTGGTAATCTGTTTGCATGTATACTAGGGTGCTAGATGATTGAAGTATCGTATTGTACCCGGTTGAGGATTCTTCCGAGTATGTTTATACTCACCCTTATTTCTATGGTTTTCCACTGTAACTTGGGGCAAAGACACGGACGGCTAGCGGAGGGAGCCGATTGATCATGGGAGCCGCCAGCACTCTGCCTTTATTGTTTGCATATTTGTTCAAAGATGTAGATGGACAGAGTCCTAGGGGAACATTATTAAAAGTGGTTTGAACTGTTTTGAATGTTTTATATATAAACTGCCGAGCTTGTTTTACTTCGTTGGTTTTTCTTAAACAAAATCTGTTGATTATGTTTTAAGCATTCCCGTTTCTAAATGTTTTGAAAGGTTTTAAATATGAGCACTAAACCGCTTGATGAAGTATTTTAACTTGCATGCCGAGTGAGAACCTAGGTTTAGGACCGTATTTTGGGTCGGGTTCTTACACCTGACATCCTGAGACACACCCTGTCTCATAACAGAAATAAACTTTCGAATTTTCAACTCAGGGGTAGCTATCAACTGAGGAGCAAAGTACCCATACTCAGAAAACTTCCTCTCATACTCTTCTATGGAATCAGAGCCCCCGCTTGAGTTCCAAAAAGCTCTACCATCTTTTCCTGGGCCTCATCACTAATATATTTGACCACGAACTCGGACTTAAAGAACTCCCGGTGGCGGTGGAGACCCAGTGGCCTCTCACTCGTGGTGGACTCCCACCACCATCTAGCAAAGGCCTCCTAGTGCATGGGCCGCACACCTCGGTCTCTGGATATCGGGGCACACCATGATCAGGAAGGTGTACTCCATATGGGCAATCCAACGGGCTGCTGCTAACGCATCCCCAGTGGCATCAAACTTCTCCGGCTGCCACTTCACAATTAACCATCTACCAAGCTCCACCGCACCCTCTCCTACATCCGCCTCAGGGGCTACTTGCTCCTGAGGAGCTGGGGGTGCTGCTGCGCCCGGCTGAAACATGCGGGTCAGCTGCTCGATCTGGGATCGGGACTCTTCCCATTGCGCAGCGCCAACAAGGCACAGGTCTCGCCCTCTGGTCACTCAAAGATGCTCGACCATAAAAGCCCTCATAGAATCAGCCAACTCTGCTCCAGGAGCAGTCTCACGGCGCTCAGTCTCCTCAACGCCTACTCTAGGCGCGACATGGGGAGCTACTGGCGGAATGCCACCAGTCTCAGCTTGGGACGATGTCCCTGCAGTGTCAGACCTGATCCTGGTACCTCGTCCTGCTCTCGGACGTCCTCTCCCGGCACGGGTGACAGGCATGCTGGCGATCTACACCCAAACCAACAACGAGTCAGAACCTGCTCGTCCCCGCTCTACAACACTAAGCAAGGCATACACTAGATAAAAGGTATTGTAAATTCTTAACCTCTTTTCTAAAACAGTAAACTTAAGCGTGCTGATGACCGCTTCGAGTCTTGATGATCATGGGAAAACGACCTACAACAAAAAGGTCGGTCTACGAATCTATGACTCGAGCTCGATACCAATCAGAAGACCCGACCCAAAAGGGGCTCTAAATGGGCCTTTACCCCAATGCATGTATTCAAAATAAAAGACATTATGAAAATAAATTTCGGATTCCAAGTAAAAACAGAAACGTTCAACAATCAAAACAATTTACTCTAAAACCTGTCCCTGTTTCCAAGCACTGGTTTCAGATAAATACATTTCTAAAAGCATACTCTGATCAGAGATTTATTTAAACCATTCAAACCTTCCACAAGTACAACTATGCTGGAATCCATAAAACATAAGAAAACATCCTAGGGCTCCGTGCCCGTCTACATGCATTCAGGGGAAATAACAAAAGTCAAGAGTCATGATATAATAAAATGGTCAGAGATGACAGCAGGGCCCATATCATAGCTCCTCCTTCAGCCATCCTGTCTCGCTCCTTGGTTACCTGTGGAAACTAAAAAATAAGGGTGAGTAACGAGTTACTCAGTAAGAATCCCCAACCGGGGTACAATACGATGCACATGGTGTAACGGCCCCGTTTCCCTTCCCGGTTAATAGCAAAATTAATTGGGAATTAATTGGATCCTTTGGGATTTGAACCCTTGCCCTAGATGGTGGAATTGGAGTTTTAAATAAGAATTTGAAGTAAAAAGAGAAAAGAATTTCTTTAGCCGGGACCCGCAAGAGAAAAATCCTTGGGAAGGGAATTTTAGGTTTCCTAACCCTATTTAAAATAAGGAAGAGAAGGAAAAATCAAGAAACCCTATTTTTCCCTTGTTGGCCGCTCTCTCTCTCTCTCTCTCCTAAAACCCTAGCCGAGCAGCCCTAGCCACACCATCGAACCACCCACCGAGCCACCCAGCCCGCACGCACCGTCCATCGCACCACACCTGCCCGCACGCCTGCGCGCACTGCACCACACCCGCCCGCCACCCGCCCGCACGAACCGCCCGGCCTACGCCGCCCGCCCACCGCCGCGCTGCCGACCAGAAGCCCCACCGTCGCACACCCATCACCGCCCGACGCGCTTCGCTGACGCCCGGCCCGTCGCTGCGGCTCGTCACGCCAGCCCGTTCCAGACGTTCGCCATACGCCAACCCAGCCGAGCCCGCTTCGCTCGCGCGCGCGCCCGCGACGACGCAGCGTTGCGCGTCAAGACGCACACACGATCGCTGTCCCGCCACCACGCCCGCCCAGTGCAGCGCTGCCTCGCCGCCGCCAGCGTCACTTCGCCTTGCGCGCGCCCCGAGCCCAGCGCCCAACTCCTGCCGCACAG
This sequence comes from Sicyos edulis, assembly GCA_036507275.1. Lineage (NCBI taxonomy): Eukaryota > Viridiplantae > Streptophyta > Magnoliopsida > Cucurbitales > Cucurbitaceae > Sicyos > Sicyos edulis. The sequence goes on along the minus strand of CM071856.1, from coordinate 15,430,284 downwards.
CGGCGCCCACTGCCCCTTGCTGCCGAGAGCTCGTGTCCTCTCGGTTGGTAATTCTCGAGCCTTTTCCCTTTCGTTTTTTTAAGCTGCTGGCTGCTGTATATTTACTTAGGATGCTTTACTTATGCCTAGGTTGCTCGAGTTCGTATTAAGCTCGAGGGTCTTTTTGGTTGTAATAGCCATTCTCCACTTGTTTCAGTGCAAGGATTCCTTACCGTGGTTGTGTGGACCTGCGATGCTTTCTTGAATGTGCCTTATATGCATGTTTACTTTTATGGACATGATTAGTGGATAGGGCAGACTTGTGATTGCATTCCTGCTAGCATGTTTGCTTGTTTGTACATGTTAGTGCCATGCTAGGATTGTTCTTCCAAAGATGCTTGAGATTCCTGCTTTAAGTTCGTAGTATCATGCTAGGTTATGTATGATTGATGATGATTATGTATGTTTAGCCAGGAATCGTTTACTCTATACTCTAGCTAGTGTGTTAGGGCTGTCATCATCTAGAGGCTGAGAGCGGACATAACGTACCTTGTCCCCACCGGTCGGGAGTAGAGCGAAGCATAACGTACATTGCTTCCCCGACACCGATGTGGATGTAGCTACCACATCGGCATAAGCCTAGTTTGTAGCTGCTAGAGCGGAACCACACCAGCGGTGCAAGCCCCTTGGCGGGTTCTTAGCTTCGTGTCGGTGGTACAGTTTTGCATGAGTGCCGTCTTACGGGCCTCGCACTCATCGTGTTCGGTGACACCGTTCCGAGTCTTAGGCATGCGTGCACTGCCCGCGTAGTTTGCCCTTAGGCCCCGCATTTACGCCGGTTGCGAGAAGAGCATGCGGTGTGCGCGCAGACACGCTTTAGTCGCCGGTTCGGAGAGCTCCCGGGCTAATGTTCGTGAGTACACCGTTCCTTCCATTTAGAGCCGGACTTGGGTACTCTCCCGATAGTCCAGATTTATAGCGAGGGTAAGAGGCCTTTGAGGACACCCATTGGGATTGGCTTTTGAGCTGATCATATGGTCGAGGGAGAAAGACCCTCGAGGGTGTCGGACATCTTTGGGATCGGTTTTGAGCTGATCAATTGGCCGAGGGAGAAAGACCCTCGGAGATGTCCCGGGATTGGTTATGAGAGCCAATCATTAGGCCGGAAGTAGGAGACTTCCGAGGATTCCAGATTCTGCCTTGTAAGCTCGTTGAGCTATGATCTGTGTTGGTAACTGTTTGCATGTATACTAGGGTGCTAGATGATTGAAGTATCGTATTGTACCCCGGTTGGGGATTCTTACTGAGTATGTTTATACTCACCCTTATTTCTGTGGTTTTCCACCAGGTAACTTGGGACAGCACCGGGACGGCTAGCGGAGGGAGCTGATTGATCATGGGAGCCGCCGGCACTCTGTCTTTATTGTTTGCATATTTGTTCAGCATGTAGATGGACAGGAGTCCTAGGGGAAAACATTATAAAAAGTTGTTTGAACTGTTTTGAATGTTTTTATATATACTGGCCAGGCTTGTTTTACTTCGTTGGTTTTCTTAAACAAAGTTGTTGATTATGTTTTAAGCATTCCCCGTTCTAAATGTTTTGAAAGGTTTTAAATATGAGCACTAAACCGCTCGGTGAAATATTTAACTTGCATGCTGAGTGAGAACCTAGGTTTAGGACCGTATTTTGGGTCGGGTTCTTACAGTTGGTATCAGCACAGAGTCATAGATTCTCAGACTAACTCGCTTTGCGGTTTGTTGCCCCATGATCATCGGTATTCTCATGGCCGTCGGGTTTGTCCGAGTTCATTAAGCTAAGGGTTTTATTTTACAATCACGCATCTAGTATACATGTGTTACCCTTGTTTGGCGGTGAGAGCCCAGCGTGGGCTAGGTTTTATGCTTTGTGCGGATCGCCAAAGGTGTCGATCGCACCCAGAGGGAGGTAGAGCTTAGACTCCGTGAGGCCATTTGTGGCCCGGTTGTGGTTCTCCCCAGTGAGAGGGTGGAGGTGCTCGTGCAGATCGCTAGTGCGTGGATCGCACTCTCGAGGAGCAGGGCGCTTGGCATGTCCGACCGAGGAGTTGGACCGTTTGTATGGATGTTGAGGCCGCGTCCAGGTTGTTTAGCCCGTTGGCGAGAGTTGGCCCCGGCGATTGAGTTGCCTAGAGGAGGGGGTAGAGGCTAGCACGCCTCGGTGAGACTCCTCGAGCGAGTGTGCTCCACCATGAGGGGAGTTGATGGCGTGTCTTTTAGCTAACAGAGAGCGGAGACCAGTGCAGTTGTAGCGCGTAGTGAGGAGTCTTGGGCATAGATAGCCCAAATGGTAGAGTTTATTTAGGAGACACCCCTCCTTGTAGTTCCAGTAGAGTCTCCGGAGGTCCCCGGAGAGGCTTGATCAGCAGGTTTATCTTTGATAAGATAGTTGGCGTTGATCGAGCCGCCGAGTTTGGCAAGTGGAAGCTGTGAGAGCTGGATGTTTTGAGACCTCATCGCTAGCGACAAGGTGGTTGGCCAGATCGAGTTTATCATCCAAGTGTTGCGATGACCTAGTGTTGAGGCCGATGACCGGATGTTTAAAGGTCGAGGCGCGCCGCTCTGTGTTGTTTGATGCAAAGATGTGGTGGTGGAAGTCCCCTGTGAGAGGCGGACTAGCGAGTCTCCACCACCACCCAGTCGATTGGCAAGCTGCCAAGTTAGTAGCTTTTGAGGAAGATGTAGAGACATCTTGTCCTCCTGCAAGCCTACAGTCGTTGTGCAGCCAGTTCTTTTTGTACCCTCGTAGCCAGGCGGTAGCGTGGAGGTTGCTTGTCAGGACTTATTCCGTTCGTGGTTTTCAGCTGGCTATTAGAGAAGAGCACCTTCTGTTAGCATGTTCCAGGTGTGGAGCTAGGTGCACCACCCGAGGGTTGGCCTTGAGTATTCGTCGAGCATCGAGTGGGATGCGAGGAGTGGACTTGGCTTGTCATTAGACGTGATGTAAGAGAGTAGTCTACTCGATTGTTGGGACTCTTGTGTTGAGTGCCATTGCCCTCACACCTGAGTGTGACCTTCCCTACCCTCGAGTGGCTTAAAGCCCGTAAAGGGATGTTTGTGTTGTAAAGGAAGTAGTGCCTGTTGGCACCAAGCTTTGAGAGGAGGCCTAGATTCAGACCAGTTGGCACTTTTTGTGCGGGTGGTTCCAGGACCCGCCCGGAGTTTAGCATCCCCACTAGTCCTGTACCCATTCATGAGATTTCACCTATTTGGGTTGCATAAGAGATCTAGCTCGGTGGTAGCTAGAGAACTACAAGTTTGAGGTCGTTCGAGGATAAGTAGGAGCCTTCTGGGGTCACCGAGAGTTGGGTACAAAGGATACTGTTGGTTGTTAAGGGCTAGCGCGTCCGAGATCTCGCGCCTGTGTTGTGGGCTTGTGAGCCAGTTGGATGGTAGTGTGATTCGATTACCCTGGAGTTACCCTAATATGAGTAGGGTTGGCATCGATGATGCGTGGTTGATCCACTGTTAGAGCCATGAGTTGGATGGTTGATCGGAGCACGTTTAGTGGACCATCGGTAGGAGGTAAGTTAGCTTGGTGTGGCTATGCTCTTGTAAGAGTGAGTCGACCAACGTGGCATTCCGTGGTGAGTTGACCCTGAGTGGGTTGAACTCTTGTTGCTCCTTTGCTAGAAGTGGCTCTATTGGGAGGCAAAAGTTGCCTTGTGTGAGAATTCTTGTTGGTTTGGATCTTAAGGAACCAAGTTGGAGCTGTACACGCCAATGTACTTTTGTGTAGCTCGTTCCGTGGTGTATTTTTTCAAGAACCACGAGGGTTTTCGGTTGTGAAACCAAAGCTCGATTCCGAGGAGTTAGGACTTTAGTTCTTGGCAAGTGCCCTAACTTGGGTTGAGAGGCTACCGTGCTGCGTGTTTGGGTTGTTGCGTAGGAAAGTTATGCTAGTTGGCCCTTGGCCTGGGTAGAGGCATTTCTTGTTGGTCGACGGTTGGAGTTCAGTTGAAACTGAGCAAGGGCGATGGTAGCATAATCGCGTAGTTTCTGGCCGCCATGGCTAAGAGAGTTGTTCGGATCCTTACCATGGATAGAAGCTACATTGTGGCTGATGCTTTGAGCAAGAGGAAGTTTGGGTCTTCCATTGTTCCGCTTCAGTGGATAGCGAGACTTTGCCGGCGAGGCGATCTAGGGTCGCGATCAGCGCGATCGCAGTTAGAGCTCGTGATCGTCGCAGGGCGAGGCGGCGATCGGCTCATTGCATCAAGTGTGGTAAGGCGCTTTTGGATTGTGTGGAGCATCGCCTGCGCTTGCTACGGATGTGGCAAGGAAGAGCTTTGGCCCACACAATTGAGATCTTTGTAGAGAGAGATGTGCTCGTGTAGCCGATTGTCGATTAGACCGTTTGACGACAGTGTGTGTCGGAGGGATATCGGAGGAACCCTAATTTGAGGAGAGCCTCACGAGCTCAGTCACTCCAGAGCAAAGTGTTCCTCGGTTGAGTTGCTGGATGCTTGTAGGCGGTTGACAAGCTAGAGTTGTTCTTAGTAGCCTCCGCGTTGGTTTTTTTAGAATTCTTAGCAAGGTGGTGCTTGGCGTTGGCCAAGGTTTGGTTCCTTTGCTGTTTTCTAGGGCTAGCTTGGTTCGACCAAACTGGCGTCGCCTGAGGACTTGTTCCTAGTCAGGTAGTTTTGGGAGTTGGCCACCCCCTCAGCGGTTGAGTAGTACCGCTAGTGCTTAGTTGGTGGTTCAAGCGATTGAGGAATCCTTGGATGTTTCTTCTGAGAGAGTTGGTGGTTGCTACCGTTGAGTTTGAGCAAGACAGCGAGCGTGTGTGAAATTCGCTGTCCTTCGGAAGTTCGCTTGCTAGGAAATCGTTCCTGTAGAGGAGGAGTCCGCTTAGCTCCTGAGTTGTGTAGTTGATCGTAGTAGCGCGGCGGTCACCCTAGCGAGTGTCCTGCGTCTGCTTTGATAGCAAGCGGAAAGTTGTTTGTTCCCGCGAGGGCGAAGGCCAGCCAGTTCAAAGGCTTGAGTTGTTGGCGGAAGGTTGTTGGATCTTTGGAGCTTGTAGACCCCCCTTAGTTCTTTGGTAGTTGAGTTGCACCGTGGATGCCGGCCTCGAGTTTTAACTTTTGAGGTAGTCTTGCCGACTCGTGTGGTTTAGGATCCGCAAGCTTGTGGTCGTCGCTATCCTTATTCCTCGCGATGTTTCGTGGGTGGAGTTTCTGGATTGGAAGAAGAGTTAGGTCTAAGCTATAAGGAGGAAGTCCTTGGAGCAGCCAGATGGGCTTAAGAGTTGAGTGGCAGCTTGGAGGCGAACTTTGCTCGTTATGAGCTTGGTTTGAGTTTCTGCTAAGCAAGCCTTTCTCGGGCTTTTCTTTTAGTCGTTGTGCATTCGCAGTTGGCATTTTAGCTGAGCCACAGTTGAGTGAGTTGGCACAGAGGTGTCGTGGCATTGGGTGGTAAAGCCCTTGAGTTTCGATCCTCTAGCTATCGTGTTGCTAGTAGCCACGTAATGTTTTATTCCTTGTTGCTCGAGGTTTCCGTGAGAGGAATGTTGTTTATTTTCCTGTCTGCGATGTTCACCTAGGCGGTGGCTGATCGGATTGCATTGGAAAGTTTGTTGTCGGCCGATGAGGGCTCCGGTTTATTAGTTTGGCCGAGTGGAGCTCGTTCTTGACCCCGCTCGTTCGGGGGTGGCCGGGGCGGCGATCTCGGCTAGTGTGTGTGGTGGTAGCCGTTTGGTGAACTGAAAAGTGCCCTTGGCTTTGGTGCTTCGATTTCTCGTAAGATGGTTGCTTTAGTGTTGTGGACGCATGCTAGCCGGAGAAGGTTGCCTAGGATCGATCACCCGCTTAGTGGTTCGAATTGGATTTCGTTAAGGATTGTAGGCAACCAGGGGGGTTCTTACGGTGGGGTTCGCGAGTCTCTTGCGAAGTATGAATAGGCCGTTTAGTTTCTTAAACACGGGAGGTTCGATTGTTTGGTCGACATGGTGAAGGAGTCGAGGTCATTTGATAACAAACTATGAGCATTCGTGTAGAAGTTACTGGCCGGCGTGGCGTTGAGTTTTAGAGCTTGTGACCCGTTCACGAGTTTGCTGAGAGTAGCACCGTAGAGAGGCGTTCCGAGTTGGGTTAGCATGGATAAGTGAGCCCTAGAGTCGTAAGACCGTTTGAGAGTTGGTGCGAGTCAGAGGATGTGGCTCACCGACTAGTTATCGCATGTTTTCTTCGAAGGTCAGTGTTAGTTCAGTTTTGGTTGAGATAGTTCGTGGCCGACTCCGGCGTCTGTTGGGCTTGGAGCCTTTAGGAACCCAAGAGGGATCGGTTTCAAAGAAGGATTTGTGTTGTCTTTTTCAGGAGCTTGGTTGGTTGAGAACCAGTGGAGTTTTTCTAGAGTTGTTTTCGTCTTAGGACTTTCGGGGACGAAAGTCTTTTAAGGGGGGAGTATTGTAACGGCCCCGTTTCCCTTCCCGGTTAATAGCAAAATTAATTGGGAATTAATTGGATCCTTTGGGATTTGAACCCTTGCCCTAGATGGTGGAATTGGAGTTTTAAATAAGAATTTGAAGTAAAAAGAGAAAAGAATTTCTTTAGCCGGGACCCGCAAGAGAAAAATCCTTGGGAAGGGAATTTTAGGTTTCCTAACCCTATTTAAAATAAGGAAGAGAAGGAAAAATCAAGAAACCCCTATTTTTCCCCTTGTTGGCCGTCTCTCTCTCTCTCTCTCTCTCTAAAACCCTAGCCGAGCAAAATTCCCTAGCCACACCATCGAACCACCCACCGAGCCACCCACCCGCACGCACCGCCCCATCGCGCACCACACCGCCTCGCACCCCTGCGCGCACGCACTGCACCACACCCGCCCAGCCACCGCCGCAGACCGCCCGGCCTACGCCGCCCGGCCACCGCCGCGCTCGACTCGACGAAGCCCCACGATCGCACACCATCATCGCCGCGCGCGCCGCTCGGCGCGCCCGGCCGTCGCTGCGGCTCAATCACGCCAGCCAAAGATTCAGATTCGCCGCGCGCCAACCAGCCAGCCTGCTTCGCTCGCGCGTCGCCCGCGGCGAGCAGCGTTGTTGCGTGCGCCCGCACCTCGCACGACGATCGCTGTCTCGCCGCGACGCCCGATGCTGCAGCGCTGCCTGCTCGCAGCGCCAGCGTCCTTTCGCGCCTTGCCGCGCGCCGAGCCCAGCGCCCGGCTCTCACTGCGCACAGCGGCGCCCGGCCACCTACTTTGCTGCGAGAGCTCGTGTCCTCTCTGGTTGGTAATTCTCGAGCCTTTTCCCTTTCGTTTTTAAAAGTGCTGGTCAGATATTTACTTAGGATGCTTTACTTATGCCTAGGTTGCTCGAGTTCGTATTAAGCTCGAGGGTCTTTTTGGTTGTAATAGCCATTCTCCACTTGTTTCGGTGTAAGGATTCCTTACCGTGGTTGTGTGGACCTGCGATGCTTTCTTGAATGTGCCTTATATGCATGTTTACTTTTATGGACATGATTAGTGGATAGGATGACTTGTGATTGCATTCCCCGCTAGCATGTTTGCTTGTTTGTACATGTTAGTGCCATGCTAGGATTGTTCTTCCAAAGATGCTTGAGATTCTGCTTTAAGTTCGTAGTATCATGCTAGGTTATGTATGATTGATGATGATTATGTATGTTTAGCCAGAATCGCTTTACTCTATACTCTAGCTAGTGTGTTAGGGTCATTTGTCATCATCTAGAGGCCGAGCGGACATAACGTACCTTGTCCCCACCGGTCGGGAGTAGAGCGAAGCATAACGTACATTGCTTCCCCGACACCGATGTGGATGTAGCTACCACATCGGCATAAGCCTAGTTTGTAGCTCGCTAGAGCGGAACCACGCTTAACGGTGCAAGCAAGCTTTGCCTTGGCCGGTTCTTAGCTTCAGTGCCTGGTGGTACAGTGCATGATGAGTCTTGAGGGCCTCGCACTCGTGTTTCGGTGACACCGCTTTCCGAGTCTTAGGCATGCGTGCACTGCCCGCGCGTAGTTTGCCCTTAGGCCCCGCATTTACGCCGGTTGCGCGGAAGAGCATGCGGTGTGCGCGCAAGACACGCTTTAGTCGCCGGTTCGGAGAGCTCCCTGCCTAATGTTCGTGAGTACACCAGCCTTCCTTCCGGTTTAGAGCCGGACTTGGGTACTCTCCGATAGTCCGGAGTTATAAGCGAGGGTAAGAGGCCTTTGAGGACACCCATTGGGATTGGCTTTTGAGTGATCATATGGTCGAGGGAGAAAGACCCTCGAGGGTGTCGGACATCTTTGGGATCGGTTTTGAGTGATCAATTGGCCGAGGGAGAAAGACCCTCGGAGATGTCCCGGATTGGTTATGAGAGCCAATCATTAGGCCTAAGTAGGAGACTTCCGAGGATTCCAGATCTCGCCTTGTAAGCTCGTTGAGCTATGATCCATGTTGGTAATCGCTTTGCATGTATACTAGGGTGCTAGATGATTGAAGTATCGTATTGTACCCGGTTGGGGATTCTTCTTGAGTATGTTTATACTCACCCTTATTTCTCGTGGTTTTCCACGAGTAACTTGGGACAAAGACCGGACGGCTAGCGGAGGAGGCCGATTGATCATGGGAGCCGCCGGCACTCTGTCTTTATTGTTTGCATATTTGTTCAACATGTAGATGGACAGAGTCCTAGGGGAAAACATTATAAAAAGTTGTTTGAACTGCTTTTGAATGTTTTTATATATCTTGCTGAGCTTGTTTTACTTCGTTGGTTTTCTTAAACAAAGTTGTTGATTATGTTTTAAGCATTCCCCGTTCTAAATGTTTTGAAAGGTTTTAAATATGAGCACTAAACCGCTCGGTGAAATATTTAACTTGCATGCTGAGTGAGAACCTAGGTTTAGGACCGTATTTTGGGTCGGGTTCTTATACATGGTCATCAAGATGAGTGTATGCAAGCTATGATCATAAACACAGAATAGAGCACATAGCTGGAGTCCACACTTGGACCTCGGATGCCAACTCAGGGTCTTAGTCCGGAATTAACTACCATAACCACACAAATCGGCCTATACGAGAAACAAGTCCCGGCCTCGGCTGCTCTTCATTGTCCGAATGAAAGGTGCACTAGCTCAAGATCCCGAGGAGCTCTTTGGTCGACGCTGTAATGAGCGTAAGCATGCACCGCGTGCTTCTACAGACTATGGGGGGTGCCGGGTCTAGTAGCAAGTTGCCCATATCCGGATACCACGCCTAACTAAATCTCTGGATCGGTGTCACTGACATAGGTGTGTGAGACCTGGACACGTGAACTATGTCAGCCTGTACCACCGCACCTGAGGCTAAGGAACGGGTCGTGGTAGGCTTACACCAGGAAGCCGTCCTTACCTTAACAGTGGCGATCAAGGGCTCTTTGCCGAACACGCCGAGGACGTGCGCGTGCCGCCGGGGACTAGGCATTGCCAAGTCATCATCCCGACCGTTGGGGCATGGCTTAGACTACCACCCTCACCCAAGATTGCAGGGCCTACCGGTTGGGATAGCTAATCCCTCACGGGGTCCAAGGACGGAGAACTGTCTCGAACGTCCTTGCCATGGATGCAAGATACTTTATGCATCAGGCCCGGATGATGCTATCTACCTGAACTCTAACCTCCCTTAACAATCAGCAAACAAGCGATATAATCCAACACGTGCTCAAAGAGTACAACGAACCTAGCATGGTACTACGGAGCAAGAATAAACACGAGCATGCCAGAACGGAACAACCTAACATGGACTAACATGAAAGAACAATATGCGAAGTCATGCCAGTTAGGAATACATAACAGAGCACCTAAACTATACATGCCGATAATCACAAACAAACATACAACATCAATCACAAAGAACATCGCAGGGTCCACACAACTCCGGTAAGAAATCCTTACCTTGGTCGGAAGACTTCTACACACAAATTCCTAAGCTGCGAACACTTCCGAGGTAGCTATCGAGAACCTACAAACATAGTAACAATCACAACCATAGCCCTAAAAATATAATAAAACAGCAGGCTCGGCTCGGGAGCACTCACACGGCACGACGACACGAGGCTGGGCACTGCTGGCGGGTTGATGCACCGGTGGGTGGGCGGCCGGGCGGCGGCGCGCGCGCTGCCAGCTGGCAAGCGCTAGGGCACGGCACAGGCGCGCGGCGCTGGGCGTGCGATGAAGACACGGGCGAGCGACACGGCGCTGGGCGTGCGAGGCGGACGCGGGCGAGCTGCTCAACACGGGCGAAGGCGCGCGGGCTCGACCTGGGCGACCTGCTGCGATGGCGATCTGGGCGATGGGCTAGCTCGGCTGCTGGGCTTGCGACGTGCGATCTGGGCGTGACAGAGCTGGGCGATCGCGACGAGCTCGGGCTTTGGGCTTCCTCGGTGGCCGCGCGATAGAGAGGTGGGCGACGGTAGCTTGCGGCAGGGGCTGCGACGGCGATGAGCGTTGGCGCGCGGGAGGGCTACGACGGCAGATCTGGCGCGACCTGGGCGTCTGCTCGTGCGGATCTGGGCGGCCACGCTTTGCGGGTGCAGGCGTCGCTCGGCGGTGGGCGGACTGGATAGCCTGCAACAAACACACACACACACAAGCTCTCCTTCTTACCTTCGGCCAGCAAGAACACCCAAACGAGAAGATGAAGAGGATGAAGACTTACCCGAATGATGATGGAATCTCGAGTACGCAAAGAGGATGAAGAAATCGGCAAGGAGAGCTTGGGAGAAAGCTTGGGCGGCCACAAGATTTTGGAGAAGAAGATATGGCAAAACCTATTTTCTTTTCATTTAACCAAATGCACCAAAACACCAAAATCCAAGGCTAATCATAAAATGATACGGACAGAGCAACAAGAGCACCTAATGGCTCAATTGGCACACATCCCCACATGCTTTCCAGGAGACCCGGGTTCAAACCCCAACTGTAGCACAATTTTCCTTTCTTTTTACTTTTGCATCAAACCTTGCTCAAACCCTTCCACGAAGCCTCACAAACCTACATAAATCCATTCAATATTTTTAGCAACTAGAAAGGACATAAACGACCCTCACGGCCCGACAAATTACCAAAATACCCCTTGGGCATACCTGGAAGACTGGGATGAAAACCTGGGCCGTTACAAAGATTTTGATCTGAGGACAAATCCTTTTAAAGAAAGGGGGGATGATGTGAATGCAACCACCGACTTATTGTATTCACACGAAGGAGCGACAAGTAGCAAGAAGAGAAGATTTCAATAGCATTTTTTTTAAAAAAATTAGAATGCAGATATTTAAAATGTGGAATTTGCAGATTTTTATGTTTTAGAACCTTTCGATTTCAATGCTTGCCAACCATGCTCTTAATCGTAAGGAACCTTCTAGAGGAGTTGGTTGAGTCTATTTAAAGCATATCTACCCTTTTGTCTACCATTTAAGCCGTGCAATGGACTTTTGGCTTCTCATGTCTCGTTTTCTACAAAATGCATTTGATACCTTTTTTAGTCTTTTTTTTATTCCAAGGCATGCACGAATTTTTGGCCTTTAAAACGGCTTTTAATACATCATTTTAAAGAGATTTATGATTGAAAAACTTGTGTTTTCTTAGACCCCTTTTGGTGTTGTCTTTTTTTTTCAAATCTTGCATTAGGTTTGAAGTTAAATCAATTCATTGGATTAGTCTTGATCAAACTAATTCTGGAGCGAGTTGTCTTAGGATCTAAGAGTGGCCATTTTAGATTTTGAGTGTGATCTAAGTTAGCTGTCACTGCGAGTTTTTACAAGGATCCTAGAAGAACCTCTAGCTAGCTTTGTAAAATTCAAGCAACCTTCGGCGCTTATCATTTGGTATCAGAGCATCTGGTCGACATTCTTCGGCCGACTCTAGACTTCGCTTCAAAATGGCACATAATGAAGAAAGAGCAACACATGTACCAGGTTTTAGTACCGTTCTTGAATCTCTTAAAGATGTGTTGGAAATGATGAGAGAAGATATGGAAGAAAGAAGAGCACATCGCAAAAGGATGTCTTCGAGGTACACTAATCATAAACCAATTTCAAACATTCAATTTTCTATGAAAAATAAGAGTTTATGTGATGAAGTTCAGCCTGTGGTCGCAGAAAGTTGTATCAATGAAAACGAAATGCTTAGTGGCTTAGTTTCAACAAATGCATGTGAGTTTAGCGAAAAATTAGATTGCATGGACTTGGTTGCTTGCAATCCCGCTACTATTGTAAGACCTACTATTAATGACGTACATGTTGATGTGTGTGAGTTAGGGAAAAAAGGCACAAAAGCCCAAAACAAAAAGCATTTGATTTTAGAGAAAAAGAAGCTCGCGAGAAATTGAGTGTGAGAGATAAACATGAGATTAGTTTATGGCCTAGAGAGAAAAATGAGAGAAAAGCCAATGTTGTGAGCTTGTGTGAAAGAGCCAATGAGGTTAAATCTATTTGGTTTTCAAAGCAAAATATTTGTAGACTTTTATATAAAGGAACTTGCAATCTAACGGGCGAGCTCAAACCATGTATCTATAGTGTTTCGTTTGAGTTTTTTGCAGGAGGCAAATGAGCTTATTCAACATGTTGAATTGAAGCTTCCTTCCAAAGAAAGGAATGAAAAACGTGCAGAATGCCAACTTGTTTATTATGATGAAATACTCCAAATCTGCTTCCAAGTTCATCAATGGCAGCAAGCACAAAGTGTTCAAAAAAAGACATAGATTTTGATTTGAGGACAAATCCTTTTAAAGAAAGGGGGGATCATATGAATGCAACCACCGACTTATTGTATTCACATGAAGGAGCAACAAGTAGCAAGAAAAGAAGATTTCAAGAGCCTTTTTTTAAAAATTAGAATGCATAAATTTAAATTGTGGAATTTGCAGTTTTTATGTTTTAGAACCTTTCGATTTCAATGCTTGCCAACCATGCTCTTAATCGTAAGGAACCTTCTAGAGGAGTTGGTTGAGTCTATTTAAAGCGTATCTACACTTTTGTCTATCATTTAAGCCATGCAATGGACTTTTGGCTTTTCATGTCTCGTTTTCTACAAAATGCATTTGATACCTTTTTTAGTCCTTTTTGTATTCCAAGGCATGCACGAATTTTTTGTCTTTAAAACGGCTTGTAATACATCATTTTGGGGAGATTTATGATTGAATAACTTGTGTTTTTGCATAGACCCATTTTGGTGTTGTCTTTTTTTCAAATCTTGCATTAGCTTTGAAGCTAAATCAATTCATTGGATTAGTCTTGATCAAACTAATTCTGGAGCGAGTTGTCTTAGGATCTAAGAGTGGCCATTTTAGATTTTGAGTGTGATCTAAGTTAGCTATCACTGTGAGTTTTTACAAGGATCCTAGAAGGAACTCTAGCTTTGTAAAATTCAAGCAACGTTCGGCGCTTATCATTTGGTATCAGAGCATCTGGTCGACATTCTTCGGCCGACTCTAGACTTCGCTTCGACATGGCACATAATGAAGAAAGAGAAACACATGTACCAGGTTTTAGTACCGTTCTTGAAGCTCTTAAAGATGTGTTGGAAATGATGAGAGAAGATATGGAAAAAAGAAGAGCACATCGCAAAAGGATGTCTTCGAGGTACACTAATCATAAACCAATTTCAAACATTCAATTTTCTATGAAAAATAAGAGTTTATGTGATGAAGTTCATCCTGTGGTCGCAGAAAGTTGTATGAATGAAAACGAAATGCTTAGTGGCTTAGTGTCAACAATTGCATGTGAGTTTAGCGAAAAATTAGATTGCATGGATTTGTTTGCTTGCAATCCCGCTACTATTGTAAGACCTACTATTAATGACGTACATGTTGATGTGTGTGAGTTAGGGAAAAAAGGCACAAAAGCCCAAAACAAAAGCATATGATTTTAGAGAAAAAGAAGCTCGCGAGAAATTGAGTGTGAGAGATAAGCATGAGATTAGTTTATGGCCTAGAGAGAAAAATGAGAGAAAAGCCAATGTTGTGAGCTTGTGTGAAAGAGCCAATGAGGTTAAATCTATTTGGTTTTCAAAGCAAAATATTTGTAGACTTTTATTGTAACGGCCCAGTTTTCTATTCCGGTTCTCGAGGTGCTTCCGGTTCAGTTTCAGTGGTTCGGTTGGGCCGTTAGAGCTGTTTTGTCCCTTAAGGGCATTTTGGTCTTTTTGCTCCCCGGGCAGGATTTGTAAATTTTTAGGGCTTCGAGGCAACTCCTGCCTTTGTCGAGGCTTGTTTGTTGGTGGCTGCGAGTCTCGAGATGTTTGGGCTAGTCGTTTGGAAGTTCGGTTGTGATTTTGGGTTTTGGCAAAGTGATGGTTGGTTGTGTGCTTCCTTTGGGATTCGAGCCCGGGCCCTTGGTGTTGATTTTGGGAGTTGGATTTAGTGAGTTTTATTTATTGGGAGTGGTTGCTTCGGTCGGGTCTCGAAGGAGGAAGCCGGGAAATGGGATTTTAAGGTTTTGATTTGGATAAGGATGGAAATTAGGATTAAAATCCCTATTTTTCCTTTTATTTTTCCCATTTTTCCTTTTCTTTTCAAAATCACTTTCTCTCTCTCTCTCTCTCTCTCCCCCCCCCAGCCTAGCCCGGCCCGAGAGCCCGGCTCGCCTGTGTCGCCCACCCGAGCTCTGCTCACCCAGTGGCTCACCAGTCGCGGCCAGAGCTCGCAACCCGGATCGCATCTCGGCGAGCCCGCCCCAGTCGCGTAGCCCGGCCACCGCCATGATGCCGCTCGTCCGTCCCGAGCCCGTGCCGCCTAGATCCGAGCCGCCTCGTGTCGGATCGAGCATCCCCAGTAGCTCGTCGTGCGGATCGAGCGTTTGGTAGCCATCGCGTCGCGTCGCGCCCGCCGCGCCACCGTCCTGCCTTGGCCGTGCGCCGCCCTGCGCCTCGCCCGAAGCCGAGCTCGCGCCGCCGCGCCCTCGCCTCAGCCAGCTCGCCGCGCGTTCGCGTCGCGCGCCCGCGCGCTGCTCGCCAGCCGCCGTGTCGGCAGCGCCCGGCCCATCATGCGCCCATCTCATGCGCCCCTCGGCACCAGCCATTGCCCTGCGCCCGTCTGGCCGGCTCGTTCGCGTGTCGGCCGTGCCTTGTGAGTTGCTCCCACCCGTGCCTCGTTATTTTATTATATTTAGGCCTATGGATTATGATTTTTGATGTGTTTGTTAGGTTCGTTTTAGGTTGCTCGGGTTCGATCGCAGCTTAAGTTTCTTGTGTGTTGTTGCCTTCCAGCCAGGTAAGGATTTCTTACCGAGTTGTGTGGACCTGCGATATTATATGTGATTCTTGATTGTATGCTTGTTTGTGTTTATTGACATGTTTGGTGATAAGTGCTCTATTCTCGAATTCCCGACCGCATGATTTCTGTGTTTGTTTCTCATCTTAGTCCATGCTAGGTTGTTCCTTTCTGGCATGCTCGTATCTGTCCTTGCTTCGTATTATCATGCTAGGTTTGTTGTTTTCCTCTTGAGCACGTATTGGATTGTATTGGATTGTTTGCTTGATTGTTAAGGCGGAGTTAGAAATCGGTAGAAAAAGACATCATCCGGCTCGATGCATAAAGTATCTTGCATCCATGGCAAGGACGTTCGAGAGACGATTCTCGTCCTTGGACCCGTGAGGATTAGCTATCCCAACCGGTAGGCCCCGCAATCTTGGGTGAGGGTGGTAGTCTAAGCGATGCCCCAACGGTCGGGATGATGACTTGGCAATGCCTAGTCCCCGGCGGCCGCACGCGTCTCGGCGTGTTCGGCGGTGAGCCTTGATTGCCACTGTTAAGGTAAGGACGACTTCTGGTGTAAGCCTACCACGACCCGTTCCTTAGCCTCGGTGCGGTGGTACAGTGACGACATAGTTCACGTGTCCGTGTCTCACACTCCTATGTCGCTGACACCGATCCAGAGATTTAGTTAGGCGTGGTATCCGGATATGGGCGACTTGCCACTGGACCCGGCACCCCCATAGTCTGTAGAAGCACGCGGTGCATGCTTACGCTCATTCTGGCGTCGACCGGAGAGCTCCTCGAGATCTTGAGCTAGTGCACCTTTCATTCGACAAGAGATGAGCCGTGGCCGGGACTTGTTTCTCGTATAGGGCGACTTGTGTATTGTGTGGATGTGGTGATTGATTTCCGGACTAAGACCCTGAGTTGGCATCCGAGGCCCAAGTGTGGGCTAAGCTATGTGCTCTATTCTGTGTTTATATTCATAGCTTGCATACGCTCATCGAGATGACCATGTATATCGTATTGTACCGGTTGGGGATTCTTCTTGAGTAATTCGTTACTCACCCTTATTATGTGGTTTTCCACAGTAACCATGGTGCGAGACAAGATGGTTGAGGAGGAGAGCGTGATCATGGAAACCCGTTGTTCAACTCTGAGTCTTATGTTTATGTTTATAATTTAAGTGTCCTCTGAATGCATGTAGTTGGGCACGGAGCCCTAGGTGTTTTCTCAATGTATTTTCGATTCTAGCATTGTTGTAACTATTGCAAAGCTTGTATGTTTTAAATAAATCTCTGATCGTAGTATGTTTTGGAAGTGTATTTGTCTTGGAACAGTGCTTGGAAACAGGGATGTGTTTGAGAATTTATGTTGATTTTTAAATGGATGTTTTCATGTTTTAGTTTTTACTTAGAATCCAAACACCATCTTGCAAATTTTACAGAGATTTGTATGCATGCATTGAGGTAATGGCCTATTTAGAACCCCATTCGGGTCGGGTCGTTCTGATTGGTATCGAGCTCGAGTCGTAGATTCATAGACCGACCTTTGTGTGTAGGTCGTTTTTTCCATGATCATCGGCACTCAACGGTCATCAGTGCGCCTAAGTTTACTATTTGTTGTTGAAAAAGGGTTAAGAATTTACAATACCTGTCATCTAGTGTATGCCTTGTGTAGTGTTGTGGAGCGGAGACGAAGCGGGTTCTGACTCATTGTTGGTTTGGGTTTAGAGCGCCATCATGCCAACTTCCCGCAGTGTGTGATGTATGTTGTGGCTTGTTGAGGTATCCGATAGATTCGGATGCCCCAGGACATCGTCCCCGTGGGAGGCAGAGCTTGGACCCCCGTAGGCCAATTGTGGCCCAGTTGTTGGTTTTCCCCTAGTGAGAGGGTGGAGGTGCTTTGCCTTGGAGTGCCACTCCAAGAGAGGAGTTAGCTATGGTTGTGCTTATGTGGATGCTTGTGGAGCAGGTCCCCGTGTGGACTAGCCTGGGTAGCTCAAGTGTTGATCTTGAGCCTTAGCAGATTGTTTGGTTGCCTAGAGAGTGGCTGCAGAGTTGGTAGCCTTCGAGGAGATTGTTGAGGCATCTTTGTGCTCCTGTAAAGTGTTGTTGTTTGCAGCCAGATGGCGGAACCACCGTGGTTAAGGGTGCAAAGATGAGCGATGTTCCCTTGGGTTGGATCCGTTGGTGTTTTCCTCAGATGTTTGGTAGAGTTGAGCACCCTTCTTTTGGTGAGCTCCTGGAGTGGAGCTAGCTGATGCATGTTGAGAGAGCCGGCCAGAGTTTTGTTGAGCATCATGTGGAGATGCAGGGGTAGGCTGTGAGCCTTCGGTTTGATGAGATGCCATAGGCATGGTTTTTGAGTTGGAGCCCTTGTATGCCTAGCCAGAGTTCGTGTCACTTGAGGTTGTGATCTTGTTGGCCCATTGGTAGTAAGATGTGGTTTTGGTATGTAACGACCCAGGTTTTTCTTCCCGGTCTTCCAGGTATGCCCTAGGGGTATTTTAGTAATTTGGTCGGGCCGTCAGGACCGTTTATGTCTTTTTCCAGTTGCTAAAATTATTGGATGGATTTATGTAGGTTTTTGGAAGGATTTGTGGTTTGGTTTGAGCAAGGTTTGGTGCAAAAGTAAAAATAAAGGAAATTGTCTTTGCAAATGGGGTTTGAACCCGGGTCTCTGGGAAGCTTGTAGAGATGTGTGCCAATTGAGCCATTAGGTGCTCTTGTTGCTCTTTCTGCATCACATCTTAGTTAACCTTGGATTTTGGAGTTTTGGTGCATTTGGTTAAATGAAATAGAATTAGGTTTATTCCATCTTCTTCTCCAAATCTCCTCTTGGCACACAAGCTCTCTCCTCTCCATAGCCCTTGCCGATTCTTCATCCTTGCAGCTCCCTTGGATCGTTCATCATCATTCCGGGTAGGTATCGATCTTCCTCTTCTTCTTCTCATCCGTTTGGTGTGCTTTTGGCCAAGTGAAAAGAGGTGTGTTGTGTGTGTTTGTGTTGATTGCAGCCAGTAGAGAAGCCCGGCCAGCGCGACCATCGTCGCACGCGTCCAGTAGGCCAGATCGCCGACGCCGGATCGCGCCAAAGAAGCAGACAGACGCCCCTGCCGTCGCACGGACGCCCCTGCCGTCGCACCAGATCGCCCCTGCAGTCGCACCAGATCGCCCTGCGATCGCACCAGATCGCCCGAGATCGTTGAGCAGCCCTGCCGCGACGCCATCGCTCACGAGTCGCCCGGTCTCGTTGAAGCAGCCCCCGCCGCGCCATCGCTTCGCGGATCGTGCGGTCGCCTTGCAGCGCAGAAGACGCCAGCGCCATAGCGCCAGGCCGCGTCGCGTCGCTGCATGCCACGCGCGCGCGCCGCGCGCGCCGCGCTTCGCCGCTCGCGCCGCACGCCCATGACGCTCGCCGTAGCGCGCGCGCGTCCTGCCGTGCATCCGTGCCTTGCCGTGCAGCGCCCCTGCCACTGTCGTGCAGTAGCGCGGCTGCGCCAGCCTGCTGCCGCCGGCTTGCCCGCCAGCTCCAGCTCGTGTCGCCGTGCGCGTGAGTTCCCGAGCCGAGCTTGCTCGTTCTTTTGTTGTTTAGACGTTTTAGATGCTGATTATTATTGGTTTGCTAGGTTCCCGCCGCTAGCTCGGGATTGTTCCGCATGACTTAGGATTTGTGTGTAGAAGCCTCCCGGAGCCAAGGTAAGGATTTCTTACCGAGGAGTTGTGTGGGCCTGCGGTATATTTGTGATTGTTGTTTTGTATGCTGTGTATGATTATTAGCATGTTTAGCCCTAGGTGCTCTGCTTGCAATTCTGATCGCATGAACTCTTGTATTGCTTCTCATGTTAGCCCATGCTAGGTTGTTCCATTCTCGCATGTTCGATATCTGTTCTTGCTTCGTAGTATCATGCTAGGTTCCTTGTATCTGTGAGCACGTATTGGACCGCATTGATTGAATTGTTATTATTGCTATGGTTTAGAGTTCGGTAGGTAGCATCATCCGGGCCGGATGCATAACGTAACTTGCATCCCCGAAGAGGACGGCGTGCGAGATGGTACTCAGTCCCGATCCCGTTAGGGTTTAGCTAACCCTAACGGCCGCCCCGCAATCTTGGGTGAGGTGGCGGTATTAAATGCCCCAATGGTCGGGATGATGACTTGGCATTGCCTCGTCCGGCGATCGGCACGTCCTCGGCGTGTTCGGCCGTAGCCCTTGATTGCCACTGTTAGGGCAAGGACCGCTTCTGGTGTAAGCCTACCACGACCGGTTCCTTAGCCTCGGTGCGGTGGTACAGCCGACATAGTTCACGTTTCCGTGTCTCACACCCCTATGTCGGTGACACCGATCCGGAGATTTAGTTAGGCATGGTGGTCGAACACAGGCGCTTGCCACTAGACCGGCACCCCGAGTTTTAGTAGCATGCGGTGCGCGCTTACGCTCATTACTGGCGCCGATCGAGAGCTCCTCGGGATCTTGAGCGGTGCACCTTTCTTATCGACGATGAGAGCGGTGAGGCCGGACTTGTTCCGTATATAGCGTATAGTGTGTTGTGGTATTTTCATGACTAAGACCACGAGTTGGCATCCGAGGTCCAAGTGTGGACTTAGCTATGTGCTCCATTTGTGTGTTTGTACTCATAGCTTGCATACATTCTTCTAGATGATCATGTATATCGTATTGTACCCCGGTTGGGGATTCTTACTGAGTAATTCGTTACTCACCCTTATTCTGTGGTTTTCCACAGGTAATAAAGGCGGGAGACAGGATGGCTGAAGGAGGAGCTGTGATCATGGAATCCTGCTGTCATCTCTGACCATTTTATTATATCTTGACTCTTGACTTTTGTTATTTCCCACAATGCATGTAGACGCGGGCACGGCCCTAGGATGTTTTCTTACGTTTTATGGATTCCAGCATATTTGTACTTGTGGAATGTTTAAATGGTTTAAATAAATCTCTGATCAGAGTATGCTTTTAGAAATGTATGTTTTGATTATTGAATGTTTCTGTTTTTACTTGGGATCCGAAACTTATTTTTCATAATGTCTTTTATTTTGAATACATGCATTGGGGTAAAGGCCCATTTAGAGCCCCTTTTGGGTCGGGTCTTTACATGGTAGTAGTGGCACTTGAGGTGCATTGGTTGGCGTGCCACTTTGGCACTAAGTCTGGTTCAGGCTTGAGTTTGGCTTGGGCATAGCAGATGGTTCTATGCTGTAACGACCCAGGTTTTCATCCCGGTCTTCCAGGTATGCCCTAGGGGTATTTTAGTAATTTGGTCGGGCCGTCAGGACCGTTTATGTCTTTTTCCAGTTGCTAAAATTATTGGATGGATTTATGTAAGTTTTTGAGGCTTTGTGGATGTGTTTGGGCATGGGGAGATGCAAAAGGAAAATTGTGTGTTAAAAGTGTGTTTGGTGGGTTTCGAACCCAGGTGGGCTGAGAAGTCAGGTGGGTGGTGTGGCCAGTTGAGCTATTGAGAGCTCTTGTTGCTCTTTCCGTGTCATTTTATGGTTAGCCTTGGATTTTGGGGTTTTGGTGCATTTGGTTAAATGGAAAAGAAAAGCTAGGTTTTGTTCTTCTTCTCCAACACATTCTCCTAGCCGTCCAAGCTTGTTTCCCCAACTTTCTCTAGCCGAATTTCATCCCCTTGCTGCTCCGTAGTTCGATCATCATTCCGGGTAGGTATTCATCTTCTTCATCTTCTCGATAGGTTGTTTTGCTGGCCGAAGGTAAGAGGAGGTGCCCATGTGTGTGTGTGTGTGTTGTTGCAGGTCTGCCCAGGCGCCGGATCTGCCCACCAGCCGTCCGGATCTGCCCGGCGGCACGCCCGGATCGCATCGGTGGCCTGTCGCGCCGTGTCGCACACAGCGGCCGCCCAGATCCGTCCATCGCGACGCCCGATTCTCGCGCCTTGAGTTCGCGCGTCGCACGGATCGCGCGCAGCAGAAGACGCCCAGCGCCCACAGCGCCTTCACTCCGCCAGCGCGCCGCGCGCGCGCCAGCCCGTCTGCGTCGCTGCTCGCCGCGCCAGCGCCGCGCGCGCCGCCGCCCAGACGTTCGCCCGCGCGCGCGTCCCTGCCGAGCTGCTCGCCGTGTCCGCATCGCACGCCAGCGCCCGCGCGCGCCGCGCCCGAGACGTTACGCCGCGCGCGTCCTGCCGAAGCCGCTCACCGTGTCCGCGCATCGCACGCCCGGCGCCAGCGCGCCTTCGCCCGTCGCGTTGCGTGCTCCAGTAGCGTGTCATGCGCAAGCAGCATGTACCAAAAGACCCAACCCGAAAATGGAACTAAATCTAGGTCTTTACTCGGCATGCAAATTTAAAACATAAAAGGACCCGGCCAGGTCGGATTAAAAGCTTTTCAAACACATGAGCGGGAAAACAATCAAAACAAAGTAAACATTCATTAGGCAAAAACGAACCATTCAAATTAAAATAGATGGTCGATCGGTACTTTACTTAAAAACATAAAATAGTTCAAATCATAGTTTTCCCTACGGATCTAAGTCCAACTACATGCTTGAAATCCAAAAACAAGAAAAATAAGACACGACAGAGTGTCAAGGCGGATCCATGATCTCCCGGCTCTCTCCGCTAGCCACCTCGGTCTTTGTCCCAAGTTACTGTGGAAGAAACCACGATAAGGGTGAGTATAAACATACTCGGTAAGAACCCCGACCGGGAGTGCGATCTGATGCAATCTATCATCTAGCGACCTAGTACACATGCCACAAATATCAACACGGATCTTAGCTCAATGAGCTCACAAGGCAAATCCGGAATCCACGGAAGTCTCCTACTTCCGCCTAATGATTGGCTCTCAAACCAATCCCGGGACATCTCCAAGGGTCTTTCTCCCTTGGCCAATTGATCACTCAAAAACCGATCCCAAGATGTCCGACACCCTCGAGGGTCTTTCTCCTCGACCAATTGATTAACTCTAAAGTCAATCCCAATGGGTGTCCTCAAGGGTCTCTTACCCTCGCTATAAATCTGGACTATCGGGAGTACCCAAGTCCGGCTCTAAACAAGAAGGCGGTGTACTCACGAACATTAGCCCGGGAGCTCTCGAACCAAGCTACTAACGCGTGTGGCGCACACCGCATGCTCTTCGCAACCGGCGTAAATGCGGGGCCTAAGGGCAAACTCACGCGGGCAGTGCATGCATGCCTAAGACTCGGAAACGGTGTCGCGATCACGATGAGTGCGAGGCCCTCGGCACTCATCTCCGCGGCTGTACCACCACCGACTGAAGCTAAGAACCGGCCAAGGTAGGCTTGCACCGTTGGCGGGGTTCCGCTCTAGCAGGCTACAAACTAGGCTTATGCCAATGAGGTAGCTAATCCTCACCGGGTCTGCGGGGAAGCAAGGTGCGTTATGCTTCGCTCTACTCCCGGCCGGTGGGGACAAGGTACGTTATGTCCGCTCTCGGCCTCTAGATGAAGACAAACCCTATCATACTAGCTTAGACTACCAAGTACATGATTCTGGCTAACATCCACAAAGACATCTGTCATACATAGCCTAGCATGATACTACGAGCTTAAAGCGGAATCTCAAGCATCTTTGGAAGAACAAACCTAGCATGGCACTAACATGTACAAAAGGCAAAACATGCTAGCAAGAATTCAATCACTAGCTATCCTATCCACTAACATGCTCATAAAGGTAAACAAGCATACAAGGCACAATTAAGAAAGCATAGCGGGGTCCACACAACCACGGTAGGAAGTCCTTACACGAAACAAGTGGAGAATAGCTATCACAACCAAAAAGACCCTCGAGCTTAATACTGAACTCGAGCAACCTAGGCATAAATAAAGCATCCTAAGTAAATACATACAAAGTGACGGAAGCTTAGAAAACGCAAAGGGATTGGTTCGGGAATTACCACCGAGAAGACACGGGCCTCGCGACAAGGAGGGTGGCTTGGGCGGCTCTTTGGAGTGCGGGCTGGGCGCTGGCGCTGGCGCTGGCGGCGGCTGGCGCCTTGTGACTGCGTCGGGCGGGCGCAGCAGGCGCAGCGCGTGTCTTGTTGCAAGGCGACGCGCGAGCAACTGCTCTGGGCTGGCGCGCGCGCGCAGGTCGCGCTGTTGGAGTGGGCGCGCTGCGTCGAGTCGTATTTGGCGGGGCGCAGCGTCGCGGCGCGCGTCTGAGAGCTGCGTTGCGGCACTGTGCGACCACGAGCGACGTCGGGCGGATCTTGGCGGCCACGGGCGACGTCAGGCGGCGATGGGGTGCGACGGTGGAAATTTCTTGGTGCGGCGACGTCGCGCCGCTTGTGGCGAAAGCGGTGGGCGGTGCAGTGGTGCAGTGCGGTCTGGCAATTGTCTTGAGCGGTGTCGCGGCGAGGGTGGTGCGTCTGGCTAGAAATTTTGGTGGCTCGGGGTGGCTCGATGGTGTGGCTAGAAATTTTGCTTTCGGCTAGGGTTTTAGGAGAGAGAGAGAGAGAGAGAGAGAGAGAGAATGCGGCTCTAAGGGGAAAAATTAGGAGTTTCTTGATTTTCCTTCTTTTCCTTATTTTTAAATAGGTTAGGAGCCCTAAGTTCCTTTCCCAAGGCTTTTCTCTTACGGGTCCCGGCCAAAGAAATTCTTTTCTCTTTTTCTTTTTAATTAAGACTCTTTTCTTAAAACTCCACATTCACCATTTAGGGCAAGGCTCAAATCCCAAAAGATTAAATTAATTTTCCAATTAATTTTGTTATTAACCGGGAAGGAAAACGGGGCCGTTACAATACTCCCCCCCTTAAAAGACTTTCGTCCCGAAAGTCCTAAGACTGGAACAACTCCGGGTAATGAGTCCTCATCTCATCCTCTAGCTCCCACGTCGCTTCCTCTGCCCTCTGATGCCTCCAAAGAACCTTTACTAAACTTATCTCTCGGTTGCGCAATACCTTGCGCTCACAAGCCAAAATTTGCACGGGCTTCTCCTCGAAGGATAAATCTTTATTCAACTCTAGGGGCTCATGCTCTAGCACATGCGAAGGATCTGCCACGTATTTTCTCAACATCGAAACGTGGAACACATTATGCACCGCTGACAAAGACGGGGGTAAAGCTAACCGATAGGCCACTGCTCCGATCCGCTCAAGGATCTCAAAAGGCCCTACAAACCTGGGGCTCAGCTTGCCTCGCTTTCCAAACCTTAACACCCCACGCATAGGTGCTACTTTCAGGAAAACATGTTGACCCACCTCAAATTCCAAGTCTCTACGCCTCACATCGGCGTAACTTTTCTGCCTACTTTGTGCTGTCAACATGCGAGCCCTTATCTTCTGCACTGCGTCGTTCGTCATCTGGAGTAACTCGGGTCCCAGAACCTGCCTATCCCCAACCTCCTCCCGAACAACGGGGATCTGCGGCGCTTACCATACAATGCCTCGAATGGGGCCATCCGAATAGACGCTTGATAGGCATTGTTGTTGTAAGCGAACTCCATCAAATCACAGTCTTGGTCCCAAGCTGCACAGGAAGTCCAAGACCACGAGGCTCTCAACATGTCTTCCAGAATCGATTCACCCTCTCGGTCGACCATCGGTTTGAGGGTGGAAGGCGATCTTTGAAATCGCACTCGATTCCCAGACCCTTACGGAGCGCTCTCGAGCGAGATGTGAACCGAGAATCCCGATCGATACTATCTTTGCGGGTACCCGTGGTACCGCACAACCTGCTCAAGGAACAATCGTGCCCCACTTTGTTCCACGGTATAACTAATCTTCCCGGAATAAAGTGTGCACTCTTGGTCACCGGGTCCACTACTACCCGGATCTGAGTGAACCCTCTCGGTGTCTCGGCAACCCGAGAGATAAAATCCATCGAAATCTCGTCCCACTTCCAGCGTGGAACACTTAACGGCCGCAATAAACTGCTGCGGGTTTACATGCAGGGGCCTTCACTTGTTGACAAGTGAGACACCGCTAACAAACTCCGCTATATCTCGCTTCATGCCCATCCACGAGCGTGCGCTTGAGATCTGGTACATCTTGGTACCTCCCGGGTGCCAAGTGAATGAGGAACTATGTGCCTCGGCGAGCAACTCTGCTCGAACCTCTGGGTCATCCGGGCGCTGTCGACCTCGGTACCTCAAGCCTTAAATGCAGTGTCACAACAAAGTCGAAATCGCCATCACCCTCAACCCTCTCGAGCAACCTCCTCAACTTGGGATCACTCGGTGGTATCGTCGATGATCCTCTCGCTAGCGCGACGGGTGAATCGATATTTGCCGGGCTACCACAGCGGTAACCTCTCCCAACAAGATCGCAATCTGGGTTCGCTCAAACTCTTTCCGCAATTCAACTTGGGAGCTCAAAGAAAGCTGCTGAATCGACGCCTTTCTACTCAGTGCATCAGCCACAACATTGGCTTTTCCGGATGATACAAAATCTCACGATCGTAGTCCTTTACTAACTCGAGCCACCTCCTCTGCCTCATGTTCAACTCCTTACGAGTGAAGAAATATTTGAGGCTCTGGTGATCCGTGAACAAGCTGAATCCTCTCACCATATAAGTAATGCCTCCAAATCTTTAGAGCAAAAACAAGCTGCAGACCAACTCCATATCATGAGTTGGATAGTTCTTCTCATAAGGCTTCAACTGCTTAGGGAAGCATAAGCTATCACCTTCCCATGCCGCATCAACACACACCTAAACCATACTTGGAAGCATCACTATAAACTACGAAACCTCCTGTTCCTTAGGAGCGCCAACACAGTCTTTGTCGTCAAAAGTGAGCTTAAAAGTGGGCAAAACTTTCCTCACATCTAGCATCCCAAATAAAGTCAACACCCTTCTTGGTCGACGGGTTAGGGTGCCGCTATAGCGGAAAAGTCTTTCACGAAACGCCGGTAATAACTCGCTAGACCCAAAAGGCTGCGAATCTCGGCGACCGTCGTCGGTCTGGCCCATGAGCTAATCGCCTCTATCTTTGCGGGGTCCACCGCTATACCATCTCTTGACACGATATGTCCAAGGAAGGCTACTCTCTCTAGCCAAAATTCACACTTAGAGAACTTTGCGAACAAGCTGGTTCTCACGCAAATCTTTGTCAAAACTTGCCTCAAATGCGAAGCATGGTCCTCCTTTGTCTGGAATAAATCAAAATGTCGTCTATGAATACGATAACGAAGTTATCCAAGAATGCCTTGAACACTCTGTCCATCATGTCCATAAACGCTGCGGGGCGTTCGTGAGTCCGAAAGACATGACCACGAACTCATAATGACCATACCTCGATCAACGCGGTCTTGGGATATCTGCATCTCGAATCCTCGGTGATGGTACCACGACCTCAAATCAATCTTAGAAAACACCGAGGCTCCACGAAGTTGATCAAACAGATCATCTATACGCGGCGGGGGATACTTATTCTTCACCGTGACTTTATTCGATTCTCTATAGTCTATACACAAGCGCATGGATCCATCCTTCTTCTTAACAAGCAGGGCGTGTGCTCCCACGGGGACACACTCGGACGGATGAAACCTCGATCCAAAGATCTCTTGCAATCGCACTTTGAGTTCTCTCAACTCAGTAGGCGCCATACGATCACGGGGCTTTCGAAATGGGAAGAGTCCTGGCTCCACTCAATGGTGAAGTCCAACTCCCGCTTGAGGTAAACCCAAGCACTCTTCGGGAAAACATCTCGCAAACTCTTGCACCACGGGGACCATGTCAACGATCCAACGCGATACTACTATCTCTGACGGCTTTGCCAAGAAGCCCCAAGCTCCTCGAGCCAACAATCTATGGGCTTTCATTCTTTGAGATCAAAGGCGGGCAAGTTCCGCCATACAGACACCGCATGAAACTTGAAGCTCGGCCTCGAGGCGGCCTAAACACCACTTCTTTCCGTGGCGATCTATCAAAGCATGGTTCTCTCGCCAACCAATCCATGCCAAGGATTACATCGAAACCGCTCATAGACAAAGCACTATGAGGGTAGCCTCTAAAATCTCATCGAGATATCTGTATCGCCATGCTTAACTCTCTTGCTAGCTAACATACTCACACCCAAGGAGTGGCAACACACAGCTCAAACCCTAGAGGTTCGAGCTCCACACAAGCTTGTCTAACGAATGCATCGAAACAAAGGAATGGGTCGAACCCGAATCAAACAATACAAATGCATAGTCTTTGTAAGACAAGCGGCGTGACCTGGCAGCATCATCGATGCGCTCGCCTCCTGGCGAGTAGTGGCAAACACTCGGCCTGTGTTGGGCGGTCCCGCTTCTTTGCTAAATCCTGAGTGCGAGAATCGGCCAAGTGCCCCTCCTTGCCACATCAGTAGCAAGCAGGGCGAAGCTCCACAGAGACCAAAATGTGCCTTTCCGCACTTGTTGCAATGAGCTGGCCGCTTGCTGGTCCCGCTGGCTTGCAATCCTGGGCTCTACCAGAGGAGGTCGGCGATCTCGACCACTTTGGGTAGCCTGCCGGCGAGTCTGGCGACCGGTTGAGCGGAAACCACTAGAAGTCCTGCACTTCCTCTTACGCCGAATCTTCTTTGGCGGTGGCCGAATGATCGAGTGGCGCAACGAGGTCTGCAGACCGCGGATACTTCGGGTTATAAATCGTGGCCAACTCTCTTTGCTCGATCATAACTCTCGGAGCGAGTGCTCGAACATCTGAGCAACCTCCTTCCTCGACCCACAAATGAACTTCTTAGTCTTGAGCTCCTCGGTGGCAATGAGCTCCGGTGCGAAATAGCTATACTCGAGAGAACTTCTTCTCATAGGCGACAATACTATCTCGATCCTGTTTGATTTGAGAAGGCCTCTGCCATCTCCTGCCGAGCCTCGTCATTAACATACTTAGCTCACGAACTTCGTTCTAAAGAACTCCCAGTGTGGTGGAGAAGACCCAGTGGTCTAGCTCTATCTGTGGACTCCCACCACCACTCGGTTGTGTCGGAGAGAACATGGGCCGCACATCTCGGCCTCTGTACATCTGGGCATCCCATAACTCTAAAGATGTACTCCATTCTTGCCAACCACACGATCGCCACAAGTGGGTTCTCTGAGCGTCAAATTCTCTTGGCTTCCACTTGGTGAAATCTTTCAACCACTTGCCAAACTCAGCTCTCCTCTGCACTATCAAGTGAGTCTGATCGGTCTCACGATGACCACCCCCCTCGGTTGAGCTACCGGAGCTCACAGAACTCTTTGGAGGCTGCTGGGGGTGCTCTTTGCATGAGCTGTGTCAAGCCCCAGGCTATCTGTGCCCTAGACTCCTCTCTCTGCTGCTTTGCTAGGCTGCGCTGAGTCTCGACTCTGCTCGGCCATTAGGCCCATCATCATGTCTCTCATAGCGAAATATCTCCTCCTGAGGCTGCACCTTGAGGCATAGCGACCTCGCCCCTTCTCTCGGGCAAGTTAACCTCTGGTGCCACGGGCGCCCTCGAGCTTTGATATACCACAGGCTGCTGGCTCTGCTCTGCATCTCTATTTGCGATTCCAGACGGACTGCTCCACTACGTGTGCAGCAGCATCTTGGCGATCTACGGAGACCACAACGAGTTAGTCCACGCTCGGACTTTCTCTGTCAACAAAGATAACACATGTGTCTTTGCATATAGTATCATAAACAAAACCCTTAGCTTATTGAACTTAGACAAACTGGCGGCCTTGGAGTCTTTGGAGATCATGGGAACACAACCTACAAACAGGTTAGTCTACGAGAATCTATGACTCGTGCTCATACCAAGCAGTAAAGACCCAACCCGAAAATGGAACTAAATCTAGGTCTTTACTCAAAGCATGCAAATTTAAAACATAAAAGGACCCGGCCGAGTCGGATTAAAAGCTTTTCAAACACATGAGCGGAAAACAATCAAAACAAAGTAAACATTCATTAGGCAAAAAGCGAACCATTCAAATTAAAGCGATGGTCGATCGATTACTTTACTTAAAAACATAAAATAGTTCAAATCATAGTTTTCCCTACGGATCTAAGTCCAACTACATCTTTGAAATCCAAAAACAGTAAAATAAGAATAAGACACGGCCAGTGTCGGCGACATCCATGATCTCGGCTCTCTCCGCTAGCCACCTCGGTCTTTGTCCCAAGTTACACGTGGAAGAAACCACGATAAGGGTGAGTATAAACATACTCGGTAAGAACCCCGACCGGGAGTGCGATACGATGCAATCTATCATCTAGCAGCCTAGTACACATGCCACAAATATCAACACGGATCTTAGCTCAATGAGCTCACAAGGCAAATCCGGAATCCACGGAAGTCTCCTACTTCCGGCCTAATGATTGGCTCTCAAACCAATCCCGGGACATCTCCAAGGGTCTTTCTCCCTTGGCCAATTGATCACTCAAAAACCGATCCCAAGATGTCCGACACCCTCGAGGGTCTTTCTCCCTCGACCAATTGATTAACTCTAAAGTCAATCCCAATGGGTGTCCTCAAGGGTCTCTTACCCTCGCTATAAATCTGGACTATCGGGAGAGTACCCGAAGTCTGGCTCTAAACAAGAAGGAACTGTGTACTCACGAACATTAGCCCGGGGAGCTCTCCGAACGGCTACTAACGCGCGTGTGAGCGCACACGCATGCTCTTACGCAGCCGGCGTAAATGCGGGGCCTAAGGGCAAACTCACGCGGGCAGTGCATGCCTAAGACTCGGAAAGCGGTGTCATCGATCACGATGGTGCGAGGCCCTCGGCACTCATCTGTGCGGCTGTACCACCGACACGAAGCTAAGAACCGGCCAAGGTAGGCTTGCACCGTTAGCGGGGTTCCGCTCTAGCAGAGCTACAAACTAGGCTTATGCCAATGAGGTAGCTAATCCTCACTTTGTTGCCGGGGAAGCAAGGTACGTTATGCTTCGCTCTACTCCCGACCGGTGGGGACAAGGTGCGTTATGTCCGCTCTCGGCCTCTAGATGAAGACAAACCCTATCATACTAGCTTAGACTACCAAGTACATGATTCTGGCTAACATCCACAAAGACATCTGTCATACATAGCCTAGCATGATACTACGAGCTTAAAGCGGGAATCTCAAGCATGCGGAAGAACAAACCTAGCATGGCACTAACATGTACAAAAAGGCAAAACATGCTAGCAAGAATTCAATCACTAGCTATCCTATCCACTAACATGCTCATAAAGGTAAACAAGCATACAAGGCACAATTAAGAAAGCATAGCGAGGTCCACACAACCACGGTAGGAAGTCCTTACACGGAAACAAGTGGAGAATAGCTATCACAACCAAAAAGACCCTCGAGCTTAATACGAACTCGAGCAACCTAGGCATAAATAAAGCATCCTAAGTAAATACATACAATGACGAAGCTTAGAAAACACAAAGGGATTGGTTCGGGAATTACCACTTTGAGAAGACACGGGCCTCGCGCAAGGAGGGTGGCTTGGGCGCTGCTGGTGTGTGCGCGGCAGGGCGTGGCTGGCTGGCGCCTTGTAACACGTCGGGCGACGCCTTGATGGCGAGGCGTGCGGTGTGCGGCTACAGCGACGCGCGCAGCGAGCGAGCTTTCAGCTGGCCGGCGCGGCGCGGGGGTCGCGGCTGGAGTGGGCGCGTCGAAGTCGGGTCGCGCTGGCGCGGCGGCGCCAGCGTGCGGCGGCGGTGCGTCTGAGCTGCGTTGCGGCCTTTGTCGCGACCACGAGCGACGTCGGGCGGTCTTTGGCGCCACGCGCGACGTCGGGCGGCGATGGGTGCGGCGGTGGGGCTTTCTTTGGTCTGCGAGCGTCACGGCCGGCGGCGAGTGGGTGGGCGATGCAGTGGTCCAGTGCGGTCACGAGTGTCTTGAGGCGGTAAGTGTGGCGGGGGTGGTGCGTGCGGCTAGGGTGGGGTGGCTCGGGGGTGGCTCGATGGTGTGGCTAGGTCTGCTTTCTGGCTAGGGTTTTAGGAGAGAGAGAGAGAGAGAGAGAGAGAGAGAGAGAGAGAGAGAGAGAGAGAGAGAGAGAGAGAGAGAGAGAGAGAGAGAGAATGCGGCTCTAAGGGGAAAAATTAGGAGTTTCTTGATTTTCCTTCTTTTCCTTATTTTTAAATAGGTTAGGAGCCCTAAGTTCCTTTCCCAAGGCTTTTCTCTTACGGGTCCCTACCAAAGAAATTCTTTTCTCTTTTTCTTTTAATTAAGACTCTTTTCTTAAAACTCCACATTCACCATTTAGGGCAAGGCTCAAATCCCAAAAGATTAAATTAATTTTCCAATTAATTTTGTTATTAACCGGAAGAAAACGGGGCCGTTATGTGCCGCGCGCCTGGCGCACACCAGCCCAGCCAACTGCCCAGCAGACACACTGACCGTGCCGTGTGCGTGTGAGTGCCCCGAGCCGAGCTTCGCTTGTTTTATTATATTTTAGGGCTATGATTGTGATTTCTATTGTGTTTGTTAGGTTCTCGTTAGCTAGCTCGGGATCGATCGCAGCGTAGGATTTTGTGTGTGTAGTTGCCTCCGGCCAAGGTAAGGATTTCTTACCGGAGTTGTGTGGGCCTGCGGTATATTTGTGATTGTTGTTTTGTATGCTGTGTATGATTATTAGCATGTTTAGCCCTAGGTGCTCTGTTCAATTCTTCTGATCGGCATGAACTCTCGTATTGTTTCTCATGTTAGCCCATGCTAGG
Source organism: Sicyos edulis (assembly GCA_036507275.1). NCBI lineage: Eukaryota > Viridiplantae > Streptophyta > Magnoliopsida > Cucurbitales > Cucurbitaceae > Sicyos > Sicyos edulis. Next base: position 15,398,510 of record CM071856.1, on the reverse strand, counting down.
TTGTTCCATTCGGCATGTTCGTTATCTCTGTTCTTGCTTCGTAGTATCATGCTAGGTTCCTTGTATCTGTTGAGCACGTATTGGACCGCATTGATTGGTTTATTATTATTGCTATGGTTTAGAGTTCGTAGGTAGCATCATCCGGGCCGGATGCATAACGTAAGCTTGCATCCCCGGACGAGCGGGGACGTTGAGATGGTACTCGTCCACGATCCCGTTAGGGTTTAGCTAACCCTAACGGTGGCCCTGCAATCTTGGGTGAGGGTGGCAAACAAGCTTATTGCCCCAACGGTCGGGATGATGACTTGGCATTGCCTCGTCCGGCGATCGGCACGTCCTCGGCGTGTTCGGCCGTAGCCCTTGATTGCCACTGTTAGGGCAAGGACCGCTTCTGGTGCAAGCCTACCACGGCCGGTTCCTTAGCCTCGGTGCGGTGGTTCAGGTGACATAGTTCACGTGTCCGAGTCTCACACCCCTATGTCGGTGACACCGATCCGGAGATTTAGTTAGGCGTGGTGGCCCGACACATGCGACTTGCCACTAGACCGGCACCCCCATAGTCTGCGAGTAGCACGCGGTCGCGCGATTACGCTCATTACAAACGCCGGCCGGAGAGCTCCTCGGGATCTTGAGCTAGTGCACCTTTCGTGATCGACGATGAGGCGGTGAGGCCGAGACTCGTTTCTCGTATAGGGCGTATTGTGTGGTGGATTTATTTCCGGACTAAGACCACGAGTTGGCATCCGAGGTCCAAGTGTGGACTTAAGCTATGTGCTCTATTACGTGTTTATACTCATAGCTTGCATACATTCTTCTAGATGATCATGTATATCGTATTGTACCCGGTTGGGGATTCTTCTTGAGTAATTCGTTACTCACCCTTATTCCGTGGTTTTCCACAGTAGCCAAGGCGCGAGACAGGATGGTGAAGGAGGAGCTGTGATCATGGAATCTGCTTTCATCATCTCACGATTATTCTATTTTATTTATCATGACTCTTGACTTTTGTTATTTCCCACTGAATGCATGTAGACGGGCACAGAGCCCCGGGATGTTTTCTTACGTTTTATGGATTCCAGCATATTTGTACTTGTGGATTGTTTTAATGGTTTAAATAAATCTCGATCGAGTATGCTTTTAGAAATGTATGTTTTGGTTGTTGAATGTTTCTGCTTTTACTTGGGATCCGAAATGTATTTTTCATAATATCTTTTATTTTCACTACATGCATTGGGGTAAAGGCCCATTTAGAGCCCCTTTTGGGTCGGGTCTTTACTGATTGGTATCGAGCTCGAGTCATAGATTCATAGACCCGACCTTTTGTTGTAGGTCATCCTTCCATGATCACCAAAGACTCAAGCGACTCATCAGTGCGCCTAGGTTTATTGTTTTAGAAAGAAAAAGGGTTAAGAATTTACAATACACTGGTCATCTTGTGTATGCCTTGTGTAGTGTTGTGGAGCGGAGACGAGCGGTGTTCGACTCGTTGTTGGTTTGGGCTTAGTGAGCCATCATGCCAACTTTCGCGCAGTCACGGCGATTTGTTTAGCGGCTTGTTGAGGTATCCGAGATAGATTCGGATGCCCCGGGACATCGTTCGGAGGAGGCGAGCTTAGACTCCGTTGGCCATTTGTGGCCCGATTCTTTGCTTTTCCCCTAGTGAGAGGGTGGTGGTGCTTCGTGCGGATCGCCGAGATGTTGATCGCACCTGCAGGAGCGAGGTTCTTGGCATGTCCGACCGAGGAGTTGGACCGATCGTGTTGATGTTGAGGCCGCGTCCTGTGGTTGTTAGGCCCGCATGCGATTTGGCCCCGCAGCTGAGTTGCCTAGAGGAGGGGTAGAGGCTAGCGGTAGCGCTTGAGTGAGACTCCTTGAGCAGAGTGTGCTCCACCATGAGAGATTTGATGGCGTGTCTTTAGCTATCGAGAGCGGAGACCCAGCGCAGCTTATAGCGCAGCGTAGTGAGGAGTCCCGGCACGCAGATAGCCCAAATGGCGAGTTTGTTTCAGCATTTTTCCCCAAAGAGTTTTCTTGTAGCCCTGGAGGTTCCCGGGAGGCAATGATCAGCAGTTTATTCAGATGAGTTTGTTGGCGTTGATGGAGACGCCCGTGTTGGCAAATGGATGCCTGTAGAGCTCGATGTTTTAGTAAGTCCCTCTTTGCTAGTAGTAAAGTAGTTGGCCAGTTTGAGTTTAGCATCCGTGTGTGGGATGCCTGCTTGCTCGAGAGGCCGAGGTGTGCCGTTCTGCGCTTGTTTGGTTCATCGGATGGTGGTGGAAGTCCCTTGTGAGAGGTGGACTAGCGAGTCTCCACCGATCGCCTGATTGTTTGGCAAGTTGCCGTGTTAGTGGCTTGAGGCGGATGAAGGGTCATCTTTGCCCCCTTGCGAGCTCTTTGTTGTTTAATGACCCGACTTCCTCGGATGTGGATTTGGTAGTAGTAGCACTTGAGGTGCATTGGTTGGTGTGCCACTTTGGCACTAAGTCTGTTCAGCTTGAGCTTGGCTTGGGCATAGCGGATGGTTCTATGCCGTTCGGAGTTCAGCGTACTCCTTTAGCCTTGGATCTGTTTATGGAAGTTGCACCCGTTTAGGTCGTGCCAGAGGGCTAGTTCAGTGGTAGTCGATGGACTACAAGCGAAAGGATGCTCGAGAGGAGCCGGAGTCTCTTCCCAGTGTTTCTGGAGGTTGAGTAAGTCGGCGAGTTGCTTGGTTGGTAAATGTTGGTGCGCGTGAGTCTCGCGCTAGTGTTAAGGCCAAGAGATTTTCTTTGTGGTTGGTAGTGCGGTCAACTACCTTCGAGGGCCTAATCTGAGGAGAGTTGAGCATCGTATATGCGAGTTTGGTCCAGCAGAGGGATCCTGAGTTGGATGCTCATGAGATGAGCTGGATGCCTATGAGGCGAGATGAGCTGATGCCTTGCGAGAGGTTTTGGATGCCTTAGGGGTAAGCACCCTTGGTTGAGGCTTGGTACAAAGTAAGTTTGGTTTGGCATGATTATGCTTTGGTAGAGCAAGGTTGCCTCAGCTTCGAGTATCGTGTGGAGATGGAACTTTTGGTGTTCCTTGACTGCTTGTATCTCTGCCAGGAGCTAGTGTTGCTTTTTGGGAAAAGCGCTTGTTAGTCTTGGATCTCTAAAGGAAGGTTGAGAGTTGTGCACACAAGTGTGTTTTGTGTGGTTCGTTCCGTGGCGAGAGTTTCAAATCCATGTAGGGTTTGCTTTGGGGATCTAGTGCTCAGTTCCTGGAGAAGTTGGACTCCAGATGGATGTTGTAAGGCTTTGGTTGAGGTGGTAAGGATACCGTGCTCGTGGTATCAAGTTGTTGCTTAGGCAAGATTTGTTAAGTTGGACCTAAGCTTGGTTGGTGGATCTTTTGTTGATCGTTGGTTGGAGTTCGATTGGAAAGCCAACAAGAGCGATGGTAGCTAAGCCGCGTGGTTTCGATCGTCATGGTGAGAGAGTTGTTCGGATCCTTCCTTGGATAGGAGTTATGTTGTGGTTAATGTCCGAGTAGGAAGATGACGCGTTCAGTAGCGTTTGGTCCCCAAGGTTCCCAAGGTGTTGGAGTTGGCCAAATGGTTGGGATGCCGGCAATTGGAGTTGTTTGTTCAGCAGTTGTCCATTAGATCGTATCTTGGCGGTGTGTGTGTCGAGGGTTGCCGAAGAACCCTAGGTTGTGGAGAGCCTCTCGAGCTCGATCGAGCCCAGCTAGTGAGTTTCAGATTGGCTAGCTGGAGGCGTGTAGTTGTAGCCTCGGTGGAGTTGCTAGCGATCTTGGTAGACTAGCAAGCTAGTGTTTGTTTGGAGTAAAGTCCGGAGTGGTTTCGGTGTGGTGGCAAGTTGATGCTTGGTGTTGACCAAGGTGTGGATTGGAGTTGTTAGAGTTTAGTTTTGCTCGTGGGGCGAGTGGTTTGTACCATGTTGGTTGTTTTTCCTGTTTCCGTGATGTTGAGTTGCCCCGTTTGGCATTTGGAGGTTCGATGCGAGATGGACCCTTGTTGCGCCTCGTGAGATTAGATGTTGTTGCTCTGGTGGAGCAAGACAGTGGCGTATGTGGAGTTCTCTGTCCGTTGGTTGTCCGCTTGTAAGAGCCGTTTCCTTCGGGAGTTGTCGGGTTACTCCCTTGGTCTTGGAGTTAATGGTGGAAGCGCTAGCTTGAAGGAAAAGTTTGTTGGTCGCTTGGAAGTAGTCGTTTGTCCAGATTAAGCGGATTCTTGGATGGTGTTCTAGAGGCCGCAGATAAAGGTTGTTCTCGCCTCTTGTGAGTGTTTGGCCAAGATTTGGTTCGTTGTTGTTTTGAGAGCTAGTTCGGTTCTAGCCGAGGGCGTTGCCCTAAGGTCTTGTTCCTAGTCGATGTAAGTTTTGGGAGTTGACCCCTCCCTCGTGATTGAGCAAGTCTTTGTTTGTTTCGATTTGGTGGTCCGATTGGTTGAGTTTTCTCTTGGGTGTTGCTTCCAAGAGAGTTGGTTCTTGTTGCCTTGGGTTTGAGCAAGTCGGCGAGCGTGTGTGGAGTTCATTTGCCCTTCTAGAGTTTGCTTGCTTTGGGAAGTCGTTTCCGTTTGGCGAGAGTCGACTTAGCTCCTCGAGTTGTGTAGTCGATCGAGTAGCGCGCATGGGTCATTAATGAGAGGGTCCTCGCTTTGTGTTGTTAGCAAACAAGAGTTGTTTGTTCCCGCAAGAGCGGAGGCCACCAATAAGAGTTGAGTTGTTCGGCAAGTTGTTGGTTCTTTTGGGGATTGAAGATTTCCTTTCCCTCTAGCCTCTGTGGTGGTTGAGTTGCTCCTTGGATGCCACCTCGGGTGATAGCTTGCGAGGTAGTCTTGCGGATTCGTGTGGCCCGGATCCGTAAGCTTTGAGGTTGTCGTTATCCGTTTTCCTTGTGAGGTTTTGGGAGTGGAGCTTACGGTTGGAAGATGAGTTAGGCTTAGGCTTAAAGGGAAGTCCTTTGAGTAGCCGCTGGATTTTAAGAGTTGAGTAGTAGCTTGAGGCGGCGTTGCTCGTTATAAGTTTGGGTTGAGTTCTGCTTGAGCAAGCCCTTCTCGGGCTTTGTTCCTAGTTGTTGTGAGTTCCCGCTTGGCGTTAGTAGAGCCGCGTTCGATTGAGTTGGCACGCAGGTGCCGTGGCATTGGTTGGTAAGTCGTTGAGCTGTTTTCCTCAAGGTGTTGTGTCGCAGATAGTTTGCGTGATGGTTTAGTCCTTGCTTCCCGAGTTTTCCTTGAGAGGAATGTTGGATGTTCCTTGCTGGCGATTTTCTCCTTAAGATGGTTGCTTAAGTGTTGTGGTCGTGTTCTAGTTGGAGAAGTTTGTCTTTTTGGATCGATCGCTTGATTGGTGGTGTTGGCTTTTGGCCCTATCTCAAATTAATTAATTAATTAATATTTTGATGATAACAAACTTGATATTATTTACTAATAATTTTGATGTTTTAAGATGTCAACAGTGTAGTGCTCGAAACAAGGATTCCAACGCAATTTGAATTACTCAAATCGGAGTTGAAACGAAGAAATTATTGACAAAACAAGTTTGAACGAGAAAATCCCGAGACGGTGACGTGGCAGCTGAGTGTACATCGTGGGCCATTTAGAAGTTGACATGTGGAGTTTTGGATGAGTGAAAAATGACAAATGGTGGCTTTTGGTAGTTTTGAAAATAAAAGAAAAAGAAAAAGAAAAGGAAAAGAAATTTAAAAAAAAAAAAAAATTATATATATTTATATATATTCCAACGGTAAAAAAAAAAAAAAAAAAAAAAAAAAAAAAAAAAAAAAAAAAAAAAAAACTGGTCAGTGACCGTTCTGATTGTTTTAAAAAAAAAAAAATATATATATATATATATATAATAATAATAATAATAATATTTTATATATATTATTTATTATTTTTACTTTTTACTTTTTTACTTTTAACCTTTTAACTTTTTACTTCTTTTAACTTTTAATCTCCACCATTCATTTTATATTTTATATATCCAATGGCTCAAATTAAATGTTGTCTTTTACCCCATTTCCCTCTCTTTTTAAACTCAATCTTCTTCTCCAAAATTATAACACAACTTTTATTATTCAATCCTCCAAAAATCAAAAGCTCCATTGTTGCTCTCTCCAAGCTCTCAACCTTTTCTTTTAGATTTTATTCTTGAGAGACATTGTATTGTGAGGATTTGGTTGTGTGAGATAAAATTTGTATATCCACTCTTTTGAGAGAGTTGTAAAGTGTGTTCCAAAAAAATTCTATACTTTGTAACGGTTTGATCTTGATCCGTGGAAAAGATCGAGTTTGCTCTTGAACTCGTAAAAGGAGCGGTTTACGGTTGGACTCTAATCCGTGGAAAGAGTTAAGCAAAAAGGTTTTTCAAAATCCCAAGAGGCGCTTGGGTAGTGGAGTAGGCTTGCCGAACCACTATAAATCACGGTGTCATCTTCTCTAACTCTTTCCTATTTACTAATTTTTAGTATTGTCTTTCATGCTTTAATTTGAATTGCTTTAAATCAAATTGGTTTACATAATCTTTATCAATCTTGTGTGGTGCATTATTGTTTCTTTTTAATCTCTTGTAAAAGTTTGATATTTAGAATATCTTAAAGCTTATTTAGAAAAATTTGTGTAAAACCCTATTCACCCCCTCTAGGGTTGTCATACCGATCCAACAATTGGTATCGAGCCAAGTTGCTCTTCTAGATTTTTAATATAAACTTTATTGTTTGAGCTTTATGGCAAACCTTGTAGGAAGTGGTATTAATGAAGGACAATCATCCTCTAGGCCTCCTTACTTTGATGGGTCAAATTATGGTTATTGGAAAATTAGAATGATGATATATTTGAAATCCATTGACTATAAGTTGTGGTTTAATGTTATTAAAGGTCCCAATATTCTCACGAAAAAGGTTAATGATAAAGATGTGCCTAAATTAGAAGATGAATGTGATGAAGATGAATTGAAAAAGCTTGCTTTTAATGCTAGAACTATGAACTATTTATATTGTGCCTTAAGTTGTGATGAGTTCAATAGAGTATCTATGTGTTCTTCGGCTAAAGAAATTTGGGATATTCTTGAAGTGACATATGAAGGAACAAGTCAAGTTAAAGAAACAAAAATTAGCATGCTTGTTCATAATTATGAATTGTTCAAGATGAATGAAAATGAATCTATTACCGAAATGTTTACTAGATTTACTAACATCACAAATTCTTTGAAGGGCCTTGGAAAAGAATATAGTACATCCGAAAATGTTAGGAAAATTCTTAGGTGTCTACCAAAGAATTGGGAAGCAAAGGTGACGGCAATACAAGAAGCAAAGGATCTCACCAAACTCTCTTTGGAGGAACTTATTGGTTCTCTCATGACACATGAGATTACCATAAAAGAGAATGTGGAAGATGAGTCCAAAAAGAAGAAGAGTATTGCTTTAAAGTCTATCACCTTAGAAGTTGACTCCGAAGATGAAGATGTTCTTGATGAAGATGATATTGCATATTTTTCACGTAAGTATAAAAACTTCATCAAGAGGAAGAAACAATTCAAAAAGAACTTTTCCAACCAAAGAGAATCAAAAGGAGAAAAGAACAAGAAGGATGAGGTAATATGTTATGAATGCAAGAAACCGGGTCATATAAGAACGGATTGTCCACTCCTCAAATCATCCAAGAAATTCAAGAAGAAAGCAATGAAGGCTACTTGGGATGATAGTGATGAAAGTGAAAGTGGAAGTGATGAAGAAGTAGCAAATTTTTGCTTCATGGCTCATAGTGACAAAGGTGATGAACAAGATGATGAGGTAACTCTAGAATCCCCTTCTTATGATGAATTATTTGAAACTTTTGAAAACATGCAAAATGACTTAGAAAAGCTTGGTTCAAAATATAATGTGCTTAGAAAGAAATATAATACTCTTACTAGTGAAAATAAGACTTTACTTGATGAAATTACTTGCTTAAAATTGCATGAGCATGATATTGTGAAAATTGATAAAATAGATGTCTCTTGTGATGAACATGCTTTAGATTGTGATGAGAAAAATATCTTACTTGATAAAGTTAAATTTCTTGAGCAAGATTGTTGTGAAAAAGATAATTTGATTAAGTTGCTCAAAGAAAAGGAATTAAATGTTTTGCATGAACTTGATAGGGCTAATGAGTCTATTAAAAAGTTAACTATAGGTGCCCAAAGATTGGATAAAATAATTGAAGTAGGAAAGTCTTATGGTGATAAAAGAGGTGTAGGTTACATTGATGAAGTTTCTACTCCTTCAACTTCTAAAACTATTTTTGTTAAAGCATCTCCTCTTGTATCTAAACTTAATATTCCTAAAATTGTGTCCAAACATGATAAATCTAGCTTTGTGCCTATATGTCATTATTGTGGTGTTAAAGGTCATATAAGACCTAAGTGTTTTAAATTAAAATATGCTCATACTACTACAAGAAGAAAATTTTCTCCAAAAGCAAAGTTTCATAGAAATAATTTCTCAAAGAAAAGTAGAGTACATAATTTTATTATAAGAGATAAATCATTGTATAATGTTGTTTGTTTTTCATGTGGCAAGTATGGACATAAATCTTATTCTTGTTACTTGTCTAAATCAAATGTGGTAAATGTGGATGCAAAAGTAAAATGGATTCCAAAGTTTAAAAATGCTAACCTTTTAGGACCCAAACAAATATGGGTACCAAAGGATCAAACTTGAATATTTGTGTTTGTAGGTTTGTTTGAAAGCCTCCAAGAAAAATAAATGGTATTTGGATAGTGGTTGCTCAAGGCACATGACGGAGACCAATCCAAGTTTGTCAATCTTTTAAGAAAGGATGGAGGCTTAGTAACTTTTGGTGACAACAAGAAAGGTAAAATAATCGGTAAGGGTAGTATTGGTAATGCTTCTTCTACTTTGATTGAAAATGTACTTTTAGTTGATGGTTTGAAGCATGATTTACTTAGTATTAGTCAATTATGTGATAAAGGATTTAGAGTTATGTTTGATAAAAAGAATTGCATAATTGAAAATGCTAGTGATGGAAAAGTTTTATTTGTTGGAAATAGAGATGAAAATGTGTACACTATTGATTTGAATGATTGTCCTATTAGTGATAAATGTCTTTCGGCTTTACAAAGTGATTCATGGTTATGGCATAGAAGATTAGGACATGCTAGCATGCACTTAATTTCAAATATTTCTAAAAGTTCCTTAGTTAGAGGTCTTCCCAATATTAAATTTGAAAAAGATAGAGTTTGTGATGCTTGTCAAATGGGTAAGCAAACTAAGTCATCTTTCAAATCTAAAAATATGATCTCTACATCTAGACCTCTTCAACTATTACACATGGATTTATTTGGCCCTTCTAGAATTGCTAGTTTTGGAGGGAATTATTATGCTTTTGTGATAGTTGATGATTTTTCAAGATATACTTGGGTTTTAATGCTAAAACATAAAGATAATGCTTTGAAAAGTTTTGCTAGTTTTGCAAAAAGAGTTCAAAATGAAAAGGGGTTTCTCATTTCTAAAATTAGGAGTGATCATGGAGGAGAATTTGATAGCATTGATTTTGAAAACTTTTGTGAAGAAAATGGTTTCTCTCATAACTTCTCCGCTCCAAGAACTCCTCAACAAAATGGTGTAGTTGAAAGGAAAAAAAATCGTACTTTGCAAGAATATGCTAGATCTATGTTGCATGAGTATAATTTGCCTAAGTATTTTTGGGCGGAAGCCGTTAATACCGCTTGTTATGTTTTAAATAGAGTTTTAATTAGACCTTCTTTAGATAAAACTCCTTACGAGCTTTGGCATGAAAAAGTCCCAAATATTGGGTATTTCAAAGTTTTTGGATGCAAATGTTTTATTTTGAACAACAAGAAAAACTTGGAAAATTTGATTCTAAAACGGATGTTGGTATTTTTCTTGGTTATTCTTCTTCTAGTAAAGCTTATAGAGTTTTCAATAAGAGAACATTAGTTATTGAGGAATCTATGCATGTTGTGTTTGATGAATCTTGTAAAAATATTTCTAATGAGTCTATATGTGGTGATGCCTTAGAAGAAAATTTTGGAGATTTAATTGTTAGTGATAAAGGTAAAGAAATTGCTCCATGTAAAGAAGAAATGAACTTCAACGATAAGAATGAAGAATGTTCTTCATCTATGCCTAAAGAATGGAGGTATGTTTCATCTCATCCCAAAGACTTGATTCTTGGTGATCCCGAACAAGGTGTGAAAACTCGTTCCTCTCTTAATTTATTTAATAATCTTTCTTTTGTTTCTCAAATTGAACCAAAAGTTTTAAAGATGCCAAAATGATGAATTTTGGATTTTAGCTATGCAAGAAGAGTTAAATCAATTTGAAAGAAACAAAGTTTGGGAATTAGTCCCTAGGCCTTCTAACATTTCTATTATTGGGACTAAATGGGTTTTTAGAAATAAAATGGATGAAAATGGAAATATAATTAGAAATAAAGCTAGACTTGTAGCTCAAGGTTATTGTCAAGAGGAAGGTATAGATTATGAAGAAACTTTTGCACCCGTTGCTAGATTAGAAGCTATTAGAATGTTACTTGCTTTTGCTTCTTATAAGAATTTTATCTTGTATCAAATGGATGTAAAAAGTGCATTTTTAAATGGTTATATTATGGAGGAAGTTTATGTAGAACAACCTCCTGGGTTTGAAAGTTTTGATTTGCCTAATCATGTTTATAAGTTGAAAAAGGCTCTTTATGGTTTAAAACAAGCTCCAAGAGCTTGGTATGATAGACTTAGCAACTTTCTTCTTAAAAATGATTTTAAAATGGGTAAACTTGATACTACTCTCTTCATCAAGACTAAGGAAAATGATATGCTTTTAGTGCAAATTTATGTAGATGATATTATTTTTGGTTCTACTAATCCTTCTTTGTGTGAAGAATTTTCTAAGTGTATGCATAGTGAGTTTGAAATGAGTATGATGGGAGAACTTAGCTTCTTTCTTGGACTTCAAATCAAACAACTCAAGAATGGTATTTTCATAAGTCAAGAGAAATACACAAAGGATTTGCTCAAAAGATTCAAACTCAATGAAGGTAAAATTGCAAAAACTCCAATGAGCACATCTACCAAACTTGACAAGGATGAAAAAGGTAAATGTGTGGACTTAAAAGCTTATCGAGGTATGATTGGATCTCTTCTTTATTTAACCGCAAGTAGACCCGATATCATGTTTAGTGTATGTCTTTGTGCTAGATTTCAATCTTGTCCTAAGGAATCTCATTTGCATGCCGTGAAAAGAATATTTAAATATTTACTTGGTACTATTGATTTAGGCTTGTGGTATCCTAGAAATGTTGAATTTAATTTAGTAGGATATTCCGATGCGGATTTTGCGGGAAGTTTACTTGATCGTAAAAGTACTAGTGGAACTTGCCAATTTCTTGGAAGTTCCTTAGTATCTTGGTTTAGCAAAAAGCAAAATTCGGTTGCCTTATCTACTACCGAGGCGGAATATATTATGGTGGCTAGTTGTTGTGCTCAAATTCTTTGGATGAAACAAACATTATGTGATTTTGGTTTAAAATTTGATAATGTGCCAATATTTTGTGATAATACTAGTGCTATAAATTTGACCAAAAATCCTATACATCATTCAAGAACTAAGCATATTGATATTAGACATCACTTTATTAGAGAGCATGTGCAAAATGGTCATATTATACTTGATTTTGTGAGCTCTAATAATCAATTAGCGGATATCTTTACCAAGCCTTTGAATGAAGAGAATTTTTGCAAAAATAGGCTCGAGCTTGGTATTATTCGTTGTGATACCTCTTAAATTTATATTTTGCTTTAAGGCATATTGTTAGGGGGAGCTATTTTGAAAAGTATGTAATCATGTTTGTAGAGGAAATATTCTTATATTTAGGAGAGCTTTTATATCTTATTTCTTTTGATGATTACAAAGGGGGAGAAGTTCTTTGAAAAAAAACTTATTTGAAATGTTTGTAACATATCTTATTATTATTGATTATTGATGCATTAATTTAGGGGGAGAATTAATGTGAACTTTATGATGATACTATTGGACACATGTACTCAATTGATTCTTATGGTTTTTCAAGTGATTGTTTTTAGTTGTTTGTCATCATCAAAAAGGGGAGATTGTTGGCTTTTGGCCCTATCTCAAATTAATTAATTAATTAATATTTTGATGATAACAAACTTGATATTATTTACTAATAATTTTGATGTTTTAAGATGTCAACAGTGTAGTGCTCGAAACAAGGATTCCAACGCAATTTGAATTACTCAAATCGGAGTTGAAACGAAGAAATTATTGACAAAACAAGTTTGAACGAGAAAATCCCGAGACGGTGACGTGGCAAACGAGTGTACATCGTGGGCCATTTAGAAGTTGACATGTGGAGTTTTGGATGAGTGAAAAATGACAAATGGTGGCTTTTGGTAGTTTTGAAAATAAAAGAAAAAGAAAAGAAAAGGAAAAGAAATTTAAAAAAAAAAATATTATATATATTTATATATATTCCAACGGTAAAAAAAAAAAAAAAAAAAAAAAAAAAAAAAAAAATCAGAACTGGTCAGTGACCGTTCTGATTGTTTTAAAAAAAAATATATATATATATATATATATAATAATAATAATAATAATATTTTTATATATATTATTTATTATTTTTACTTTTACTTTTTTACTTTTAACCTTTTAACTTTTACTTCTTTTAACTTTTAATCTCCACCATTCATTTTATATTTTATATATCCAATGGCTCAAATTAAATGTTGTCTTTTACCCCATTTCCTCTCTTTTTAAACTCAATCTTCTTCTCCAAAATTATAACACAACTTTTATTATTCAATCCTCCAAAAATCAAAAGCTCCATTGTTGCTCTCTCCAAGCTCTCAACCTTTTCTTTTAGATTTTATTCTTGAGAGACATTGTATTGTGAGGATTTGGTTGTGTGAGATAAAATTTGTATATCCACTCTTTTGAGAGAGTTGTAAAGTGTGTTCCAAAAAAAATTCTATACTTTGTAACGGTTTGATCTTGATCCGTGGAAAAGATCGAGTTTGCTCTTGAACTCGTAAAAGGAGCGGTTTACGGTTGGACTCTAATCCGTGGAAAGAGTTAAGCAAAAAGGTTTTTCAAAATCCCAAGAGGCGCTTGGGTAGTGGAGTAGGCTTGCCGAACCACTATAAATCACGGTGTCATCTTCTCTAACTCTTTCCTATTTACTAATTTTTAGTATTGTCTTTCATGCTTTAATTTGAATTGCTTTAAATCAAATTGGTTTACATAATCTTTATCAATCTTGTGTGGTGCATTATTGTTTCTTTTTAATCTCTTGTAAAAAGTTTGATATTTAGAATATCTTAAAGCTTATTTAGAAAAATTTGTGTAAAACCCTATTCACCCCCCCTCTAGGGTTGTCATACCGATCCAACAGGTGGTTCGTTTGTATCTCGTTAAGGCTGTAGTCAAGGTTTGAGGTTTGTTGGTCTTTTGTGAAGTAAGAGTAGGCCGTTTAGTTTTGGAATCTGGAAGGTTCAGTTGTTTGGCCGATTTGTTGTAGGGTTGAGTTTGTTTGTTGACAAATGTGCACGTTGTTTTTATGTATCGATGTTGGGGCGGCATGTGCCGACCCATTGTTCATTGTGGACTTTGAGCCCTTGCACCGATTGAGGGTTTGGGCTTCGAGGAGAAGCCTATGAGTATTCTCGTCTTGAGTCGAAGACGTTGCGTAGAAGTGAGATCCGTTGGTAAAAGTTTAGTGAAGGAGTCTCGAGTTCGAGGAGGCCGCTCGTGGCGGGAAGGACGGATGAGAATGCAAAGATCTGTGTTGTTTCAGTCTTAAGGACTTTCGAGGACGAAAGTCATAAAAAGGAGGGAATATTGTAACGACCAGTGTTTTCATCCCGGTCTTCCGGTATGCCCTAGGGTATTTTAGTAATTTGGTCGGGCCGTCAGGACCGCTTTATGTCTTTTCCAGATTGCTAAAATTATTGGATGGATTTATGTAAGTTTTTGAGGCTTTGTGGATGTGTTTGGGCATGGGGAGATGCAAAAGGAAAATTGTGTGTTAAAAGTGTGTTTGGTGGGTTTCGAACCCAGGTGGGCTGAGAAGTCAGGTGGGTGGTGTGGCCAGTTGAGCTATTGAGAGCTCTTGTTGCTCTTTCCGTGTCATTTTATGGTTAGCCTTGGATTTTGGGGTTTTGGTGCATTTGGTTAAATGGAAAAGAAAAGCTAGGTTTTGTTCTTCTTCTCCAACACATTCTCCTAGCCGTCCAAGCTTGTTTCCCCAACTTTCTCTAGCCGAATTTCATCCCCTTGCTGCTCCGTAGTTCGATCATCATTCCGGGTAGGTATTCATCTTCTTCATCTTCTCGATAGGTTGTTTTGCTGGCCGAAGGTAAGAGGAGGTGCCCATGTGTGTGTGTGTGTGTTGTTGCAGGTCTGCCCAGGCGCCGGATCTGCCCACCAGCCGTCCGGATCTGCCCGAGCAGCACGCCCAGATCGCATCGGTCACCCTCATCGCCGTCACACCAAGCAGCCGCCCGCATCCGCCCATCGCGCCCGATTCGCGCAGTTCGCCGTCGCACGATTCATGCGCAAGCAGCGAGATCGCCAGCGCCCGCGCGCCTTCACTCCGAGCCGCTTCGCCGCGCGCCAGCCGCGTCTGCGTGCGCGCTGCCGCGCCAGCGCCGCGCGCGCCTTCGCTCCCGAGACGTTCGCGCGCGCGCGCATCCTCGCTGAGCCGCTCGCCAGTGTCCGCATCCGCGCCAGCCAGCGCCCGCGCCGCTTTCCCAAACGTTCGCCGCGCGCGCTCCTCGCCGAGCCGCTCGCCGCGGTCCAGCATCGCGACGCCAGCCGCCAGCGCGCCTCGCCCGTCACCGTGCTCCAATACAGTGTCCGCGCGGCAAAGGCAGCCGCGCCCAGCGCTTCGCCAGCGCCAAATTTACCGCCTGCCAGACACACACGGCCGTGTCGTCGTGCGCGCGTGTGAGTGCCTCGAGCCGAGCCCGCTTGTTTTATTATATTTTAGGGCTATGATTGTGATTTCTATTGTGTTTGTTAGGTTCTCGTTAGCTAGCTCTGGATCGATCGCAGCGTAGGATTTTGTGTGTAGTTGCCTCCGGCCAAGGTAAGGATTTCTTACCGAGTTGTGTGGGCCTGCGGTATATTTGTGATTGTTGTTTTGTATGCCCGTGTATGATTATTAGCATGTTTAGCCCTAGGTGCTCTGTTCAATTCTGATCGCATGAACTCTCGTATTGTTTCTCATGTTAGCCCATGCTAGGTTGTTCCATTCTCGCATGTTCGTTATCTGTTCTTGCTTCGTAGTATCATGCTAGGTTCCTTGTATCCATGAGCACGTATTGACCGCATTGATTGGTTTATTATTATTGCTATGGTTTAGAGTTCGTAGGTAGCATCATCCGGCCGGATGCATAACGTAGCTTGCATCCCCCAGATGGGACGTGCGAGATGGTACTCGTCCCTCGATCCCGTTAGGGTTTAGCTAACCCTAACGGTGGCCTCGCAATCTTGGGTGAGGGTGGCAAATCGCTTATTGCCCCAACGGTCGGGATGATGACTTGGCATTGCCTCGTCCCGCGATCGGCACGTCCTCGCCGTGTTCGGCCGTAGCCTTTGATTGCCACTGTTAGGGCAAGGACCGCTTCGGTGCAAGCCTACCACGACCGGTTCCTTAGCCTCAAAGTGCGGTGGTTCAGCCGACATAGTTCACGTGTCCGTGTCTCACACCCCTATGTCGCTGACACCGATCCGGTAGATTTAGTTAGGCGTGGTGATCGGGACGGGCAGCGGCTGCCACTAGACCCGGCACCCCATAGTTCGCAGAGCACGCAGCGGCGCGATTACGCTCATTACAAATACCGACCGGAGAGCTCCTCGGGATCTTGAGCTAGTGCACCTTTCGTATCGACGAGATGAGTCGCGGTGCCGGCCGAGACTCGTTTCGTATAGGGCGTATTGTGTGGTGGATTTATTTCCTGACTAAGACCCCGAGTTGGCATCCGAGGTCCAAGTGTGGACTTAAGCTATGTGCTCTATTCGTGTTTATACTCATAGCTTGCATACATTCTTCTAGATGATCATGTATATCGTATTGTACCCCGGTTGGGGATTCTTCTTGAGTAATTCGTTACTCACCCTTATTCTATGGTTTTCCACAGTAGCCAAGGCGCGAGACAGATGGTCAAGGAGGAGCTGTGATCATGGAATCCTGCTTGTCATCTCGATTATTCTATTTTATTTATCATGACTCTTGACTTTTGTTATTTCCCTGAATGCATGTAGACGGGCACAGAGCCCCGGATGTTTTCTTACGTTTTATGGATTCCAAAGATATTTGTACTTGTGGATTGTTTTAATGGTTTAAATAAATCTCTCCGATCGTGAGTATGCTTTTAGAAATGTATGTTTTGGTTGTTGAATGTTTCTGTTTTTACTTGGGATCCGAAATGTATTTTTCATAATATCTTTTATTTTCACTACATGCATTGGGGTAAAGGCCCATTTAGAGCCCCTTTTGGGTCGGGTCTTTACATATGCCGTCCGGAGTTCAGCGCACTCCTTTAGCCTTGGATCCGTTTATGGCAGTGGCACCTGTTTAGGTCGTGCTAGAGGGCTAGTTCAGTGGTAGTCGATGGACTACAAGCGAGAGGATGCTCGAGAGGAGCCGGAGCCGGAGCCTTTTTCCAGTGTTACTGGAGGTTGAGTAAGTCAGCAGGTTGGCGGTTGGTAAGTGTTGGTGCGCGTGAGTCTCACGCTAGTGTTAAGGCCAAGAGTTTCATTGTGGTTGGTAGTGCGGTCAACTACCTTCAAGGGCCTTATCTGAGGAGAGTTGAGCATCCTTGATGCGAGTTCGGTCCAGCTGAGGGACCATGAGTTGGATGCTTATGAGATGAGTTGGATGTCTATGAGGCGAGTTGGATGCCTATCAGGCGAGATGTAAAGACCTGACCCAAATGGGGTTCTAAATGGGCCTTTACCCCAATGCATGCATTCAAAATAAAACAATATGCAACATACTTTCGGATTCCAAGTAAAACTAAAACATTAAAAGTCCCTGTTTCCAAGCACTGCTTGTGAAAAGTACATTTCTAGAAGTATACTCGATCGAGATTTATTTAAACCATTCAAAAACCTTTGCAGTACGACTATGCTGGAATCCATAAAACATGAGAAAACGTCCTAGGGCTCCGTGCCCGTCTACATGCATTCAGGGGAAATATAAAGTTAAAGAGTCATAAAATGAATAAAAGTGTCAGAGGTGACAGCAGGTGCCCATGATGACAGCTCCTCCTTCAGCCATCCTGTCTCGCTCTTTAGTTACCTGTGGAAAACCACAAAATAAGGGTGAGTAACGAATTACTCAAGAAGAATCCCCAACCGGGTACAATACGATGCACATGGTCATCCGGATGAGTGTATGCAAGCTATGAATATAAACACGTAAAAGAGCACATAGCTTGAGTCCACACTTGGACCTCGGATGCCAACTCGTGGTCTTAGTCCGGAGATAAATCCACCATACCATACGTCCTATACGAGAAACAAGTCTCGGCCTCACTGCCTGTCTCTCGCCGATACGAAAAGGTACACTAGCTCAAGATCCCGAGGAGCTCTCCGGCCGGCGCCAGAATGAGCGTAAGCATGCACCGCGTGCTCTGCCGCAGACTATGGGGGGTGCCGGGTCTAGTGGCAAGCTGCCCATGTCCATCCACCACGCCTAACTAAATCTCTGGATCGGTGTCACCGACATAGGGGTGTGAGACCTAGACACGCGAACTATGTCACCAACCACCGCACCGAGGCTAAGGAACCGGTCGTGGTAGGCTTACACCGTGAAGCGGTCCTTGCCCTAACAGTGGCAATCAAGGGCTACGGCCGAACACGCCGAGGACGTGCCGATCGCCGGACGAGGCAATGCCAAGTCATCATCCCGACCGCTTGGGGCATTTAACGATCGCCACCCTCACCCAAGATTGCGGGGCCTACTGCGGTCGGGTTAGCTAAACCCTAATGGGGTTCGGGGACGAGAATCGTCTCGACGTCCCCGCCATGGATGCAAGATACTTTATGCATCGTGCCCTAAGATGCTACCTACCGAGATCTAACTCGCCTTAACAATCAAGCAAACAATCCAATACGTGCTCAAAAAGAATACAGCAGACCTAGCATGGTACTACGTAACAAGAATGAATATGAGCATGCCGTAATCGGAACAACCTAGCATGGACTAACATGAAAGAACAACATACGAAGTCATGCCATCGAGAATTCGAGCAGAGCACCTAAACTATACATGCCGATAATCACAAACAAACATACAACATCAATCACATAGAACATCGCAGGGTCCACACAACCCCTGTAAGAAATCCTTACCTTGCTCGGAAGACTTCTACACACAAATTTCCTAAGCTGCGAACACTCCCGAGCTAGCTATCGAGAACCTACAAACATAGCAACAATCACAACCATAGTCCTAAAAATATAATAACACAGCAGGCTCGGCTCGGGAGCACTCACACGCACACGACGACACGAGGCTGGGCGTTCTTTGGGGCCGGTGTAGCCGGATCTGGCGCCGGGCGTGCGCTGGCGTGCATCAAGGCGGCGGCGGCGCGCGCAGACACGCTACTGGGCACGCCACGGGGCGGCGCGCGACGCGGCCCGAGCGGCGGGGCGCGAGCGAAGGCGGCGACGCGGCGACGAGCGAGCGGCTCGGCGATGGGCTTCCCTCGGCTGCGACTTGGGCGTGCGATGGTGCGACGGCGACAGATCTAGGGCGACGGACCTGGGGCGTGCGACGGCGAGCGAAGCTGCTTCTCGGCCGGATCTGGTGCGGCTGGCCGAGCGATGGCTCGCTGGTGCGTGCGACGGGAGCTGCTCGGGCAGATCTGGGATGCGCGAGCAGATCTGGGCGCGGGTTGGGCGTCTGCGGCGACGGCGAGGCAGGGCTGCGACAGGCGGCAGGTCTGGGCACGGGTTGGGCATCTGCACGACGAGCTGCGGTGACGGTGGCGGCTCTGGTGTGGCGGCTCGGGCGGATCTGGCCGGCTGGTGGCAGATCTGACCTCAGTTGCTGCAACAAACACAAACACACACACATCCTTACCTTCGGCCAGCAAAACAACCAAACGAGAAGAGGATGAAGATGAAGACTTACCCGGAATGAAAATCGAGCAACGGAGCAGCGAAGGGGATGAAGAAATCGGCAAGGAGGCTAGGGAGAACTTGGCTTGGGTGGCTAGGAGATGTGTTGGAGAAGAGACAACCTAGCCTTTTTTTTTCCATTTGACCAAAAGCACCAAACACCAAAGATGCAAGGTTAACTAAGATGTGATGCAGAAAGAGCAATAAGAGCTCTCCATGGCTCAACAGGCACACATCCCCACAAGCTTTCTAGGAGACCCGGGTTCAAACCCCAAATTGCAAAGACAATTTTCCTTTATTTTTACTTTTGCATCAAACCTTGCTCAAACCCTTCCACGAAGCCTCACAAACCTACATAAATCCATCCAATATTTTTAGCAACTAGAAAGGACATAAACGACCATAACGGCCCGACAAATTACCAAAATACCCCTTGAGCATACCTGGAAGACTGGGATGAAAACCTGGGCCGTTACACGAGATGAGCTGATGCCTTGCGAGAGGATTTGGATGCCTTATGGGTAAGCACCCTTGGTAGAGGCTTGGTATAAAGTAAGTTCGGTTTGGCATTGTTATGCTTTGGTAGAGCAAGGTTGCCTCAGCTTCGAGTATCGTGTGGAGATGGAACTTTTGGTGTTCCTTGGATTGTTTGTATCTCTGCCAGGAGTTAGCGTTGCTTTTTGGAAAAGCGCTTGTTAGTCTTGGATCTCTGAAGGAAGGTTGAGAGTTGTGCACACAAGTGTGTTTTGTGTGGTTCATTCGGTGGCGAAAGTTTCAGATCCATGTAGAGTTTGCTTTGGAGATCTAGTGCTCAGTTCTTGGAGAAGTTGGACTCCAGGTGGATGTTGTAAGGCTTTAGCGAGGTGATAAGGATACCGTGCTCGTGATATCAGGTTGTTGCTTAGGCAAGATTTGTTAAGTTGGACCTAAGATTGGCGGATCTTTTTGTTGATCGTTGGTTGGAGTTCAGTTGGAAACTGAACAAGAGCGGTGGTAGCTAAGCCGCGTGGTTTCTGATCGTCATGGCTAAGAGAGTTATTTGGATCCTTCCTTGGGTAGAAGTTATGTTGTGGCCGATGCTTTTAGTAGGAGGATAACGCATTCTGTAGCGTTACGGGTCCTCTTGGTTCCCAAGGATTTGGAGTTGGCCTGCATGGTTGTGATGCTGGAAAATGGAGTTGTTTGTTCAGGCAGTTGTCTGTCAGATCGTTTGCCGGCAGTGTGTGTGTTGAGGGTTGTCGGAGAACCCTAGGTTGTGGAGAGCCTCTCTAGAGCTCAGTCAGGCCCAGGTAGTGAGTTTAGTTGGCCAGCTGGAGGCGTGTGGGTTGTAGCCTTGGTTGAGTTGCTAGCAGTCGTGGTAGACTAGCAAGCTAGTGGTTGTTTGGAGTAAAGTCCGGATTGGTTCCGGTGTGGTGGCAAGTTGATGCTTGGTGTTGACCAAGGTGTGGATTGGAATTGCTAGAGATTAGTTTTGCTCGTGGGGCGAGTGGTTTGTGCCCTGTTGGTTGTGTTCCTGTTTTCAAGATGTTGAGTTGCAGCGTTTGGCATTTGGAGGTTCAGTCCGTGGTGGACCCCTGTTGTTGCCCCGCGAGATTTGATGTTGTTGCTCTAGTGGAGCAAAACAGTGAGCGTATGTGGAGTTCTCTGTCCCTTGCTTGTCTGCTAGTAAGAGTCGTTCCCTTCGTGGAGTTGTCAGGTTCTTCCTTGGTCTTGGAATTGATGGTAGTGGTGCTAGCAAGAGGGATCAGTTTGTTGGCTGCTTGGAAGCAGTCGTTTGTCCAGTTAAGCGGATTCTTGGATGGTGTTCTAGAGGCTACAGTAAAGGTTGTTCTCGCCTCTTGTGAGTGTTTGGCCAAGATTTGGTTCTTTTGTTGTTTCGAGCTAGTTCGGTTCTAGCCGAGGGCGTTGCCCGAGGTCTTGTTCCTAGTCGTGAAGTTTTGGGAGTTGACCCCTCCCTCGCGATTGAGCAAGTCTTTATTAGTTTCGGATTGGTGGTCCGATTGGTTAAGTTTTCCCTTGGGTGTTGCTTCCAAGAGAGTTGGTTGTCGTTGCCTTGGGTTTGAGCAAGTCAATGAGCGTGTGTGGAGTTCACGCCCTTACGAGTTTGCTTGCCGGGAAGTCGTTTCCCGCTTGGCGAGAGTCGCCTTAGCTCCCGAGTTGTGTAGTTGATCGAGTAGCGCAGCCGCATCCACCCAAATGAGAGGGTCCTGCTTTGTGTTGTTAGCAAGCAAGAGTTGTTTGTTCCCGCAAGAGCGGAGGCGGCCACCAAGAAGAGTTGAGTTGTTCGCAAGTGTTGGTTCTTTGGGGATTGAAGATTTCCTTTCCCCCTAGCCTCTGTGGTGGTTGAGTTGCTCCTTGGATGCCAGCTTCGAGTGTTAGCTTCCGAGGTAGTCTTGCGGATTCGGGTGGCTCAGGATCCGTAAGCTTTGGGGTTGTTGTTATCCGTTTTTGTAAAGACCCGACCCAAAAGGGGCTCTAAATGGGCCTTTACCCCAATGCATGTATTCAAAATAAAAGACATTATGAAAATAAATTTCGGATCCCAAGTAAAAACAGAAACGTTCAACAATCAAAACAATTTACTCTAAAACCTGTCCCTGTTTCCAAGCACCTGTTTCAGGATAAATACATTTCTAAAAGCATACTCTGATTAGAGATTTATTTAAACCATTCAAACCTTCCACAAGTACAACTATGCTGGAATCCATAAAACATAAGAAAACATCTTAGGGCTCCGTGCCCGTCTACATGCATTCAGGGGAAATAACAAAAGTCAAGAGTCATGATATAATAAAATGGTCAGAGATGACAGCAGGGCCCATGATCATAGCTCCTCCTTCAGCCATCCTGTCTCGCTCCTTGGTTACCTGTGGAAACCACAAAATAAGGGTGAGTAACGAGTTACTCAGTAAGAATCCCCAACCGGGGTACAATACGATGCACATGGTCATCCAGATGAGTGTATGCAAGCTATGAATATAAACACAGAAAAGAGCACATAGCTTGAGTCCACACTTGGACCTCGGATGCCAACTCAGGGTCTTAGTCCGGAAATAAATCCACCACATCATACGTCCTATACGAGAAACAAGTCTCGGCCTCACTGCTGTCTCATCGTCGATCGAAAGGTACACTAGCTCAAGATCCCGAGGAGCTCTCCGGTCGGCGCTTGAATGAGCGTAAGCATGCACCGCGTGCTATCGCAGACTATGGGGTGCCGGGTCTAGTGGCAAGTCGCCCATGTCCATTACCACGCCTAACTAAATCTCTGGATCGGTGTCACCGACATAGGGGTGTGAGACCTGAGACACGTGAACTATGTCGGCTTGAACCACCGCACCGAGGCTAAGGAACCGGCCGTGGTAGGCTTACACCAGAAGCGGTCCTTGCCCTAACAGTGGCAATCAAGGGCTACGGCCGAACACGCCGAGGACGCGTGCGATCGCCGGTCGAGGCAATGCCAAGTCATCATCCCAACCGTTGGGGCATTTAACATCGCCACCCTCACCCAAGATTGCGGGCCTACCGGTCGGGTTAGCTAAACCCTAACGGGGTTCGGGGACGGAGAATTGTCTCGACGTCCCCGCCATGGATGCAAGATACTTTATGCATCGGGCCCTAAGATGCTACCTACCGAGATCTAACTCGCCTTAACAATCAAAACAATCAAATCGTGCGTCTCAAAAGAATACAAAGCAGACCTAGCATGGTACTACGAACAAGAATGAATATGAGCATGCGAGCGGAACAACCTAGCATGGACTAACATGAAAGAACAACATACGAAGTCATGCGATCGAGAATTGAACAGAGCACCTAAACTATACATGCTGATAATCACAAACAAACATACAACATCAATCACATAGAACATCGCAGGGTCCACACAACCCCGGTAAGAAATCCTTACCTTGGTCGGGAGGCTTCTACACACAAATCCTAAGTTGTGGACAATCCCGAGCTAGCTAACGGAACCTAGCAAACACAATAACAATCAATATCTATAAGCCTAAAAATAATAAAATGCAAAGCAGTTTCGGCTCGGGAGCACTCACACGACACGGGGACACGAGGCTAGGCGCTTCTTTAGCGCAGATCGCGGTTGGCTGGCGCGCGATTCTGCGCGCGCGACGGGCAGAACACGCAGCAGCGAAAGCGGCACGGCACGATCTTTGAGCGTGCAGCCATGGACACGGCGCGCGAGCGGCTCGGAGCGAAGGCGCGCGGGCGCTGGGCGTGCGACGCGGACACGGCGAGCGTCTGGGCGTGTGGGCGATCTGCTCTGAGCGAAGACGCGCGGGCGCTGGACGTGCGACGGGCGATCTGGGCGCGATCTGGGCGCGACCTGGGCGCGATCTGGGCTGCCGACGACGATCAGGCAGGCTGGACTCTTCTGCGTCGACGGCGGCGATCGATCGGCGGGCTGCAACGGCGACTGGGCGCGATCGCGGCAATTTGTTGGGCGTCTTGCGAATCTGGCGGCCGAGAGGCTTCTCTCGGTTGGTCGCAATCAAACACAACACACACTCACTTCTATTCACTCGGCCAAACAACACATCAATCGGAGGAGGAGAAGAAGAAGAAGAAGATGAAACTTACCTGAATGAATGACGATTGATCCTCTGGGTGCAAAAGAAGGGATGGAACTCGGCTTGGAGAGCTAGGGAGAAGAGCTTGGACGGCCACAAGGCTTTTTGGAGAAGAAGACATACAAAACCTAATTCTTTTTCATTTAACCAAATGCACCAAAACTCCAAAATCCAAGGCTAACCATAAAATGATACGGATAGAGCAACAAGAGCACCAAATGGCTCAATTGGCACACATCCCCACAAGCTTTCCAGAGACCCTGTTCAAACCCCACCATTGCAAAGACAATTTCCTTTCTTTTTACTTTTGCATCAAACCTTGCTCAAACCCTTCCACGAAGCCTCACAAACCTACATAAATCCACCCAATATTTTTTTAGCAACTAGGAAGGACATAAACGACCCTGACGGCCCGACAAATTACCAAAATACCCCTTGGGCATACCTGGAAGACTGGGATGAAAAACTGGGCCGTTACAATATTCCCTCCTTTTTATGACTTTCGTCCTCGAAGGTCTTTAAGACTGGAACAGCTCAGGATGATGCAATCTCATCTCGCCTTCCCGCTCCCAAGTGGCTTCCTCGGAACTCGACTCCTCCATCAACCTTTACTAACCGAATCTCGCGGTTACGCAACGTCTTTGTCTCAAATGCAAGGATCCGCACTGGCTTCTCCTCGAAGCTCAAATCCTCATTCAGCTGCAAAGGCTCAAAGTCCACAATGTGCGACGGGTCCGGTACATACTGCCTCAACATCGATACATGAAAAACACTATGCACTGCTGACAACGACGGAGGTAGGGCTAACCGATAAGCAACTCTGCCAATCCTCTCCAGAATCTCAAACGGCCCGACAAAACGGGGACTCAACTTCCCTCGCTTACCAAACCTCAAAACACCACGCATTGGAGCAACCTTTAGGAACACATGCTGGCCAACCTCAAACTCCAAATCTCGACGCCGAACATCGGCGTAACTTTTCTGCCTGCTCTGAGCCGTCAACATACGAGCTCTAATCTTTTGCACTGCTTCCATTAGTCAACCGCAGCAGCAACTCGGGACCCAAAACCTGCCTATCACCAACCTCTTCCCAGAACACAGGGGACCGACAACGCTTGCCATACAAGGCCTCGAATGGAGCCATCTGAATCGTCGACTGATAACTGTTGTTATAGGCAAACTCCATCAGATACAGATACTGGTCCCAACTGCCCGGGAAGTCCAACACACAAGCCCTCAACATATCCTCGAGAATCTGGTTCACCCTCTCAGTCTGACCATCCGTCTGAGGGTGAAAAGCTGTGCTGAAACTGCACTCGGTGCCTAAACCCTTCTGAAGTGCTCTCCAGAAACGAGAAGTGAACCGCGAGTCACGATCGGACACAATCCTCACCGGCACACCATGATATCGGATGATCTGTTCCAAAAACAACTGCGCCCACTGTTCCACGGTATAAGTGTCTCTACTGGGGACGAGGCAATGCCAAGTCATCATCCCGACCGTTGGGGCATTTAACAGTCTGCCACCCTCACCCAAGATTGCAGGGCCAGCCGTTAGGGTTAGCTATTACCTAACGGGATCAGGGACGGAGCTCCATCTCGTATGTCCCTGTCGGGGATGCAAGGTTCGTTATGCACCCGACCCAGATGATGCTATCTACCTGCAGTCTAACCTGTCATAGCAATCAGCAAACAATCCAATATATTCCAATACGTGCTCAATAAGAATACAACGAACCTAGCATGATACTATAAAGCAAGAACAGATACGAGCATGCCAGAAGGAACAACCTAGCATGGACTAACATGAGAAACAACGCAGAAATTCATGCCAGTCGGGAATTCAGAATAGAGCACTTAGCTATACATGTCAATAAACACAAACAAGCAATCAATCAGCAATCACATAATATATCGCAGGGTCCACACAACTCCGGTAAGAAATCCTTACCTTGGTCGGGGAGGCGATTACACGAAAACCTAAGCTGCGAACGATCTCGAACTAGCTACCGGGAACCTAACAAGCACAACACAATTACACACAATATCTAAATTAAATTAAATAAAATAATTAGGCTCGGCTCGGCTTGGCTGCTCGGCTCGTCAGCAGGACACGCGACACGGCGCTGGGGCGCGGCTTGGCGGCACGGCTCGGAAAGTAGAGCACGCGACACGGCGCTGGGGCGAGGACGCGCGCGCTGGCGAGATTCGGTGCGCTGCGTGGCTCGGCGGTGTGGCACGGAGGACCCTGCTTCTGCGCGAACGAAGCCGGCGAACATGGGCGAGCGAATTGGCTGGCGAATTTGGCGAACGATTTGTTGCTGGTTGAATTCCCCAACACTAGCTGCACAAAATCCACAAGCAGATCACTTCTTCTCGGCCGGCCATGGCAACAACGAAAACAGGGGAAACGGATTTGAAGGAGAAGAAGAAGAAGAACACTTACCGGCTGCTCGGGGATGGAAATCGACTTCGAAATGGAGAGGAACTCAGTCGAATTGGAGCTGGCGAGGGAGAAATCGCGAAGAAGAATCGCAGTCGGTCGAGAGAAAAATCGCGAAGGAAGAAGAAGAAATGGGGAAGAAGGCTCGGGCGATTTGCTTTTAAATCAAACTCATTTCAAAACAAGCTTACGAATAAGATGGCGCGCGTAGATTAACAAGAGCGCTTGATGGCTCAAGTGGCAAGGCCACCCAACTAGCTTCCCAAGCACCCCTAGTTCGAATCCCGCTCGATGCGCTATTTAATTCCCTATTTAATTTTACCTTTTACCAAGCCCAAATACCTTCACCAAGCTACCCAATCCCATTTAAATCATCTCATAATTTTTTTGGCAATTGGAAAAGACATATCCGGCCCTGTCGACCCGACCAAATTACCAAAATGCCCATGGGGCAAATTGGGAAGACCGGGATGGAATTCCGGGCTGTTACACTATTGTAGAGGTGAGCTATTCTAGCCCTAGCCGTGTATCAAGGCTATTTTGGTTAGATTTGTTTCTTACCCCTTGTCCGAGACTCTTTTGCTGTGCATGTCGTCGCCCCCAGCGAACACCCTCGCTCAGCCTCACCGTTGTCATTCGTATCGCCATCGCAAGCCCCAGATCAACGAGCACAACCGCTTTGCCAGCAGCCTTCGTGCAGCGAACACGGTCACATCACCGGAAGCACGCACGCATTTGCCTCTGACCGCAACGCCTCGCCCAGCCCGATCGCCCTTCGCAATCGCACATTCAGCAGCAGCTACACACCTTGCCTAGCGAAGCCCTGTCCACGCAACAGCCCTGCACATTCCTCGCCGCTCGCTGCCGAGGCCTCCCGCCGCACTTGGCGAACCTGCTTGCTTGCTGCCGCTCTCGCCTTCACGAAGTATTACCGAGAGGTTCGCCTTTACCCTTTGTCGAGACCTTACTGCAGAGCCTGTTCTTCTTGGTTTGGGTAGTTCCCGATCCCTTTGTCTTTTGGTGCTTAGTTGTTAGATGGTTGCTGGTTGAATATGAGTTATTTATATTATTTTCTAGGTTGTGTTGATCCTGCAGCTCAAGGAGCACCTAGTTTCTGTTATTGTTTTACTGCTTGTTCCCAGGTAAGGATTTCTTACCGGGGTTGTGTGGACCCTGTGATATTTTCATGATTGTACCTTGTATGCCTGTGATTGTTATGAACATGTTAGTGGATAGGACTGCTTGTTAATTGATTTTTGCTAGCATGTTTACCATTGTTTCTACATGTTAGTGCCATGCTAGGTTTGTCCTTCCAGCATGTTTTGAGATTCCTACTTAAGTTGCAGTATCATGCTAGGTTATGTATTTGTACTGTTGAGTATGTTTGAATAGTCAGGAATCGTTTACTCTGAAATCTTAGATAGAACTGTCAGGTTGTCATCGTCTAGAGGCTGAGAGTGGACATAACGCACATTGTCCCCACCGGTCGCGATTCAGTGCGAAGCATAACGTACTTTGCTTCCACCCGAACAGCTGATGCAGATTAGCTCCCGCATCGGCATAAGCCTAGTTTGTAGCCTGCTAGAGTGGATCCTAGCCAACAGTTTAACCTACCTTGGCCAGTTCTTAGCTTCAAGTCGGTGGTACAGGCTGCTACAATTGAGTGTTGAGGGCCTCAAACTACTGTATTTAGTGACACCGCTTCTGAGTCATTGGGCATGCGTACCTAAACAGCGTAGTTTGTCCCTAGGCCCCCACATTTATGCTAGTTTGCAGCAGCATACGGTGTGTGCGCACACGCATTAGTCGTCGGTTCGAAGCGCTCTCCCGGGCTAATGTTCGTGAGTACACCACTTCTGTTCCAGTTTAGAGCCAGACTTTGGGTACTCTCCCGTTTGTCAAGTAACTATTAGCCGTGGGTAAGAGAACTTCGAGGACACCTATTTTGGGATCAGCTTTTGAGTTGGTCATTTGGCCGAGGAAGAAAGACCCTCGAGGGTGTCTGACATCTATTTGGGATCAGCTTTTTGAGTTGGTCATTTGGCCGAGGGAGAAAGACCCTCGAGGATGTCTTTTGGGATTGGTTAGGAGAGCCAATCATTAGGCTGGAAGTAGGAGACTTCCGAGGATTCTGGACTTGCCCTATTAGTTCGTTGAGCAAAGATCTCTGTTGGTAGCTATTTGCATGTATACTAGGATGCTAGATGATTGATGTATCGTATTGTACCTCGGTTGGAGATTCTTACTGAGTATGTTTGTACTCACCGTTATTTATGTGGTTTTTCCACCAAGTAACTTGGGGCAGCACCGGGACAGCTAGCGGAGGGAGCTGACTGATCATGGGAGCTGCCAGCATCACTCTGTCTTTCTATTTGTCTTTCTGAGTCATAATTTCTTTGATAGCATGCTAGAGAAACTGTTCTGTTTTAAGAAGTTGTTTTCAATTATTGAGTTTTAAATATTGGCCAGGACTAGTTTAATGATGTTTTCTGGAATTGATGCTTTTCTACAGATTTATTAAATGAGTTTTCTTGTAAAGCAGTTTCGAAGTTAATTTAAATGATTTTAAATTCTAAGCATGCAAAGTGAGAACTGGGTTTAGGACCATTGTTTGGATCGGGTTCTTACAGTTGGTATCAGAGCATAGAATCCTAGATTCTGTAGACTAACTTGCTTTGTAGGTTGTTTGTCCCCATGATCATCAGCACTCCACGGCCGTCAGGTTTATCTAAGTTCTTTTGTTATGAGTTTTATTTACAATACCGCATCTAGTATACATGTGTTACACTTTTGTGGGCAGTGAGAGTCCAAGTGTGGACTAGCTCTTGTGTTTTGTGTAGATCGCCAGTATACCGGTCACACGTGGAGGAGCAGGGACGTTTGGTATTCCCAACCGAGGAGTTGGAAGAGCATGTTGTTGAGACCACGTCCAGGGTTGACCCAACCCGCAGGCCACCTTTGGCCCCGGCAGTTGAGTTGCCGAGAGAGGGGGTATAGGCCACTGTGCCTCAGAGTGAGACTCTAGGAGCAGAGTTTGCTCCAGTCATGAGAGAGATGATGGCAGGACTTCTATCTGATCAGATAACGAAGACCGAGGTGCAGTTAGTAGCGCAGAGAGAGGAGTCTCGAGCACAGATAGCCCAACTGACACAGTTGATTCAGTAGACACCCCAGTAACCCCAGTGATCCCTCCAGGCGAGCAGAAGCCTATTGTTGGGGCAGATGTTGTAGATGGAGCCGCCGAGTATGGCAAGTGGCTCAAGGACTTGGGCTAGTGGGAGCCTAGAGAGCTTTATGTATCAAAGAACCCGCTGGTAGCAGCGAAGTGGTTGGTCAGGATGGAGTTTATCATTCGAATGTTGGGATGTCCTGATGTTTAGAGGCCGAGATGTGCCGCTCATGTGTTGTTTGATACAACAATTTAGAGGTGGAAGTCCACCGAGAGAGGCGGACCAGTAGAGTCTCCACCAGCCACTCGGTTGATTGGCAAGTTACCTAGAGAGTGGCTACCGAGTTAGTAGCTTTTGAGGAAGATGTAGTAATCTTTGACCACTTGCAAGCCTGCAGTTGTTTTACAGTCAGTTCTGTTAGTACCCCGTAGCCAGGGTGCAGTGTGAAGTTTACTTGTCGGGACTTAATCCGTCCATGGCTCCCAGTTGGCTAGTAGTGGAGCACTCTTCTGTTAGCATGTTCCAAAAGTGGAGTTAGTTGCTACCTTCTGGGAGTTAGCTGGAGTGTTGCTGAGCATCGTGTGGAGATGCAAGAGTAGACCGTGGCACGTCTGTTAGACTAGATGTCAGAGACTAGATTGCTCCAGCGTCGAGACTCTTGTTTGGAGTGCTAGTGTTCTCGTCACCTGGAGTAGTGACCTTCCTGGTCCTACCTATAGTAGGACGTAGAGCTCGTTTGTAGCTGTTTGGTGTGGTAAAGGATGTAGTGCTTGTTGGCACCAAGCTTTACGAGGAGGCCTAGGTTCAGGCCAGTTCGCACCAGTTGTGGAGGTGGTTCTATGACCCACCCGAAGTTCAGCATCCCTACTAGACGTTGTACCCGTTTACTGTGATTGCACCAGTTTGGGTTGCTTGTTTGATCTAGCTCGGTGGTAGTCAGATGACTAAAAGTGTAAGGATGTACGAGAAAAAATAGGAGCTCTTCCAAGGCTACCGAGAGTTGGGTACAAAGGATGTTGAAGGTTGTTAAGGGCTAGCGTGTCTGAGTTCTCGCGCTTGTGTTGTGGACTTGTGAGCCAGTTTGTTGGTAGTGCGATTCAACTACCCTTGAGTTACCTTAGTCTGAGCAGAGTTAGCAACGAGGATGCGAGTGTGATCTAGTGGTGGAGCCATGAGTTGGTTGGTGTGTGCGGAGCACATCTAGTGGACACATTGGAACGAGGTATGTTAGTTTGGTGTGGTTATACTTTTGTAGTGTAAGTTGGCCAATGTTGTGTTTCTTTGTGAGTTGACCTCGTGTGGGGTTTGGACTCTTGATGCTCTTTTGTTAATTAAGGCTCTACTAGGAGGCGAATGTTTCCTTGTGTGAGAGTTCTTGTTGGATTTGGATATTAAGGAAACATGAGGAAGCTGTACACGCCGGTGTACTTTTGTGTAGCTCGTTCCGTGGTATAAGTTTTGGGAACCACGTGTGGTTCATGTTGGGGAGCCGGTGCTCAGTCCTTGAGGTGTTAGGGCTTCAGTTCTTGTCAAAGAGCCCTAACTTAGTTGTAAGGATACCGTGCTCGTAGTCGGGTTGTTGCTTAGGCAAGTTTCGTTAGTTGGACCTTGACCTGGTTAGAGAAACTTCTTGTTGTTTGATGGTTGGAGTTCAGATGGTACTGAACAAGAGAGGTGGTAGTGAAGCCGCGCAGTTTCTGACCGTAGTTGCTAAGAGTGTTGTTCGGATCCTTACCCTTGGTAAGCTACAATGTGGCTAATCCTTTGAGTAGGAGGATGACACATTTTGTAGCGTTTCTGGTCCTCTTTGTCTTTCGAGGAGTTGGAACTGGCTAGCATAGTTGAGATGCTAGAGGGATTTTTTGCCCGTGTAGTTAGTTGACTGTTAGACCGTTTGACGAGAGAGTGTGTCCGAGGGTTATCGGAGGAATCCTAGGTTTTCGAGAGCCTCACTAGAGCTCAATCAGACCCTGACAGTGGACCTCGGTTGAGTTGCTGGAAGCTTGTAGTTGGTTAACAAGCTAGAGTTGTTCTTAGTAACCTCCCATTGATTTCGGAGTTGTTAGTAAGGTGGTGCTTGGTGTTGACGAAGGTGTGGTTTCTGTGTTGTTCAAGAGCTAGCTTGGTTGGAGTAAGTAGACGTTCCCCTGAGGACTTGTTCCTGTTCAGGAAGTTTCGGGGGTTGACCCCTCCTTTGACGTTTGGGTGAGCACCACTAGTTTTGAGTTAGTGGTTCAGTCTGTTGTGACATCCCTCTGTTGTTGCTCCCGAGAGAGTTGGTTGTTGTCACTTTTTCTTGAGCAAGACAACAAGCGTGTGTGAAGTTCGTTGTCCTTCGAAAAGTTCGCGGTTGGGGTGGTTCTAGCAAGTTGTAAAGTTGTTCGGCCGCTTGTGGGCAGTGGCCAGCCTAGTAAAAGGATTCCTGCGTTGTGTTGCTAGCAAGTTGCAAGTTGTTCGACCATGCGAGGGCAGCGGTCAGTCCAGTTCCAGAGTATGTGTTGTTCTGGAAAGTTTTTGGATCTTTGAGTTTAGAAAACCCCTAGTTTCAGTGGTGGTTGAGTTGCACTGTGGTGGCCAGCCCCGAGTCTTGACCTTTGAGGTAGCCTTGCTAGTTCGTGTTGCTAGTGATCTGTCAATCATTGTTGTTGATGTTATTCGTGTTCTTTGGGACCCGTGTTCTTTCGATTGAGGTGTCCCATGCGTGGAGTTTCTGGTTGGAAGGTGTTTAAGCCTAAGTTAAAAGAAGGAAGTCCTTTTGAGTAGCTAGTTGGACTTGTGGGTTACATGTCACCTTTGAGGCAAGCTCTGCTGTTGTTTGCTTGGTTTCAAGCTTTAGTAGAGCAAGCCCTTCTTGGGTATTGTTTCTAGTTGTTGCACGTTCTCAGTTGGTGTTATAGCTGAGCCAGAGTTGGGTGGGTTGGCACAGTTGTTCAGTGCCCTTGGTTGGTTAGACCTTTGAGTTCGTATCCCCCAAGCTGTTGGTTTGGCCGTGATGGGTCCTGTGCCCTGACCTTGTTGTTTCGTGTGGCCGTGGTTGAAGTTTCAGCTAGTGTATGTGGTTAGCATGTGAAGGAGTTGTCTAGGAGTCGGCTGAGTGGTGGAAACCGTCTAGTTTGTTTTGGAGACGTTGCTGGGAGATCGTTGGGAATCCATCTTGGGGTGGCGGTCACCCTAAGAGGAGTACTCAGTTTGTGTTAGCCGTCCGGTGAACTAGGAGTGCACCTCCTTGGCCTTGGTTAGTTGATTTCTCGTTAAGTTGGTGGCTTAATTCATGTGGACTTGTTGCGTGTCGACATTTTAATCTTCTGGACAGTTGGGACCAGTTCCAGTTGGTAAGCATTGGAGTTAGCTGATTCCCTGCGAGGCGAGTGGAGGCCGGCTGGTTTTTGGGACTCGAGAGGTTTAGTCGTTTGTCGACGTGGTGTAGGGTTGAGGCTGTTTGTTAACAGCTGTGAGTATTCAAGGAAGTTACTCCGGTGCCCATCATAGTGTTTTAGAGCTTGTGATCAGTTAGCGAGTTTGTCGAAAGTAGCGCCATGGTGAGGCGTTCTGAGTTCGGTAAGCGGGGATAGGTGAGCCCTAGGGTTGTAGGACCGTTTGAGAATTGGAGTGAGTCGGAGCAATGGCTTACTGATTAGCACTGTCACGTCTCTTTCTTCGGAGCTCTGTGTATATATAGTCTTGGTTGAGGTAGTTTGTGGCAGACTCGTTGGCGTTGTGGCTTTGAGCCTTTGGAATCGAAGGAGGTTTTGAGTTTCGAGGAAGATCTGGTGCAGTTTAACCTGGAATTCAGTTGGTTAAAGTTCAGTGGAGTTTTCCCGGAGTTGTTTTAGTTTTAGGACTTTTGAGGACGAAAGTCTAAAAATGAGGGAGTATTGTACAACCCAGATTTCTATTCCGGTTCCCCAGGTGCGTTCGGTTCGTTTTTCAGTTGGGCCGTTAGGGCTGTTTTAGACTTTCGCTGAGCTTGGAGTTTTTTTTCAGTATCAAATTCTTGGGACTAGAGTCTATTCTTGTGTTTTGGTGGCTTGGATTGAAAAAGGAAAATTTAAAAGAAAAGTGTTCATGCTAGGACTCGAACCTAGGTGGCTAAGAGTTGAAGTTTGGTTGTTGTTTAATTGAGAATTAATTAGTGTGGTTGCTAGGGCTTGAACCTGTGACCTGCAAGGGAGTTTGGAGGCTTGTTTTAAAGGGATTAAATTAAGAAGAAAATTGTACTGCAGCTGGGACTCGAAGGGGGGATGCCCAAGAGTTGGATTCGTAAAAACCTAAAAGAGGGAGAATAGAAATCGCATTTTGTCCATCCGTGAACGTAAAAACAAAAACTTTCCCTTTTGCGATTCTTTCTGTCCAAGAACTAGTAAATCGTATTTTTCCTTCTCCTCTCTTCTTCTCCTTTGACAGAGAACACCCTTCTCCTTCCCCTTGCTCTAATCTTGATCTTGATCATGGATGTGGTTGCCGAAACCATCACCCTTGACCCCTTGCAATAGGCATCACTCAAGCCTTGCTCTTCCCCTTGTCTTGCCACAAAAACCATCCCTAACCTAGGAGCGTTAGCATCCGAGAGCACCAAGTGCATCCCCTTGTTGCCGCAAACAGCCTAGTCGAGCACCCTATTTCCGAGGTGAGCTCTTCTTGCATTAGTCGTGTATCAAGGTTGTTTTGGTTGGATACGTTTCTTACCCCTTGATCGAGACTCTTTTGCTGTGCATGTCGTCGCCCCCAGCGAACACGCTCGCTTAGCCTCACCATTGTCATCCGTATCGCCAACCACACGGGCGTCGCAAGCCCTAGATCAGCGAGCATAACCGCTTCACAGGCATCCTTCGCTGGCCCCTTCGCGCAACAAACGCGTCGCAGCACCGGGAGCACGCACGCATCTGCCTCCGACCGCATCGCCTCGCCCAGCCTTATCGCCCTTTGTGATCGCGCGTTCAGCAGCAGCCACACGCCTTTTCGAGCGAAGTCCTGTTTATGCAGCAGCCATGCACGCTCCTCGCTGCCGAGGCCTCTCGCCTCACTTGGCCTCCTACTTGCTTGCTACTGCTCTCGCCTTCATCGAGGCCTTGCTGCAGAGCCTATTCTTCTCGGTTTGGTAGTTCCCGAGCCCTTTGTCTTTTGGTGCTTAGTTGTTAGATGGTTGCTAGTTTAATATGAGTTATTTATATTATTTTCTAGGTTGTGTTGATGTAAGAACCCGACCCGAAATACGGTCCTAAACCTAGGTTCTCACTTTAAGAACCCGACTCGAAATATGGTCCTAAACCTAGGTTCTCACTCAACATGCAAGTAAAATATGTTTATAAACGGTTTAGTGCTCATATTAAAACTTTTCAAACATCAATAGCGGGGAACATTTAAACTCAACGAGCAAACTTTCATAAGGTAAAACAATAACATAAAACATGTCTGGCCAGTATTTATTAAAAACATTCAAATAGTTTAAAACAATCCAAATCACCAAGTTCCCCTAAGGACTTCATGTCCAACTACATGTTGAATAATAAATGCAATGATAAAGACACAACAGAGTGTTGGCAGCTCCCATGATCATGCAGCTCCATCCGCTAGCCGTCCCGGAGCTGTCTCAAGTCACCTGATGGAAAAACCACAGAAATAAGGGTGAGTACAAACATACTTAGTAAGAATCCCCAACCGGGGTACAATACGATACATCAGTCTTCTAGCAACCTAGTATACATGCAAACAGTTACCAACACAGAGTAATGCTCAACGAGCTAACGGGGCAGATCCAGAATCCTCGGAAGTCTCCTACTTCTAGCCTAATGATTGGCTCTCCTAACTAATCTCAAGACATCCTCAAGGGTCGTTCTCCCTTGGCCAATCGATCAGCTCAAAAACCGATCCCAAATAGATGTCAGACACCATCGAGGGTCTTTCTCCCTCGGCCAAATAATTAGCTCAAAAACTAATCCCAAATAGGTGTCCTCAAGGGCCTCTTACCCTCGGCTAGCTAAAACTTGACTAACGGGAGAGTACCCGAAGTCTGGCTCTAAACTAGAACTGAAGTGGTGTACTCACGAACATTAGCTTGGGGGAGCACTCCGAACTGGCGACAAACGTGTGTGCGCGCACACCGCATGCTGCTGTAACCGGCGTAAATGTGGGGGCCTAGGGACAAACTACGCTGGCCAGGTATGCATGCCTAAGACTCGAAAGCGGTGTCACTGAATACAGTAGTGCGAGGCCTTCGACACTCATCTATAACAGCCTGTACCACCGACCTGAAGCTAAGAACCGACCAAGGTAGGCTTACCCCGTTGGCAGGGTTCCGCTCTAGCAGGCTACAAACTAGGCTTATGCCGATGCGGGAGCCAATCCGCATCAGCTGCCGGGGTGGAAGCAAAGAACGTTATGCTTCGCACTAGATCCCGACCTGTGGGGACAAAGTACGTTGTGACCGCTCTCAGCCTCTAGATGATGACAAACCCTACTATACTAACTAAGAGTATAAAGTAATTGATTCCTGGCTAAACATACATGCTCAACAACAAAACACATAATCTAGCATGATACTACGAACTTAAGCAGGAATCATAAACATGCTGGAAGAATAAACATGGCACTAACATGTACAAATAAGGTAAACATGCTAGCAAGAAGTCAACACAAGTTGTCCTAATCTAACATGCTCATAACATTCAACAAACATACTAGGCACATCATGATAATATCACAGGGTCCACACAACCACGGTAAGAAATCCTTACTTGGAAAATACAGAAAGTAATCACAACAGTAACCAACGACCCTAGAGCTGCACAGTCAACCCTAACAACCTAGGCAAACACACCTAACATCGACATTAAGACGATTAATACACCTGCAAGCATCTAACTCAACCAAGAACGCAAAGGGAACAGAGGTTACCCAAATCGCGAAGAGACACTGTTGTGCGGGCTGGCGACGCGGCTGCACACGGCGAAGGGGCTGTCCTAGCGTGGCTTCGGACATGCACGCGGGCGCAAAGGGCTGTGGAGCAGTGGGCGCGGACGAATGGGCGGATCGCTGCTGCGACCCTGGTGCTGCTGGGGCGAGCGTCTGGGCAGAAAATTCACACTCACAACACACTCGTTCTTGGCCTGGTTTGGGGATAGGCACACACACACATAACCACCGATTAGGGTTTGGCTGAACACAACAAAGGGAAGGATTCGGCTAGAGAAGAAGAATAATAAGAAGAATAAGACTCACCACACGATTCTTGATCTTGGCTTCTTGGAGAGTTCGGCAAGAAGAGGATGGGAAGGGCGAGGGAATTTGTGCGGCAAAGAGAGGAGTTTAAAGAACACGATTTCACCCTTTCATTCTTCCTTAAATAGGTTAAGCGGTTCCTTCCCTGGGCTTTCCCCCTTCGAGTCCCAGCTGAAGCAAACTTTTCTCTTTAATTAAACTCATTTAATCCAAGCCTCCAAACCCCTTCAGGTCAAGGGTTCGAATCTCACAAGCATCACCTTTTATTTTCTATTTTTAAAACTCTTTTAAACCAAGCTCCCAACTCCAAAACGACCAAGGTTCGAGCCTTGGCAAGCGCACTTTGAATTCTTTACGTTGTAATTAACCAAACTACCTCCAAGCTTCCGAACAACCAACACAAACTTCTTGGACTTGCAACCAACAAACCATCAAGCCTTGGCAAAGGCAGGAATAGCCCTAGAATCCTGATTGTTCACAAAACCGGTCCAAGGGCAAAATGACCTATATTCCCTTAAGAAATAACAGGAGTCCACAATGGCAGAAACAACCCTTAAACCCTGACTTACTACAAAACTGTCTCGGAGAGGCAAAATGACCAAAATACCCCTGGAAGCACAAACTGTAACGGCCCAATTTTCCGTTCTGGTTTCCCAGGTACGTTCGGTTCGGTATTTGGTTGTTCGGTTGGGCCGATAGGGTTTTTAACCCTGAAGGGCATTTTGGTCATTTTGCTCTTTGGGCTGGCCTTGTGGAATCTTAGGGTTCTGAGGCTGTTTCTGTCTTTTGCTGAGATTCAGTGGTTTGTTGGTTGCAGGTTTCTGAGAGTTTTGGTGTTGCTAGGGTTTTTGGAGGTGTTTCGGTTAATGATAAAATAAAGAAATTAAAAACGCTTCTTGTGGGATTCGAACCCTTGACCTGAAGGGGGTTTGGAGGCTTGGATTAAATGAGTTTAATTAAGAGGAAAGATTGCTTCAGCTGGGACTCGAAAGGGAAATGCCTAGGGGTTTTTGTCGCCAAACCTAAGTTAAAAAAAAAAAAAAAATTTCGTATTTTGGCCTCCCCTTGAAGTTGCCGCACACATACCTCTTGACTCACCTTCACCCTTTGCCGAATTCAACTTCCCCATCCTCCATCTTCTTGTCATTTCTCCAAGAACCAAGATCAAGAACCGAGTAAGTCTTCTTTCTCTCTTCTTCTTTCCTAGTCGAGAGTTACTCTCCTTGTTGCTTGGACAAACCCTAACCGAGCAAGGGTGTTTTTCTTCTTCTTGTAGCCGAGACCTTGGATCTCCTCTTGGGAATCGCCAAAAACTCCATCGAAGTTTAAGCCCTTGTTGCCGCACACTCCTTCAAGAAACCCCTACAAGCCGAGATCCTCCTTGCTCTTCACCTTGCCTAGCCGCAAACCCTAGAGCACACTCCTAGCCGAGGACTACTTGGGAGCTTGTTGCAGCCGAGTCCCGTGTGGTAAGTCCCTCACCTAGCTGAGACCACTTGTTGGTGTAAAGACCCGACCCAATTAGGGTCCTAAACCTAGGTCTTAAACCCTTATGCATGTAAATAGACTCGAATCATAAATGCGAAATTCATAAAAACTTTAAAACAAAGAAGCATTCAGTGAAATTCAGTTTTTATTTTTGGACATGTCCCTGTTTCCAAGCACCTGTCAAAACATTTATTAAATCTAACCCTGGCCAGAGTTTCTTTTGTTTGCAAGTAAAAACATCCAGAACAATTTCAACAAAAATGAAGCAAATAGTTTAATATCTAGAAATACAACAAAGTCCACCTAAGGGCTCCATGCCCTGTCTACATGCAAAAGAATTAAGAGAAGACGAAACAAGACTCAGAGTACTCTATCCATGATCATCCAGCAGCTTCCTCCTAGCCATCTAGTCTCGGTCCCAAGTTACCTGGTGGAAAACCACAGAAAAGTAAGGGTGAACAACGAATCACTCAGTAAGAATCCCCAACCAGGGTACAATACGAAAACAAATCATCTAGCACACAGATACATGCAACCAATCACAAGCACAGAGAAAACAACTTGGTTCAAGCTAACCATCAACCCTAGAACTTGCCTAATCAAGGACTTACCAAGCTGCCCTTCGGGTGATAAGCGCCGATCGTTGCTTGAATTTTATAATGCTAGAGGTCCTTCTAAGATCCTTGTAAAAATTCACAACGATAGCTAACTTAGATCACACTCAAAATCTAAAATGGTCACTCTTAGATCCTAAGATAACTCACTCCAGAATTAGTTTGATCAAGACAAATCCAATGAATTGATTTAACTTCAAACCTAAAGCAAGATTTGAAAGAAAGACAACACCAAATGAGGTCTAAGAAAACACAAGTTTTACATTCATAAAATCTCTTCTTCACTTGTTGTGCTACAGTAAATAAATTCTGGATGAAAAAGTTTTGTCTCTTCTTGTGCATTGGCAAGCTTTTGAAGATGTAATATATATTCCTCTTGAATCTTCTTCGCCTTACTCCTTGTAATAGGTCCTTCAAGTACATGCAATAGATCGGTTATCTGATTTGTATCATCCCCCCTTTCTTTAAAAAGGATTTGACCTCAGATCAAGATCTTCAGTTCCTACATCAAAAGGAGTTAATCAGCCACATTAAAAGTAGAACTTACATTGCACTCACCTCGAAGATCTAGCTTGTATGCATTATAATTTATTCATTCAAGTACTTGAAAAGGACCATCTCCCCTTGGTTGTAGTTTAGACTTCCTTTGATCCGGAAACCTCTCTTTTCGTAGATGAACCCAAACCCAATCCCCGTTTTTTAAAATCAATTGCTTTCTCCCATGATTTTTGGTAGTGATTAGCTTCTGATTTTTCTTTTCAATCCTTTCTTTGATTTCTTTGTGCAATTCCTTTACGTATTCGGCCTTAGAAGATGTTGCATCACTAGTAAACATATTAGGCGGCAATGGTGATAAATCTAGTGGAGTTAAAGGATTAAAGCCATATACAATCTCAAAAGGTGAACAATGAGTGGTACTATGTATCGCTCTATTGTATGCAAATTCGACAAATGGTAGAGTCTCTTCACATGCATTCAAATTCTTTGAAATTAAGTATCTAAGTAGGGCTTCTAACGTTCTATTAACCACCTCAGTTTGTCCATCAGTTTGTGGGTGACATGTTGTAGAAAAATTGTCTAAGTTTAAGTAAAATTGTCTTAACATGCAAAACATGATCATTCAAGCTTTTTGAGTAAACAAGGATGTCATCAAAGTATACGACAACAAATTTCCCAATGTATTCTCTCAAAACATGATTCATTAATCGCATAAAAGTACTTGGTGCATTAGTAAGGCCAAATGGCATAACAAGCCACTCATAAAGCCCAAACTTTGTTTTAAAAGCAGTTTTCCATTCATCTCCTACATGCATTCTAATTTGATGATAACCACTCTTAAGATCTATTTTTGAAAACAAGTTTGCACTATGTAATTCATCTAGAATATCATCTAATCTAGGAATGGGATGTCGATACTTTACTATTATCTTGTTGATAGCTCGACAATCAACACACATCCTCCAAGTGCCATCTTTCTTTGGTACTAAAATAACCGAAACTGAACAAGGACTCATGCTTTCCCTAACATAGCCTTTACCCATGAGTTCTTCCACTTGCTTTTGAATCTCCTTGGTTTCGGTTGGATTTGTCCTATAGGCAGCCATGTTTGGAAGAGTTGCTCAGGGAATGAAGTCAATTTGGTGCTCAATTCCTCTTAGAGGGGGTAATCCCATAGGTGCATCTTCATGTGGAAACATGTCATTAAATTCCTGCAAAAGAGACTTAAAAACACTTGGCAAAACATTTTCAGATTTGGGCTCATTTACCAAACACATCCCTTTGCACATAAGTACAAATTTAGGTTCTTGAGCTAAAACTTTCCTCACTTCCCTTTTTTGTATAACCAAACTCACATTCTTTCTTTTTTCCCTCAAAATCACTCTTTTCTCTCTCTTTATTTTCACTCACCTTTTGCCCCTCACTTTTCTCTCTTTTTTCACTCTTCTCTCTTACCTTACTTTCTTCTCTCCTCGCTTGTTCTTCAAATTCCTTTCTTTTCTTTTCTAATTTCAATTGATCACAATGTACTTCATATGGGTGACAATGGAAGTAAAGTAAAAAAAAATTCACTCAAAGTAAAAGTATACTTATTTCTCAATCCATCAAAAGTGACCTCTCTATCATATTGCCAAGGTCAGCCTAACAAAATATCCCCCGCATGCATAGGTACAACATCACAAAGAACTTCATCTTTATATCTTCCCAAAGTAAAAGGAATAAGAGCTTGAGAGTTTACCTTAAGCTCTCCTTTGTTGGTAAACCATTGAAGCTTGTATGGTTTCGAATGTGGACGAGTAGTTAGTTGGAGTCTTTTAACAAGAAAGCTACTCACCACATTTGTACAACTTCCACTATCAATTACCACACTACATGGGTTTCCTTTAACCAAGCATCTTGTATGAAACAAGTTTTCCCTTTGATCTTCAACTTTTTCTTCTTTAATTTGCACATTAAGTACCCTTCTTGTGATCAAAGAAATGAAGTTACCTTCTTCAATGTACTCATCATCATGTGCTCCATATTCTGCCTCAAGTTCTTCATCATGCTCCTCACAATCATCATCTAAATCAATTACACCATTTCTTATCACCATAACTCTTTTATTGACACATTCCTTGCTCATGTGTCCAAATCCTTTGCACTTCCAACATTGAATAAAACTAGACTTCTCCCTTACCTCCTTTGAAACTTCATTCTTTTTAGTATTGGAGATCTCGGCCTCTACTCTTTTGGCAGCCACAAACTTTCCTTTTTGTTGCATTGATTCATTCCTATGCAGAAAACTATCCTTGCTCCAAGTATTAGAATTTGAAAAGTATGAGTTTTAGATGAATACCTTTCCGAAATCTCCCTTTCTTCCTTCAACTGAGCTTCAATTTTTATGGCATAATGATACATATCTTCAAGGTAAGGTGGTGGATTCCTATCAACCGGATGAGCAATTTCTCGATTTAAACCGCCAAGAAACCTAGCCATGGTGTCCTCCTTGTCTTCTCATATTTTTGCTCTTTCCATCAATGACTCCATCTCTTGATAATATTCAACCACACTTTTTGTTCCCTGCCTCAATGCTTGCAATTTAGTTTTCAAATCTCTTTCATAATGTTTGGGAACATACCTCTTTCTCATAGCTTCTTTAAGTTCTTCCCATGTCTCTATTGGATCCTCCTCTTTTCTTCTTCTTTCGGATTTGAGATGTTGATCCCATTCACCGGCATGGTTTGTGAATTCGGCAATAGCAAGCTTCATCTTTTTGTTCTCACTATATGAATTACAATCTAACACATGTTCTATTTTTCTTTCCCATTGCAAGTATGCCTCAGAGTCCGCCATTCCACTAAAGGGTGAAATTTTGAGTTTAACTCTAGCTTCTCTATCTTCATGCATTCTTTCTATCCTTCTAGGTTGCATGATATTTGCATGATTATTTCTTCCTCCCCTTGCATGACCTCTTCCTCCACCTAGTCTCTTTTGTCCAACCAAGTCTAACATACCTTCATCATCTTGCAATACTCGTTCTCCTCATTGCTGATGTGCTCTCTTTTCCTCTCTATCTTCCCTCATCATGCCCATCATACCTTGAAGGGCATGAAGAATAGCAACATTGACATCCGGAACCTGTGGTGCTTTTTCCTCATTATGTGACATGTTGCAAATATCAAAATGGACCTCTCCACACTTCTCACAAAGATTTCACTCGGGACACTCGTGTTTAACACTCAAAGGTATACTTTTGGTACTAGGTCAAAGATGTAAGAGCTGGTCTAAGAATTTGGTGCAATCTTGCTTTAAACTTGATATAAAACCAATTCAACAATCAACTTTCACAAACTAAACTAGAGTAATTCAACTTAGGATCTGCAGCTAATTAAAAACAAAACATAAAAAAAAAAACAAGAACTTCAATGTGCCTTGGATCCTTGATACTTTTTTTTTTCAATGATTTTTTTTTTTGCTACTGTTTTTTTTTTATGAACCAAGAGTAATACAAATGAATTCTACAAAGTACTTCTGAGAATACAAATGTGCTTGCTTGAATAGAAAATTGAAAGAGATGAAAAGAAAAACCAATTATAAAAAACAAACTAACACAAAGTAAAGATAGTTCACCTCAAGAATGTCGAGGCTCTGATACCAAATGATAAGCACCGATCGTTGATTGAATTTTACAAAGCTAGAGGTCCTTCTAGGATCCTTGTAAAATCTCACAATGATAGCTAACTTAGATCACACTCAAAATCTAAAATGGTCACTCTTAGATCTTAAGACAACTCACTCCATAATTAGTTTGATCAAGACTAATCCAATGAATTGATTTAACTTCAAACCTAAAGCAAGATTTGAAAGAAAGACAACACCAAATGGGGTCTAAGAAAACACAAGTTTTTCATTCATAAAATCTCTTCTTCACTTGTTGTGCTAATGTTGTAAATAAATTCGGGATGAAAAAGTTTTGTCTCTTCTTGTGCATTGGCAAGCTTTTGAAGATGTAATATATATTCCTCTTGAATCTTCTTCGCCTTACTCCTTGTAATAAGTCCTTCAGGTACATGCAATGGATCGGTTGTCTGATTCGTATCA
This sequence comes from Sicyos edulis, assembly GCA_036507275.1. Classification (NCBI taxonomy): domain Eukaryota; kingdom Viridiplantae; phylum Streptophyta; class Magnoliopsida; order Cucurbitales; family Cucurbitaceae; genus Sicyos; species Sicyos edulis. Next base: position 15,355,255 of record CM071856.1, on the reverse strand, counting down.
TCGGGACTTACGACTACAACCTACCTTTGGGTTAACACATGGATGCCCATCGGAGTCTTATACCAGCTAGAACACATGGATGCTCATTGGGGTCTTACACCAGCTCAACCCAAGGATGCCCATCGGGGTCTTATACCTGGTGATGCCCATCAAGGTCTTACTCACTTTAGAGTGCGATGAAGCCCTACAACGTCTTACTCAAGCAGCACTCAAGGTTGCATATTGGGGTCTTACACCTGCTTAAGCTCGAGGATGCCCATCGGGGTCTTACACCTACTCAACACACGGAAGCCCATCGAGGTCTTATACCTACTTAAGCACAAGGATGCCCATCGGGGACTTATACATACCGCAACAGTGTGATGCCCATTGGGGACTTACATACATTGACAATGCATTGGTGCCCATCGGGGTCTTACCCTTGCGAGACCTAAACTAGTAACTCCTAACAGTTTCCTAAGTACGGTAACGCAGGCTAACAGATCGACCAGGCAATTATCAATAACAACACGATCCTAGCATGGCTCAACAGAAAATGAACAGGAAACATGGATATGCCAGAGTAAGAAAATCCCTAACATGGAGCTAACATGAACAAGACAGTAAACATGCCAGCAAATCAGAAACAAAGATCCTATCCACTAGAATGCTCATAAACACTCACAAAATTGATGTGCTATTAAAGTATTTCGCAGGGTCCACACAACCCCGGTAAGAAATCCTTACCTGAAATTAGAAACGGACAGAGGACAACAAATAGAACTTCCCGAGCTACAGAACAATCACAAAAACCTAACAGCCATAGACATATCAATTAATCATCTACACCACACAAAATAATAGAACAAACTCCCGAGATTAGGACTTTACCCAAAACTGAGAGCACTCCAACACCACAGCTCAACAGCCTCGGCAGGTGTGTGTGCGGCAACTCTAGGCAAAGTGAGTGCGGCTGGCGAACAGGTGCAGCAGGCGTAGGCGTGCGGCGCTGCAGTGGCTCGGCGACAAGGCTGCGTGGGACTTAGCTTTGGCAAAACTCGCGTGGGCGACGTGAACAGATGCGGGATCGCGTACTCGGGGCAGCGGCGAGGCGATGTGTAAGAACATAACCCGAAATACGGTCCTAAACCTAGGTTCTCACTCAACATGCAAGTAAAATATGTTTACAAACGGTTTAGTGCTCATATTTAAAACTTTCAAACAACAAAGCGGGGAACATTTAAACTCAACAACAAATTTTCATAAAGTGAATCAATAACTCAAAACATGTCTGGCCAGTGTTTATAAAAACATTAAAAACAGTTTAAAACAACATTTAACCGAATTCCCCTAGGACTTCTTGTCCAACTACATGCTAAACAAATAATGCAAATAATAAACGACAGAGTGTGATATGAATTCAACCACCGACTTATTTTATCAACATGAAGGAGCAATTACAAGAAGTAAGAAAAGAAAATTCCAAGAAGATTATAAAAATAACATGACCGAATTTTAAATAAAGAAATTTCTAGATTTCTTATTTTGGGACTTTTTTATTTCAATGCTTTCCAACCATGCTCATAATTGCAAGGGACCTTCTAGAAGAGTTGGTTGAGTCTATTTAAAGCATATCTACCCTTTTGTCTAGCATTTAAGCCATGCAATTGAGTTTTGATTTCCTAGGCCTTATTTTCTACAAAATGCATTTAGTAGGTTTTTTAGTCCTTTTGTATTCCAAAGCATGCACGAATTTTTGGCCTTTAAAATGGCTTGTAATACATTATTTTGGATAGATTTTTGAATGAAAAACTTGTGTTTTCTTAGACCCCATTTGGTGTTGTCCTTTTGTAGAAAGCGTAGATTCCTTCTAAACTAAAGAATGACCACAAACACAATGCCAACTAGTTTATTATGATGAAATACTCAAAATTTTCTTCTAAGTTCATTCATGGCAGCAAGCATAAAGTGTTCAAAAGAAGACATAAAGATTTTGATTTGAGGACAAATCCTTTTAAAGAAAGGGGGGATGATATGAATTCAACTAACAACTTATTGCATTCACATGAAGGAGCAATTACAAGAAGAAGGAAAAGAAGATTCCAAGAGGATTATAAAAATTACAGGGCAGAATTTTAAATAAAGAAATTTCTAGATTTCTTATTTTGGGACTTTTTTATTTCAATGCTTGCCAACCATGCTCATAATTGCAAGGGACCTTCTAGAAGAGTTGGTTGAGTCTATTTAAAGCATATCTACCATTTTGTCTAGCATTTAAGCCATGCAATTGAGTTTTGGTTTCCTAGGCCTTATTTTCTACAAAATGCATTTAGTAGCTTTTTTAGTCCCTTTTGTATTCCAAGGCATCCACGAATTTTTGGCCTTTAAAATGACTTGTAATACATCATTTTGGACAGATTTATAATTGAAAAAACTTGTGTTTTGTTGAACCCCATTTGGTGTTTCATTTCTTTCAAATCTTGCTTTAGGTTTGAAGTTAAATCAATTCATTGGATTAGTCTTGATCAAACTAATTATGGAGTGAGTTTTCTTAGGATCTAAGAGTGACCATTTTAGATTTTGAGTGTGATCTAAGTAGCTATCATTGTGAGTTTTTACAAGGATCCTAGAAGGGCCTCTAGCTTTGTAAAATTCAAGCAATGTTTGGCGCTTATCAGAGTGCCTACAGCTTCCCATGATCGCTCAACTCCCTTCACTAGCCGTCTCGGTGTTGTCCCAAGTTACCTAGTGGAAAAACCACAGAAATAAGGGTGAGTATAAACATACTCAGTAAGAATCCCCAACCGGAGTACAATACGATACATCATTCGTCTAGCACCTTAGTATATGCAAACAATTACCAACACAGATCTCAGCTCAACGAGCTTACAAGGCAAAAATCTGGAATCCTCAGAAGTCTCCTACTTCCGGCCTATTTATTGGTTCTCATATCCAATCCCGGGACATCCCCGAGGGTCTTTCTCCCTCGGCCAAATGATCAGCTCAAAAACCGATCCCAATAGATGTCTCACACCCTCGAGGGTCTTTCTCCCTCGACCGTATGATCAGCTAAAAAACCAATCCCAAATGGGTGTCCTTGAGGGCCTCTTACCCTCGGCTAGAAAAACTGGACTAACGGGAGAGTACCCGAAGTCTGGCTCTAATCTGGAACGAAACTGGTGTACTCATGAACATTAGCCCTGGGGAGCTCTCCGTACCGGCGAATAACGCGTGTGCGCGCACACCGCATGCTGCTGCAACCGGCGTAAATGTGGGGGCCTAGGGACAAACTACGCGGGCCAGGTATGCATGCCTAAAGACTCGGAAGCAGTGTCACTAAACACAGTAGTGCGAGGCCCTCGACACTCATCTGTAACAGCATGTACCACCGACCTGAATGGTAAGAACCGGCAAAGATAGGCTTACACCGTTGGTAGGGTTCTGCTCTAGCAGGCTACAAACTAGGCTTATGCTGATGCGGTAGCTAATCCACATCGGCTGCTGGGGGAAGCAATGTACGTTATGCTTCGCTCTGAACCCCGACTGGTGGGGACAAAGTACGTTATGTCCGCTCTCAGCCTCTGGATGATGACAAACCCTACTATACTAGCTAAGAGAACAGAGTAATCGATTCCTAGCTAAACATACATTCTTAACATAAAACACATAGCCTAGCATGATACTACGAACTTAAGCACGAATCGAAAGTATGCTGGAAGAACAAACCTGGCATGGCACTAACATGAACAACAAGAAAACATGCTAGCAAGAAGTCAAACACAAGCTGTCCTATCCACTAACATGCTCATAATAGTAAACAAGCATACGCGGCACAATCATGATACATCGCAGGGTCCACACAACCACAGTAAGAAATCCTTACCTGGAAACAAGCAGTAAATAAGTATAACGCTCCTTGAGCTGCAGAACACACAACCTAGCAAAACATTCATAGTTACATCAATAACCTAAACTAGCTATCTCTAAACTAAACTCAAGGAAACAAGAACCGAGAAGTTACCCGGTGAGTTATACAAGCTCTCGGCCAACCCCTTGGGAAATTCCAAGGGAGCTCTCGGCTAGGCTAGGGCTAGGGCTTAATCTCGGCCTCTTCTTCAACAACCTCCTGGATTCAGCTAGGCTTCACCTCTAACACAACGGAACACAAGTTAGCTTGTCGGGAAGACAAACAACACACTCCCAAACCACACCAACATGCTCACGACTAGGGTTGAGAACTCACCTCGGGAGTGTGCTCGGCTTGGCAATTGCTCACGGCTACTAGGGCTTGATGCGAAAACACTCTCGGCTTCGATCGGAGCTTGCAAAACAACAAGAACATGATTAGGGCACACCCAACCAGCAAGCTTAGCTCTCGGCCAAAGGAAAGAAAAGCTTACTACGCAAGATTCGACTTCTTGAACTTCAAGACTCTCCTCGGCAAGATGAAGACTTTTAGTTTGCGGCTAGACAAGAGGAAGAAAAGCAATGCTTGCCTCGGCTTGCAAGGCTCCAAGGCTCGGCTAGGGTTTGTTTACACAAACAAGAAAACCAAGATTAGGGACACAACTAATCATCACCATGAGATCTCGGCCAAAGGGAGAGGGCTTACCACATAAGGATCGGTTGCAAGAAACTTGAGGGAGTACGCAGCAGCAAGGACTTGCTTGCTTGATGAGTTTCGGCAACAAGAAGAGTGATCAAGAAGGAGGGCTCAACACTCACAAGGGGAAGAGCAAGGTTTCGGCCACTCCATGAAGAGGAGCAAGGGTTCTCGGCTACAAGGGTAAAAGAAGAGAACAACTTGGTTCGGTTAGGGCTTGTCCAACAACAAGAGGGGTGCAAGTCTCGGCTAAGAAAGAAGAAGAGAAGAGAGAAGACCTACCTTGGTTCTTGATCTTGATTCTTGAAGAAACGACAAGAAGATGGAGGGGAAGAGGAGAAGAGTTGGAATTAGCAAGGTGGGAGGGGAATAGGTGCGGCAACTTTTAGGAGAAGGAAAATACGATTCCTTTTTATCTTTTAGTTTTTAATCGATTGAAATCTTGGGCTTTCCCCCTTCGAGTCCCAACTAAAGCAACCTTTTTCTCCTTAATTAACTCATTTAAATCCATGTCTCCAAATCCCTTTAGGTCAAGGGTTCAAATCCCAATGGAAGCACTTTAATTCCTTTTTATTTTATAATTAACTGGAACACCTCCAAAACCCTATCAAACAACATGTCTTTTGGGAAACAGCCACCAAACAATTCACAGATCTCAGCAAAGGACAGAAATAGCCATGGAACCCTCAAAATCCACAAACCCTAACCGGGGAGAAAAATGACCAAAATACCCCTAAGGGTTAGAATAACTCTAACGACCCAACCGAGCATCCGAATACTGAACCGAAAGTACCTAGGAAATCGGAACAGAAAATTGGGCCGTTACACGATGTGGGTCGCTGCGGCGAAGCGTCGCGCAGGCCAGCGGGATCGAAGGCGGCTATGTTGCGGCTTCGCTGGTGTTGGCGATCGACAGCGCTGCTGTGCGGCTGCGTGTGGACGGCTGAGATCGGCAAGGCTCGGGCGAACGATGGGGCTGCGACGGCGACTGACTGCATGCGACGCGAAGGACTCGGGTGTGCTGGGCGATCGATGGCCTGCGATGGAACTTCTCGGCAGCCAAAAAAAAGAACATGATTAGGCTGCTCTCCAAGAGGAATATGATCGATTAAGGGGAAGGAAGAGGAAGAAGAAGAACCATACCATCCCGGGCTTGATCGATCGACAAAGGGGAGCGTGGACGTGAGATGCAAATGGGGAGAGAACCTTGCGAACGGGAGAGGAAGAAAAAGAAGCAGCTGACATTCTTTTCCTTCTGTACAAACCACAAAACACAAAAACCCTTTTAACTCCAATTAACTCTTAACTCCGCGTAACCACGGTACAAGCAAAACGCAAACGAATTAGAGCACCACCTCCTCGCACGAGATCTTGGGTTTGAAACCCACCAAGGCCTTAATAAACTCCTCTTTTAATTTTTTTTTCTATTTACCAAGCAACTTCCAAGCCTCACAATCCAACCGGGACACTTCCTGCCAAGCTTAACGAATCAATTAGTAATTCCAAATACAATTTCCAAACTTAAACAAGAATTAACAACTGGAATAATGGCCAACCGACCTGAAACTGAACTCTGAAAACCGGGTTGTTACAGTTGGTTGGTTGGTGGCTTCTCTAATCTTGGTTTTCTTCCCCTTTGGCCGCGAACTTACCTTGCTGGTTGGGTGTGCCCTAAGTGTTTCCTTGTTGCTTTGCAAGCTCCAATCAAAGCCGAGAGAGTTCCTGCATCAAGCCCTAGCAGTCTTGAGCATTGCCTAGCCGAGCACACTCCCGAGGTGAGTTTCCCAACCCTAGCCGAGAGCATGGTTGTGTTGTTGGAGAGTGTTGTTTGGTTTTTGTCGAGCTAACCTGTGTTCTGTTCCTATTGAGGTGAAGCCGAGCTAGCTCGAGGAGGTTGTTGAGAGGAGGTCGGAAGCAAGCCCTAACCAAGAGCTCCCTTGGACACTCCCAAGGGGTTTGGCCGAGAGCTTGTGAAGCTCACCGGGTAACTTCCCGGTTCCTGTTTTCTTGAAGTTTTAGTTTAGTAATAGCTAGAATAGGTTGTTAATGTAATCATGTATGTTTTGCTAGGTTGTGTGAATCTGCAGCTCAAGAAGCGTAGTGTTTATTAATGCTTGTTTCTAGGTAAGGATTTCCTTACCGGGGTCGTATGAACCCTACGATGTATCATGATGTGCCTTGTATGCTGGTTTACTTTTATGAGCATGTTAGTGATAGGACAACTTATGTTTGATCTCTTGCTAGCATGTTTTCCTGTTTGTACATGTTAGTGCCATGCTAGGTTTGTTCTTCCAACATGTTTATGATTCCTGCTTAAGTTCATAGTATCACGCTAGGTTATGTGTTTTATGTTGAGAATGTATGTTTAGGCATGAATCGATTACTCTGTACTCTTAGCTAGTATAGTAGGGTTTTTCATCATCAAGAGGTTGAGAGCGGACATAACGTACCTTGTCCCCACCGGTCGGGATCCCGTGCGAAGCATAACGTACCTTGCTTCCACCCCGACAATTGATGTGGATTTGCTCCCCCATCGGCATAAGCCTAGTTTGTAGCCTGCTAGAGCAAAACCCTGCCAACGGTGTAAGCCTACATTGGCCGGTTCTTAACTTTAGGTCGGTGGTACAGGCTATTACAGATGAGTGTCGAGGGCCTCGCACTACTGTATTCAGTGACACCGCTTCCGAGTCATTAGGCATGCGTACCTGTCCAGCGTAGTTTGTCCCTAAGCCCCCACATTTACGCTGGTTCCAACAACATGCGGTCTATGCGCACACGCGTTCGTCACTGGTTCGGAGCGCTCCCCCGGGTTAATTTTCGTGAGTACACCACTTTCGTTCCAGTTTAGAGCCAAACTTCGGGTACTCTCCCGTTAGTCAAGTATTAGCTAGTCGAGGGTAAGAAAGACCTTTGAGGGTGTCTGACATCTATTTGGGATCGGTTTTTTAGCTGATCATTTGGCCGAGGGAGAAAGACCCTCTAGGATGTGTTTTGGATTGGTTAGGAGAGCCAATCATTAGGCCGGAAGTAGGAGACTTCTTAGGAATCTGGATTTGCCTGATATCTCGTTGAGCAATATTCTGTGTTGGTTACTGTTTGCATGTGTACTAGGTTGCTAGATGACTGATGTATCGTATTGTACCCCGGTTGGGGATTCTTACTGAGTATGTTTGTACTCACTCTTATTTTTGTGGTCTTTTTCCACTAGGTAACTTGGGACAGCATCAGGACGGCTAGCGGAGGCCTGCACTCTGTTGTGTCTTTATCATTGCATTTATTATTCAGCATGTAGTTGGACATGGATTCCTTAGGGGAACTTGGTGATTTGGGTTGTTTTAAACTATTTGAATGTTTTTAATAAATACTGGCCAGGCATGTTTTATGTTATTGTTTTACCTTATGAAAGTTTGTTGTTTGAGTTTAAATGTTCCCAGCTCTTGATGTTTGAAAAGTTTTAATATGAGCACTAAACCATTTATAAACATATTTTACTTGCATGCTGAGTGAGAACCTAGGTTTAGGACCGTATTTCGGGTCGGGTTCTTACAGTTGGTATCAGAGCACAGAGTCATAGATTCTGTAGACTAACCTGCTTTGTAGGTTTGTTGTCCCCATGATCATCAGCACTTCACGGCCTTCAGGTTTGTCTAAGTTCATTAAGCTAAGGGTATTTTTTTTTACAATATCGCATTTAGTATACATGAGTTACCCTTTTGTTGGCAGTGAGAGAGAGTCCGAGCGTGGACTAACCCTCTATGGTTTCCGTGTAAATTGCCAGTATGCCGGTTACACGTAGTGGAGCAAGCTCGTTCGAAACTATGAAAAAAGATGTTGCTCAGACAGTAGCCAGGGTAGATCAGACCCGTAGGCTGCCTGTGGCCCCAGCTTAAACTTGCCCAGAGAGGAGGTGGAGGTTGCTATGCCTCAAGGTGCAGCTCCATGAGGAGACATTTCTGCTATGAGAAATATGATGATGGGCCTAATGGCCAAGTAGAGAGTTGAGACTCAGGCGCAGCTTGCAGCGCTAAGAGAGGAGTCTAGGATACATATAGCCTAGTTGACACTGCTCATTTAGCAGGCACCCCCAGCAGCTCCAGTAGCCCCGATAGTTCCCCCGGGAGGACAGGGTCAGTAGGACCTGACAGATGCCTTAGATAGTGCAGAAAGAGCAGCCGAGTTCGGCAAGTGGCTGAAGGATTTTACTAAGTGGAAGTCGAAGGAATTTGATGCTTCATAGAATCCGCTAGTGGCGGTAAAATGGTTGGCTAGGATGGAGTATATCTTCAGGGTGATGGGATGCCGTGATGCACAGAGGCCGAGATGCGAGGCCCATGTCTTGACCGACACAACTGTATGGTGGTGGGAGTCCACAGATAAGGCTAGACCAACTGGGTCTTCGCCAGCCACTTGGGAGTTCTTTAGAACTAAGTTTTGAGCCAAGTATGTTAATGATGAGGCTGAACAAGAGATGGTGGAGGCCTTTTGTAATCTAAAGCAGGGAACTGATAGTATAGTTGCATATGAGAAGAAGATCTCTGAGTACAGTTATTTTGCCCCGGAGCTCATTGCCATTGAGAAGCTCAAGACTAAGAAATTTATTAGTGGGTTGAGGAAGGAGGTTGCTTAGGATGTTCGAGCACTCGCTCCTGAGGCTTATGATAGGGCGGTGGAGTTAGCCACTATTTATAATTCCAAGTACCCGCCGGTGCAGGTTCCTGTTGCACCCTTTCAGCCTGTTCAGTAGTATTCAGGGCAAAAGAGGAAGTTTGAGTCTTCTAGTGGGTCCCGCTCAAGTGGACAACAGACTCGCCGTCAGGGCCAGTCTAGAGGTCGAGATCAGCGCCGATCATAGAGTAGACCGCAGGATCGCTAGCAGGGCGTGGCTAGACAGCCTTCTCAGTGCCGTATGTGTGGTAAGGCGCACTTTGGTTTATGTGGAGCATCGCCCCGTGCTTGCTACAAATGTGGCAAGGAAGGACATTTGGCCAGAGCTTGTACTCAAGATGTAGCAGCAGCTAGACTAGCTCAACAGCAGGCCCGAGTGCTTGCCACTACTCACCAAGAGGCGGAGCGTACTGATGCTGCAGTTGCAGGTACGCTGCTTGTCTTAGATCATTATGGACTTGTATTGTTTGATTCGGGCTCGACCCACTCATTTGTTTCTAATGCATTTGCTAGACAAGCTTGTTTGGAACTTGAACCTTTAGGGTTTGAGCTGTGTGTTGCCACTCCTTCGGGAGTGAGTATCTTAGCCAGTAGTGGGGTTAAGAGTGGCCAGGTACATATATCCGATGAGCTTTTGGTGGCTACCCTCATAGTCTTGCCTATGAGCGGTTTTGATTTGATCCTTGGAATGGATTGGTTGGCTAAGAAGCATGCTTTGATAGACTGCCACCGGAAAGAAGTTGTGTTTAGGCCGCCTCAGAAACCAAGCTTCAAGTTTCGTGGTGTCCAAGGTGGAATGTGTCCGCCGTTGATTTCAGCAGTGAAAGCTCGTCGTTTGTTAGCTCGAGGGGCTTGGGGCTTCTTAGCAAAGCTGTCAGGTGATAGTAGTACTGCGTTGTCAGTGGACATGGTCCCTGTAGTACAGAAGTTTGTTGATGTTTTCCCTGAGGAGTTACCGGGTTTACCCCTGAAGAGAGAGGTGGATTTCACTATTGAGCTGGAGCCAGGGACTCTTCCTATTTCTAAAGCTCCGTATAGTATAGCGCCAACTGAGTTGAAGGAACTCAAAGTGCAGCTGTAGGAGATGCTTGATCGAGGTTTCATCCGACCGAGTGTGTTCTTGTGGGGAGCACCCGTTCTATTTGTTAAGAAGAAAGATGGATCAATGCGCTTATGTATATACTATAGAGAGTTAAATATAGCCACAGTGAAGAATAAGTATCCCCTGCTGCGTATTGATCATTTGTTTGACCAGCTCTAGGGAGCTTCCGTGTTTTCTAAAATTGATTTGAGGTCAGGGTACCATCAGCTGAGGATTCGGGATGCAGACATCCCTAAGACAGCGTTTATATCAAGGTATGGTCATTATGAGTTCGTAGTTATGTCTTTTGGACTAACGAACGCGCCAGTAGCATTTATGAACATGATGGACAGGGTGTTCAAGGCATTCTTGGACAGTTTTGTCATCGTGTTCATAGACGATATTTTGATCTACTCCAAGAAGAAGAAGGACCATGCTCCACATTTGAGACAGGTTTTGACAGCATTGCGAGAAAATCAACTGTATGCGAAGTTTTCTAAGTGTGACTTCTGGCAAGATAAAGTAGCCTTTCTTGGACATATTGTATCCCGAGATGGTGTAGCGGTGACCCCGCAAAGATAGAGGCAGTTAGTTTGTGGGCCAGACCGACAACGGTCGCCGAGATTCGCAACTTTCTGGGATTGGCAGGTTACTACTGGCATTTCGTGAAAGACTTTTCCGCTAAGGTAGCACCCCTAACCCGATTGACCAGAAAGAGTCTTGACTTTGTTTGAGATGTCAGTTGTGAGGAGAGCTTTGCCCAGCTTAAGCTCAGTTTGATCACAGCGCTAGTGTTGGCAGTTCCTGAGGGAACAGGAGGTTTCGTGGTCTATTGTGATGCTTCCAAGTATGGTTTAGGCTATGTGTTGATGCAGCATGGGAAGGTGATTGCTTATGCTTCCCGGCAGTTGAAGCCTTATGAGAAGAATTATCCGACTCATGATATTGAGTTGGCAGCAGTTGTGTTCGCCTTGAAGATTTGGAGGCACTATTTGTATGGTGAAAAGATTCAGTTATTCACGGATCACCAAAGCTTTAAGTATTTCTTCACTCAGAAGGAGTTGAACATGAGACAGAGGAGGTGGCTCGAGTTGGTGAAGGACTACGATTGTGAGATCTTGTATCATCCCGAAAAGGCCAATGTTGTGGCTGACGCGTTGAGTAGGAAGACGTCGCATCCCGAAGCTTTGCTAAGCTCTCAGGTTAACTTGCGGAAAGAGTTTGAGAGAGCTGGTATCGCAGTTTTATTGGGAGAGGTTACTGCCAGGGTAGCCCAATTATCAGTTCAGCCGTCGATTAAGCAGAGGATCATTCATAGCCAGCTGAGTGACCCCAAGTTGAAAAGATTTCTCGAGAGAGTTGAGGCTGATGGCGACTTTGATTTTGTCGTAGCACCAGGCGGAGGTTTGAGATATAGAGGTCGATTGTGCGTCTCGGACGACGCAGGGATTCGAGCTGAGTTGCTTACCGAGGCTCATAGCTCCTCATTTACTTGGCACCCAGGAGGTACCAAGGTGTATCAGGATCTCAAGAAGACATTTTGGTGGATGGGTATAAAGCAAGATATAGCTGAGTTTGTTAGCTAGTGTCTCACTTGTCAGCAAGTGAAGGCTCCCAGACAGAAGCCGGTAAGATTGTTGCAGCCGTTGAGTGTTCCACAGTGGAAGTGGGACGAGATTATGATGGACTATATCTCTGGGTTGCTGAGGACACCGAGAGGGTTTACTCAGATCTGGGTAGTAGTGGACCGGCTGACTAAGAGTGCACACTTTATTCCCAGTAGGATTAATTATACCGTGGAACAGTGGGCACAGTTATTCTTGGAGCAGATCGTTCGGTACCATAGGGTACCATAGAAGATAGTGTCAGATCGGGATTCGCGATTCACTTTCCGCTTCTAGAGAGCGCTCCAAAAGGGTTTGAGAATCGAGTGTAGTTTCAACACTACTTTTTTCACCCTCAGACAGATGGTCAGACCGAGAGGGATGAATCAGATTCTTAAGGATATGTTGAGAGCTTGTGTTTTGGACTTTCCAGGAAGTTGGGACCAGTACCTGTATTTGATGGAGTTCGCGTACAATAATAGTTATCAGTCGACTATTCAGATGGCTCCATTCGAGGCTTTGTATGGTAAGCGTTGTAGATCCCTAGTGTTTTCGGAGGAGGTTGGTGATAGACAGGTTTTGGGTCCCGAGTTACTTTAGATGATGAACGACGCAGTGCAGAAGATCAGGGCTAGCATGTTGACAGCTCAGAGTAGGCAGAAAAGTTACGCCGATGTTAGGCGTAGGGATTTGGAGTTCAAGGTTGGTCAACATGTATTTCTGAAGGTAGCACCGATGCGTGGTGTGTTAAGGTTTGGTAAGCGAGGCAAGCTGAGCCCTAGGTTTTGTAACGGCCCAGGTGTTCATCCCGGTCTTCCAGTTATGCCCTAGGGGTATTTTGGTAATTTGGTCGGGCCGTCAGGGCCGTTTATGTCTTTTTCCAGTCGATAAAATTATTGGATGGATTGATGTAAGTTTTTTAGGCTTTGTGGATGGGTTTGAGCATGGATAGTTGTTAAAGTAAAAATAAAGGAATTTGTGTAGCAGCTGGGATTTGAACCCGAGTCTCCAGGAAAGCCTGTGGGGATGCGTGCCAATTGAGCTATGGAGAGCTCTTGTTGCTCTTTCTGCGTCATATTATGGTTAGCCTTGGATCTTGGAGTTTTGGTGCATTTGGTTAAATGAAAAAGAAATTAGGTCTTTTGTCATTCTCCTCCATCATCCTCTTTGCCGCACAAGCCAAGCTCTCCCTAGCCCCCTTGCCAATTTTTTCATTCCCTTTGCAGCCCCGAGGTTCAATCATCATTCCGGGTAAGTCCTTCGTCTCTTCGTCTTCTCCGTTATGGATTCTTGCTGGCCGAATGTAAAAAAAAAGGGGTTGTGTGTGTGTGTGTGTGTTTGGTGCAGCCAGCCGAGGGAAGCCCAGCAGCCGAGCTCGTCGCACCAGCCAGCTCCATCGCCCGGCCAGATCGCGCCCGATCGCCTCTGCGCTCGCCAACAAACAGCCCAGCTCCATCGTCGGCGCCACCTGCGCACCCAGATCGCCGTCGCCGACGCCGCCAGCAAATGAAGTCGCCTGATCTACCGGCTTCGCCGTAGCGGCCAGTCGCCCGATTCGCTCGCGAGCCAAGACTTAGATCGCCCCGCGCATCCTCGCTCGAGCAGCTCGTCCGCATCGCAAGCCCAGCGCCCGCGCGTCCTCGCCCGTGCCGTGTCGCTCGCCCTTGTCCGTGTCGCACGCCCAGCGTCCTCGCCCGTGCCATGCCCAGCGCGCGCCCGCTGCAACGCAACCAACGCGCACCACGCTTCAGCCAAGCCGCATCGCTGCCCGAGAGCGCCTAGCCTCGTGTCGCCGTGCCGTGTGAGTGCTCCCGAGCCGAGCCTGCTGTTTTATTATTTTTAGGCTAATAGATGTTGATTATTATTGTGTTTGCTAGGTTCTGTTAGCTAGCTCGGGATTGTTCGCAGCTTAAGATTTGTGTGTAGAAGCCTCCCGACCAAGGTAAGGATTTCTTACCGGTGTTGTGTGGGCCCTGCGATATTACATGTGATTTCTGTTTGTATGCTTGTTTGTGATTATCAGCATGTATAGCGATAGGTGCTCTGTTCTGAATTTCCGACTGGCATGATTTCTTATGTTGTTTCTCATGTTAGTCCATGCTAGGTTGTTCCGTTCTGGCATGCTCATATCTGTTCTTGCTTCGTAGTACCATGCTAGGTTCGTTGTATCTGTTGAGCACGTTTTGGATTGTATTGGATTGTATGTTATTGATATGATAGGTTAGAGTGTAGGTAGGTAGCATCATCCGGGCCCGATGCATAAAGTATCTTGCATCCTTGGCAGGGAAGTACGAGGTAGTACTCCGTCCCTGGACCCCGTTAGGGTTTAGCTAACCCGACCGGTAGGCCCCGCAATCTTGGGTGAGGGTGGCGGATCGTTAAATGCCCCAAAGGTCGGGATGATGACTTGGCATTGCCTCGTCCCCGCACCGCGCACGTCCTCGGCCGTGTTCGGCAAGAGCCCCGATTGCCACTGTTAGGGCAAGGACGGCTTCTGCCGTAAGCCTACCACGACCGATTCCTTAGCCTCAAAGCGGTGGTTCAGCCGACATAGTTCACGTGTCCGTGTCTCACACCCTATGTTAGTGACACCAATCCAGAGATTTAGTTAGGCGTGGTAGATGGACATGGGCAACTTGCCATGTAAGAACCCGACCCAAAATACGGTCCTAAACCTAGGTTCTCACTCAAAGATGCAAGTTAAAATACTTCATCAAGCGGTTTAGTGCTCATATTTAAAACCTTTCAAAACATTTAGAAACGGGGAATGCTTAAAACATAATCAACAGCTTTTGTTTAAGAAAAACCAACGAAGTAAAACAAGCTCCTCGCCGCTTTATATATAAAACATTCAAAATAGTTCAAACAACTTTTAATAATGTTTCCCTAGGACTCTGTCCCATCTACATGCCGAACAAATATGCAAACAATAAAGACAGAGTGCCATGGCTCCCATGATCAATCAACTCCCTCCGCTAGCCGTCCCGATCTTTGTCCCCAAGTTACCTCGTGGAAAACCACGAAATAAGGGTGAGTATAAACATACTCAGTAAAGAATCCCCAACCGGGTACAATACGATACATCAATCATCTAGCACCCTAGTATACATGCAAACAATTACCAACACGCATCATAGCTCAACGAGCTTACAAGGCAGAATCTGGAATCCTCGAAGTCTCCTACTTCCTACCTAATGATTGGCTCTCATAAACAATCCCAGGACATCTCCGAGGGTCTTTCTCCTCGGCCAATTGATCACTCAAAAACCGATCCCAAAGATGTTCGACACCCTCGAGGGTCTTTCTCCCTTGACCATATGATCACCTCAAAAGCCAATCCCAATGGGTGTCCTCAAGGGCCTCTTACCCTCGCTTATAAATCTGGACTATCGGAGAGTACCCAAGTCCGGCTCTAAACAGAAGGAACTGGTGTACTCACGAACATTAGCCCTGGGAGCTCTCCGAACGGCGACTAACGCTGGTGTCGCGCGCACACCGCATGCTTTGCTGCAACCGGCGTAAATGTGGGGCCTAAAGTACAAACTACGCGGGCAGTGCGCATGCCTAAAGACTCGGAAGCGGTGTCACCAACACGAGGTGCGAGGCCCTCGGCACTCATCCGTGCGGCTGTACCACCGACTGGAAGCTAGAAACCGCCAAGGCGTGCTTGCACCGCTGGCGGGGTTCCGCTCTAGCGTGCTACAAACTAGGCTTATGCCGATGTGGTAGCTAAATCCACATCAGCCGCCGGGGAAGCAATGTTCGTTATGCTTCGCTCTACTCCCGACCGGTGGGGACAAGGTACGTTATGTCCGCTCTCACTTCTCTAGATGATGACAAATTTCTAACACACTAGCTAGAGTATAGAGTAAACGATTCTGGCTAAACATACATAATCATCATCAATCATACATAACCTAGCATGATACTACGAACTTAAAGCGGAATCTCGTGCATGCTTTGGAAGAACAATCCTAGCATGGCACTAACATGTACAATCAAGCAAACATGCTAGCAGGAGTGCAATCACAAGTCATCCCGCCCACTAACCATGTCCATAAAAGTAAACATGCATATAAGGCACATTCAAGAAAGCATCGCAGGTCCACACAACCACGGTAAGGAATCCTTACACGAAACGAGCGGAAATAACTTTCACAATCAAATAATGACCTCGAGCTTTAAAGCGAAACCGAGCAACCTAAGCATTTTAATAAAAACAACCTAATTAAATAAACAGCTGCCAATAGCCTAGGGCCCAAAGGAAAAAGTCTCGGAATTACCGACCGAGAAGACACAAGGCCACGCCCCAACCCGCACGGCAAGGCAGTATCCCGTCGCCAGCGACAAGCAGTGGCGCGCTGGCGCTGCGCTGCACTGGCGCGACGGGCCGCTGGCGGCCGCGCGCAGGGAAGGGCGCTGGCGCTGGTTGCGCATTTAATCGCGCTGGAGCAGCGCGCTGGCGCGCGCGACGCGACGAAGCGGCACGGCACGCAGACGCGGGCTGCCGCAGCGAGCGAACACGCTGGCCGGGCGCGCGGCGAGGGCGGCCGGGCGGCAACGAGCGGAGCGGCGCGCGCACGCTCTGGGCGGTTCGTGCGGAACGGCGCGCGCGCTCGGCTGGGCGAGGCGAGGCGAGGCGATCGGGCGCGCTGGGCATGGGCGATCAGTAGCGCCCGGGAGCGCTGGCCGAGTGGTCGCTGGGCGACCTAGGGTTGGTGCGATCTGGGCATGGTCTGGGCAAGGCGGCCGGTGCGTGGCTGGCTCGACAGGATGTGCAGTCGGTGCGATCTGGGCATGGCGGGCTGGGCTTAGCGGCTAGGGTTTGGGTTCTTGGTGAGGTCGGCTAGGAGAGAGAGAGAGAGAGAGAGAGAGAGAGAGAGAGAGAGAAAAAATCTTGCCAAAACAAGGGGAAGAGGGATTTTCTTGATTTTTCCTTCCTTTTCCTAATTTAAAAGGCCTAAAATCCCTTCCCAAAGCATCCACTTTCAAAACCCGGCCCAAGCAAACTTACTTAAAAATAAAACTCTCATTTCCTACAAACTCTCAAAGACCATTTAGGGCAAGGGCTCAAATCCCAATGGAAGCACCAAAAATTATAAATAATTTTGCCATTTTCTAAAACACCTGTAAGAACCCGACCCAAAACATGGTCCTAAACCTGGGATCTTACTCAGCATGCAAGTTAAATATGATAACAAGCGGTTTAGAGCTTATATTTAAAAACCTTTCAAAACATACGAGAAGGGGGAGCCCTTAAAACATAACCAACAATTTTCAGTTTAAACAATCCAACAAAGTAAAACATCCCGCCAAGATATTTAATAAAATGTACAATACAATTTAAGCAACGTTTTAAACAATGTTCCCTAGGACTCTGTCCATCTACATGCTTTGAATAAACAATGCAATAAATAAAGACAGAGTGCCGGCGCGGTTCCCATGATCAATCACCTCCTCCGCTAGCCCTCCCGGTGTTGTCCCGAGTTACCCGAAAGATAAATAAGGGTGAGTATAAACATACTCAAGAAGAATCCCCAACCGGGTACAATACGATACATCGACCATCTAGCACCTCAAGATGCAAGCAAACAACTATCAACACGGCATCATAGCTCAACGAGCTCATAACACAAGATCTGGAAACATCGTAAGTCACTTACTTCCGAATCATCTAAGTCTCCTACTTCCGCCTAATGATTGGTTCTCATAACCAATCCCGGACATCTCCGAGGGTCTTTCTCCCTCGCCAATTGATCACCAAAAACCGATCCCAAGATGTCCGACACCCTCGAGGGTCTTTCTCCTCGACCAATTGATTAGCTCAAAAGCCAATCCCAATGGGTGTCCTCAAGGGCCTCTTACCCTCGCTAACAATCTGGACTATCGGAGAGTACCCGCACCGCTCTAAATCGAAGGAACTGGTGTACTCACGAACATTAGCCCGGGAGCTCTCCGAACCGGCGACTAACGCGTGTGCGCGCGCACACCGCATGCTCTTCTCGCAACCGCGTAAATGCGGGGCCTAAGGGCAAACTACGCGGGCGTGCACGCATGCCTAAGACTCGAACGGTGTCACCGAACACGAGTGCGAGGCCCTCGGCACTCATCCGCGGCACTGTACCACCGACTGGCTAAGAACCGCCAAGGCGGGCTTGCACCGCTGGCGTGGTTCCGCCTCTAACAGCTACAAACTAGGCTTATGCCGATGTGGTAGCTACATCCACATCGCACGGGGAAAGCAATGTACGTTATGCTTCGCTCTACTCCCGACCGTGGGGACAAAGTACGTTATGTCCGCTCTCGACCTCGGATGATGACAAACCCTACTACTCTATCCAAGAATACCGAGTAAATCAATGATTCCCGGCTAGCAAGCAATGACCGACATCAATCACGCTTACCTAGCATGATACTACAACTTAAACAGAATCACAAGCATGCCGGAAGAACAAACCTAGCATGGCACTAACATGTAAAATCAACAAACATGCTAGCAAGAGATCAAACAAAGTCGCCTATCACTATCATGCTCATAACAATCAAAGAAAACATACAAGGCACAATCGAGACATATCGCAGGTCCACACAACCACTCGTAAGAAATCCTTACCGGGACAAGCGTAAAATAATCATAACTCAACCAAGCGATCCTCGAGCCTCTAATCGAACCCAAACAACCTAAACATAAAATAAAGCAAACCCAAAATCAAATCCCTAAACAAAGAAATGCAACAAAATCGGGGCCCAACGAAGAAAAGACTCGGGAAAATACCATCCGAGAAGCCACAAGGCTCGGGCCAACCAAAGACACAACAGTGTGGCGGGCGCGGGCACAAAGCGCTGGGCACAAGGGCGCAGGCGGGGGCGCTGGCGCAGCACGCGCGCGCAGGGCAGGGGCACCGGCGCAGCACGCCGCGCTGGCGGCGGCTAAAGGCGCGGATGCGCGGCGCGAGCTCGGCTGGCGACGACACACGGCGCGGCTTGACAGAGGATTTGCGACGGCGCGCGCGCGCGAGGCGACGCGCGACGCAATGGGCTCGGGGCGCTGAAGGCACGACGACCGCAGGGCGAGCGACTCAAAGACGAGACGGCCTCGGCGATGCCGACCGGGCTCGGCGCGACCAAGGCGAGGGCGACACGATCCGACTCGCCGCGACCAAGAAGACACGAAGATGGCCGGCGATGCAGATCCGGGCTCAGCGCGACTAGGGCGAGGGCGACGCGACGGGCGCTGGGTGGCTTTCGGCATCACGCGGCATGGGCGACTGGCGGCTCGGGCGAGGGCGCGGCTAGGGCCGGACGATGCGAGGGCGTCTGTGCGGCGAGGGCATGGCTGGGTGAGCGGTCCGATGCGGCCAGGAGTGGTGCGCGGCTAGGGGCGTGGCCGGGTGGCTAGGGCCGGGTCTTCTTGGTGAGGCCGGCTAGAGAGAGAGAGAGAGAGAGAGAGAGAGAGAGAGAGAGAGAGAGAGAGAGAGA
This sequence comes from Sicyos edulis, assembly GCA_036507275.1. Taxonomy (NCBI): domain Eukaryota; kingdom Viridiplantae; phylum Streptophyta; class Magnoliopsida; order Cucurbitales; family Cucurbitaceae; genus Sicyos; species Sicyos edulis. The sequence continues at coordinate 15,335,844 of CM071856.1, read as the reverse complement.
GAGAGAGAGAGAGAGAGAGAGAGAGAGAGAGAGAGAGAGATTGCAAAACAAGGGGAAAGGGATTTTCTTGATTTTTCTTCCCTTTTTCCTAATTAAAACAAGCCTTAAAGTCCTTAAATCCCATTTCCGCTTCCTCCTTCGAGACCCTACTGAAGCAACCTTTTCCAAACAAAAACTCTCACTTAAACAAACTCCCAAATCATCTCTAAGGGCCTGGCTCGAATACCAAAGGAAACACCCAAACAACGATCACTTTGCCCAAAACCCAAATCACAACCAACTTCCAAACGAATACCCCAAACATCTCGGGACTCATGACCACCAACACACACAAGCCTCAACGAAGCGGGAGCTGCCTCGAAGCCCCGAAAAACCACAAATCCTGCCCGGGAGCAAAAGACCAAAATACCCCTAAGGGTCAAAATGCTCTAACGCCCAACCGAACCACCAATCGAACCTAAGCACCCCGAGAACTGGAATAGAAAATCGGGCCGTTATAATACTCCCTCCTTTTAAGACTTTCGTCCTCGAAAGTCCTAAAACGAAATGACTCTAGGAAGACTCCAATGTTTCCTAGCCAATGTAACTTCTCGGCCAAAACAACACTAACCCTTCTCTGAAAACCAAACCCTCTTGGGTTCTCAAAGGCTCAAAGCCACAAACTATCTCAACCAAGAGCCGAGGAACACAAAACTTGCACTGCTGTCCACGACGGGGCAAAGCTAACCACTGCTCCAATCTGCTCAAGGATCTCAAAAGCCCTACAAACTTGGCGCTTAGCCAAAACCCCGCTAAACCAACACTTTAACACCTCTCAACGGTGTTGCTCTCAAGAAACCGCGGACTCGGCACAAGCTCCAAAACTCAACGCCACGCATCCGGCGTAACTTCTCTGAATGCCCACAATCGATAACAAATCGCCTCAACACAACGCCAAGTCGCCAAACAATCAACCTCTCGTGATCCGAAAACCAAACGGCCTACTCTTTCTTCACAAGAGACCAGCGAACCACAAGGCTTGCCTAAAGCCTTAACGAAAAACAATCGAACCACCAACTGGCGATTGATCCAAAAGGCAACTTTTTCCCACTAGCACAAGCTGAAACTTCAGCTACGGCCAACCCTAAATGGCCAAAAAACTGCACAGCTCCACTCGGCCAAGCCAACAATCGAGCCTCACAAACGGCCGAACACCAACTTTTCCATGCAACCCTACTAGCAATCGCCAAAAAGAACATTGCCAGCAAGGAAACACCCAACATTCCTCTCATGGAAAAACTCGGCAAAGAAGGACCAAACCCTCACAGGCTACCAAAGAACACACACAGCGACTTGAGGAAAATGTGGCCCAAAGGCTAACCAACCAATGCCACGGCACCTCTCGTGCCAACACACTCAATCGAGGCTCACTTATTCGCCAATCGCGAAAGCTCAACAACTAGAAACAAAGCCCGAGAAGGCCTTGCTCAAGCAGAAACTCAACTCAAGCTCAACTCTTAAATCTGGCCGCCACCGCTCTTATGGGGACAAACAACTTTTCGCTTGCTAACAACACAATGCAGGGACCCTCTCATTGGCTAACCATCGCGCTACTCGATCGATCAACTACACAACTCAGAGCTACGCCGACTCCTCAACGGAACGATTTCCCAAAGCAAGCAAAACTCTAAAGGGCAAATGAACATCACACACGCCACGACTTGCTCAAACCCAAGGGTAACATCAACCAACTCTCTTGGAAGCAACACCTGGGGAAACTCAACCGATTGGACCACCAATCCGTAACTAGCCGAACTTACTCAACCACCGAGGGAGGAATCAACTCCCAAAACAACCGGACTAGAACGAATCCTCGTGGCAACGCCCTCTGCTCGAACCGAGCAAGCTCTTGAAACATCAAGAGAACCAAAAATCTTGGTCAACACCAAGCACCAACTAACCTCCAAAACTAAACAAGCACTAGCTTGCTAGGATCGCCAAATCTGCAAGCAACTCACCCAAGGAACACCGCTGGGTCTAATCGAGCTCGAAAGGCTCTCCTCAACTAGAGATCCTCGGATCACCCTCCGGCACACACGGGGTCGACAATGATCTCACAAACAACCGGCCACGCGGCACAACCCTCTCCAAAGATCTCAACTACGCTGCCAACTCCAACTTGGAAACCAAGGGAACCGGAACGCTACAGAGGCGCGCATCTTCCTACTAAAAGCAACAACCTCAACATACCTTCTTCTTAAGGTAAGCATCCGAACAGCTTTCTTAGCCAAAACGATCGTAAATCGCGCGGCTTGCCACAAATCGCTCTTGTTCGGCCTTCAAATCAAGTCTAACCAGTGGCAAGGACCAACTAGCAAAACTTGCTTACTCAACAAACCGGCAAGAACGAGCACGGCATCCTTACAACCAAAGCTAGGGCACTTGCCAAGAACTAAAGCCTTGACACCTCAAAGATCGAGCACTGGGTCCTCAACACGAACCTCTCGTGGCTTTCCAAACATAAACCACTTTAACGAGCTACGCAAAAGTGCACCGGGTGCACACTCCAACTTGATCTCTTAAGATCCAAAGTCACAAGGGCTCTCACATAGGGCAACTTTTGCCTCCAAACAGAGCCACAACAAACAAGGAGCAACGAGAGTTCAAACCCACTCGGGGCCAACTCACCACGAAAAAGCCACATTGGCCAACTTATTCTTACAAGCGCAAAACCACACCAAGCTAACATTCCTCAAAACAATGTGCTCACTAAACGCGCTCCGATCAGCCATCCAACTCATGGCTCTATCATCGATCAACCACGCATCCACGATGCCAACACTAACCATACTAGGGCAACTCAAAGGGTAGCCGAATCATGCTACCATCAAGCCGGCTCACAGCCCACAACACAGCGCGAGAACTCGAACGCGCTTAGCTCTTAACGGCCTAAAGCATCCTTTACACCCCACTCTCGTGAGATCCCGAACAGCTCCTACTTTCCTCGAAAACCTCAAACTTGTAGTCCTCTCGACTACCACCGAGCTAGATCTCTCAAGCAACCCAAACAGTGCAACCTCGTGAAAAGGGTACAAGACAAACGGGGATGCTATACTGGGGCAGGCATGGAACCACCTCGCACTAAAAAGTGCCAATCGGCCCAAAACTAGGCCTCCTCTCAAAGCTTGGTGCCAACAGCACTACATCCATTACAACACGAATCACCTCAAACGAGCTTTATGCCCCTCTCGAGAATAGGGAAAGTCACTCTCCAAGTGACGGGGCAATGGCACTCAAAGACAGAGTCCAAACACTCGAGCAGCCTAAACTCGCATCTCGACCAACGGACTTGCCACGGCTACTACTCCTGCATCCCACTCGATGCTCAACAACAACTCAGCCAACTCCTCGGTGTGGCAACAACTAGCTCCACACTCGGAACATCCAAATAAAAGAGGGTTCCACTCTACTAACCCGCTAAATCCACAGATGGATAAAACCCCGGCAAGCAAACTCCACACTACACCACAGCTACGAGGGTACAAAGAGAACTGGCCGCAAAACAACAAAGAAGCTTGCAAGGGGCACATGATGTCTCTACATCCGCCTCAAGCCACTAACACGGCAAATCGGCCAATCAATCGGGCGATCAGTGGAGACTCGCTAGTCCACCTCTCTCAAGGGACTACCACCACCAATCTGCGGAATCAACAAAGACGGAACGGTTCACCTCGGCCTCTGAGCAAAGAGGGCATCCCAACACACGGATGCTAAACTCAACTCGCCAACCGCTTTACTACTAGCAGAGGACTTTCTAATACATCAAGCTCTCACAGCATCCACTTGCCAAGTCGGGCGGCTCCATCAACGCCAACAAACTCAATCGCATAAACTCGCTGATCAAGCCCTCCCGAACCTCCGGCTACGAGAGCTACTTTGGGGAAAAATGTCAAAACAAACTCTGTCACACCGGGCTATCCATGCCCGGACTCCTCGCTACGCGCTACAAACTACGCCTGGTCTTTGCTCTCGATAGCTAGAGACTCGCCATCAAATCTCACATGGTGGAGCACACTCGCTCAAGGAGTCATACTCGAGGCGTGCTAGCCTCTACCCCTCCTCTAGGCAACTCAATTGCCGTGGCCAACTCGCCAAAGGGCTAAACAACCTCGACGCGGCCTCAACATCAATAAGATCACCCAACTCCTTGGTCGACATGCCAAGCGTCCCGCTCCACGAGTGCAATCAACATACCGGCGATCCGCACAAGGCACCTCCACCCTCTCACTAGGGGAGAAACCAACAACTGGGCCACAAATGGCCTAAGGGAGTCTAATCTGCCTCTCTCCGAGTGCGATCGACACACCGGCGATCGCACAAAGCAACAAAACCGCCCACACGGGGCTCTCACCGCTCATCAAACTACTGCATCATGCGAAAAGTTGGCATGATGGCTCTCTAAGCCCAAACCAACAACGAGTCGTAACTCGCTGCGTCTCGCTCCACAACTCTACACATGCATAAAAGCTAGAAGAAAAGTATTGTAAATTCTTACCCTTAACTTAATTGAACTCGCACAAACCAAGCGGCCGTGGAGTCCGATGATCATGGGAACAACAACCTACAAAGCAGTTAGTCTACGAATCTATGACTCGTGCTCGATACCAAATCTGTAAGAACCCGACCCAAAACATGGTCCTAAACTCGGATCTTACTCGGCATGCAAGTTAAATATGATAACAAGCGGTTTAGAGCTTATATTTAAAAACCTTTCAAAACATACGAGAAGGGGGAGCCCTTAAAACATAACCAACAATTTTCGCTTTAAACAATCCAACAAAGTAAAACATCCTCGGCGATATTTAATAAAATGTACAATACAATTTAAGCAACGTTTTAAACAATGTTCCCCTAGGACTCTCGTCCATCTACATGCCAATAAACAATGCAATAAATAAAGACAGAGTGCCGCGGTTCCCATGATCAATCGCCTCCTCTCGCTAGCCCTCCCGGTGTTGTCCCGAGTTACCCGAAGATAAATAAGGGTGAGTATAAACATACTCGCAGAAGAATCCCCAACCGGGGTACAATACGATACATCGACCATCTAGCACCTCGGTATGCAAGCAAACACTATCAACACAGATCATAGCTCAACGAGCTCATAACACAAGATCTGAAACATCGAAGTCACTTACTTCCGAATCATCGGAAGTCTCCTACTTCCGGCCTAATGATTGGTTCTCATAACCAATCCGGACATCTCCGAGGGTCTTTCTCCTCGGCCAATTGATCACCTCAAAACCGATCCCAAGATGTCCGACACCCTCGAGGGTCTTTCTCCTCGACCAATTGATTAGCTCAAAAGCCAATCCCAATGGGTGTCCTCAAGGGCCTCTTACCCTCGCTAACAATCTGGACTATCGGAGAGTACCCGCATGCCGCTCTAAACCGAAGGAACCGGTGTACTCACGAACATTAGCCCGGGAGCTCTCCGAACCGCGACGACTAACGCTGCGTGTGTTGCGCACACCGCATGCTCTTCTCGCAACCGGCGTAAATGCGGGGCCTAAGGGCAAACTACGCGGGCAGTGCGCATGCCTAAGACTCGGAAACGGTGTCACCGAACACGAGTGGTGCGAGGCCCTCGGCACTCATCTGTGCGGCACTGCACCACCGACTGGCTAAGAACCGCCAAGGCGGGCTTGCACCGCTGGCGTGGTTCCGCTCTAACAGTGCTACAAACTAGGCTTATGCCGATGTGGTAGCTACATCCACATCGGCCGCCGGGAAGCAATGTACGTTATGCTTCGCTCTACTCCCGACCGGTGGGGACAAAGTACGTTATGTCCGCTCACCCTCACGGATGATGACAAACCCTACTACTCTATCCAAGAATACCGAGTAAATCAATGATTCCCGGCTAGCAAGCAATGACCGACATCAATCACGTTTACCTAGCATGATACTACAACTTAAACAGAATCACAAGCATGCCGGAAGAACAAACCTAGCATGGCACTAACATGTAAAATCAACAAACATGCTAGCAAGAGATCAAACAAAGTCGCCTATCACTATCATGCTCATAACAATCAAAGAAACATACAAGGCACAATCGAGACATATCGCAGGTCCACACAACCACGGTAAGAAATCCTTACAGGACAAGCGAGAAAATAATCATAACTCAACCAAGCGATCCTCGAGCCTCTAATCGAACCCAAACAACCTAAACATAAAATAAAGCGAACCCAAAATCAAATCCCTAAACAAAGAAATTTCAACAAAATCGGGGCCCAACGAAGAAAAGACTCGAAAATACCATCCGAGAAGCCACAAGGCTCGGGCCAACCAAAGACACAACAGTGTGGCTGGGCGCTGGGCACAGCGCTGGGCACAAGGGCGCAGGCAGGGCGCTGGCGCAGCACGCGCGCGCAGGCGCGGGCACCGCGCGCAGCACGGCGCGCCACTGGCGCGGCAAAGGCGCACGGCGCGCGGCGCGAGCTTCGGGCGGCGACGACACACGGCGCGCAGCGACAGAGGATTTGCGCGACGGCGCGCGCGCGAGGCGACGCGCGACGCAATGGGCTCGGGGCGCTCGGGAAGGCACGACGACCTGCAGGGGCGAGCGACTCAGCACGGAGACGGCCTGGGCGATGCCGATCTGGGCTCGGCGCGACCAAGGCGAGGGCGACACGATCTGACTCGGCGCGACCAAGAAGACACGAAGATGGCCTGGGCGATGCAGATCTGGGCTCGGCGCGACTAGGGCGAGGGCGACGCGACGGGCGCTGGGTGGCTCGGCATCATGCGCGGCATGGGCGACTGGGCGGCTCGGCGAGGGCGCGGCTAGGGCCGGACGATGCAGGCGCCCGTGCGGCGAGGGCATGGCCGGGCCGAGCGGTCTGATGCGGCCAGGGAGTGGTGCGCTGCTAGGGCGGTACCGGTGGCTAGGGCTGGGTCTTCTTGGTGAGGTCGGCTAGGAGAGAGAGAGAGAGAGAGAGAGAGAGAGAGAGAGAGAGAGAGAGAGAGAGAGAGAGAGAGAGAGAGAGAGAGAGAGAGAGAGAGAGAGAGATTGCAAAACAAGGGGAAAGGGATTTTCTTGATTTTTCTTCCCTTTTTCCTAATTAAAACAAGCCTTAAAGTCCTTAAATCCCATTTCCCGGCTTCCTCCTTCGAGACCCGGCTGAAGCAACCTTTTCCAAACAAAAACTCTCACTTAAACAAACTCCCAAATCATCTCTAAGGGCCTGGGCTCGAATACCAAAGGAAACACCCAAACAACGATCACTTTGCCCAAAACCCAAATCACAACCGAACTTCCAAACGAATACCCCAAACATCTCGGGACTCGCAGCCACCAACACACAAGCCTCAACGAAGGCAGGAGCTGCCTCGAAGCCCTGAAAAACCACAAATCCTGCCCGGGGAGCAAAAAGACCAAAATACCCCTAAGGGTCAAAATAACTCTCTAACGCCCAACCGAACCACTCGAATCGTAACCTAAGCACCCGAGAACTGGAATAGAAAATCGGGCGTTACATCCAAACTTCCAAACAACTTGCCCAAACCTCTCGGGTCTTGCAACCAACAACCATTAAGCTTCGACAAAGCGGGAATGGCCTCAAATCTTGAAAATCTCAAAACCCTGACCGGGGGCAAAAAGACCAAAATACCCTTAAAGGTTAAAAAGCTCTAACGGCCCATCCGAACATCCGCATAATGTCCCGAAAACTCCTGGGAAACCGAAATAGAAAACTGGGCCGTTACATGCCACTAGACCCGGCACCCCCCCATGGTCTGCAGTAGCATGCGGTGTACGCTTACGCTCATTACAGCGCCGACTGGAGAGCTCCTCGGGATCTTGAGCTAGTACATCTTTCGTATCAACAGTAGACAGGCTGAGGCCGAGACTTGTTTCTCGTATAGGGCGTATTGTGTGGTGTGGATTATTCCGGACTAAGACCCTGAGTTGGCATCCGAAGATTATATGTGGATTTAAGCTATGTGCTCTATTCTGTGTTTATATTCATAGCTTGCATACAATCATCTAGATGACCATGTATATCGTATTGTACCCCGGTTGGGGATTCTTACTGAGTAATTCGTTACTCACCCTTATTTTGTGGTTTTCCACAGGTAACCAAGGTGCGAGACAGGATGGCTGAAGAAGGAGTTGTGATCATGGGAACCTGCTGTCGTCGAACCTTTTATTTCTATGACTCTTATCTTTTATTTTCCCCTGAATGCATGTAGCCGGGCACGGAGCCCTAGGATGTTTTCTGAACGTTTTTGTGGATTCCAGCTTTGTTGTATTTGAGGATGTTTCAAATGTTTTAATAAATCTCTAATCAGAGTATGCGTTTGGAAATGTATTTTCCTTGAAACAGGTGTTTGGAGACAGGGACAGGTTTCAGCAAACTATTTTGATTTCTGATTGCATCTTAATTGTTTGTTTTAATTGGGAATCCGAAAACTTATTTGCATATTGTCCTTTGCTTTGAATGCATGCATTGGGGTAAAGGCCTATTTAGAGCCCCTTTTGGGTCGGGTCTTTACAGGTTTTTAGGGCCTTTTGAGGTTCTATAGAGGATTGGAGCAATGGCTTATCAGTTGGCGTTGCCCCCATCATTGGCAGCAGTCCATAATGTGTTTCACGTTTCGATGTTGAGACAGTACGTGGCAGATCTGACATATGTAGTAGATCACGAGCCTTTGAAGCTGAATAAGGATTTGAGCTTCGAGGAGAAGCCTGTGGAGATTTTGGCTCGGGAGCGCAAGACTTTGCGTAATCGAGAGATTAACCTAGTGAAGGTTCAGTGGAGAAATCAGAGGGCAGAGAAAGCTACTTGGGAGTTAGAGGATGAGATGAGGACTCATTACCCTAAGCTGTTTCAGTCTTAGGACTTTCGAGGACGAAAGTCTTAAAAGGAGGGAGTATTGTAACGGTTCAGTTTTCCGTTTTGGTTTCTCAGGTACGTTCGGTTCGATATTTGGTTGTTCGATTTGGTCGATAGGGTTTTTAACCCTGAAGGGCATTTTGGTCATTTTTCTCTTAGGGCTGGCCTTGTGGAATCTTAAGGTTCCGAGGCTGTTTCTGTCTTTTGTTGAGATTCAGTGGTTTATTGGCTGCATGTTTCCGAGAGTTTTAGTGTTGCTAGGGTTTTTGGAGGTGTTCCGGTTAATGGTAAAATAAAGAAATTAAAAACGCTTCTTATGGGATTCGAACCCTTGACCTAAAGGGGGTTTGGAGGCTTGGATTAAATGAGTTTAATTAAGAGGAAAGATTTCTTCAGCTGGGACTCGAAGGGGAAATGCCCAGGGGTTTTTGTCGCCAAACCTAAGTTAAAAATAAAAAAAAAAAAATTGTATTTTGGCCTCTCCTTGAAGTTGCCACAAACACACCTCTTGACACACCTTCACCCTTTGCCAAATTCAACTTCTCCATCCTCCATCTTCTTGTCATTTCTCCAAGAACCAAGATCAAGAACCGAGTAAGTCTTCTTCTCTCTCTTCTTCTTTCCTAGCCTAGAGTTACTCTCCTTGTTGCTTGGACAAACCCTAACCGAGCAAGGGTGTTTTTCTTCTTCTTGTAGCCGAGACCTTGGATCTTCTTTTGGGAATCGCCGAAAAATCCATCCAAGTTTAAGCCCTTGTTGCCGCACACTCCTTCAAGAAACCCCTACAAGCCTAGATCCACCTTGCTCTTCACTTTGCCTAGCCGCAAACCTTAGAGCACACTCCTAGCCGAGGACTACTTGGAGCTTGTTGCAGCCGAGTCCCGTGTGGTAAGTCCCTCACCTAGCCGAGACCACTTGTTGGTTGGTTGGTGGCTTCTTTAATCTTGGTTTTCTTCCCCTTTGGCCGAGAGCTTACCTTGCTGGTTGGGTGTGACCTAAGTGTTTCCTTGTTGCTTTGCTAGCTCCAATCAAAGCCGAGAGAATTCCTGCATCAAGCCCTAGCAGCCGTGAGCATTGCCTAGTTGAGCACACTCCCGAGGTGAGTTTCCCAACCCTAGCCGAGAGCATGGTTGTGTTGTTGGAGATTGTTGTTTGGTTTTTGTTTGAGCTAACCTGTGTTCTGTTCCTGTTGAGGTGAAGCCGAGCTAGCTCCAGGAAGTTGTTGAGAGGAGGCCAAAAGCAAGCCCTAGCCGAGAGCTCCCTTGGACACTCCCAAGGGGTTTGGCCGAGAGCTTTTGAAGTTCACCGGGTAACTTCCCGGTTCCTGTTTTCTTGAAGTTTTAGTTTAGTAATAGCTAGAATAGGTTGTTAATGTAATCATGTATGTTTTGCTAGGTTGTGTGAATCTGCAGCTCAAGAAGCGTAGTGTTTATTTACTACTTGTTTCCAAGTAAGGATTTCCTTACCGGGGTTGTGTGGACCCTGCGATGTATCATGATGTGCCTTGTATGCTGGTCTACTGTTATGAGCATGTTAGTGATAGGACAACTTATGTTTGATCTCTTGCTAGCATGTTTGCCTGTTTGTACATGTTAGTGCCATGATAGGTTTGTTCTTCCAACATGTTTATGATTTCTGCTTAAGTTCGTAGTATCACGCTAGGTTATGTGTTTTATGTTGAGAATGTATGTTTAGGCATGAATCGATTACTCTGTACTCTTAGCTAGTATAGTAGTGTTTGTCAGCATCCAAAGGTTGAGAGCGGACATAACGTATCTTGTCCCCACCGGTCGGGATCCCGTGCGAAGCATAACGTACCTTGCTTCCACCCCGGCAGCTGATGTGGATTTGCTCCCCCATCGGCATAGGCCTAGTTTGTAGCCTGCTAGAGCAGAACCCTGCCAACGGTGTAAGCCTACCTTGGCCGGTTCTTAGCTTTAGGTCGGTGGTACAGGCTGTTACAGATGAGTGCCGAGGACCTCACACTACTGTATTCAGTGACACCGTTTCTGAGTCATTAGGCATGCGTACCTGGCCCGCGTAGTTTGTCCCTAAGCCCCCACATTTACGCTGGTTACAACAGCATGCGATGTGCGTGCACACGCGTTAGTCACCGATTCAGAGCGCTCCCCCGGGCTAATGTTCGTGAGTACACCACTTCTGTTCCAGTTTAGAGCCAGACTTCGGGTACTCTCCCATTTGTCAAGTATTAGCTAGTCGAGGGTAAGAAAGACCCTCGAGGGTGTCTGACATCTATTTGGGATCGGTTTTTTAGCTGATCATTTGGCCGAGGGAGAAAGACCCTCGAGGATGTCTTTGGGATTGGTTAGGAGAGTCAATCATTAGGCCGAAAGTAGGAGACTTCTGAGGAATCCAGATTTTCCTGATAGCTCGTTGAGCAATGTTCTGTGTTGGTAACTGTTTGCATATGTACTAGGTTGCCAGATGACTGATGTATCGTATTGTACCCCGGTTGGGGATTCTTACTGAGTATGTTAGTACTAACCCTTATTTTTGTGGTTTGTTTCCACTAGGTAACTTGGGACAGCACCGGGACGGCTAGCGGAGGGAGCTGCATGATCATGGGAGCTGCCGGCACTCTGTTGTCTTTATCATTGCATTTATTATTTAGCATGTAGTTGGACAGGGAGTCCTTAGGGGAACTTGGTGATTTGGGTTGTTTTAAATTATTTGAATGTTTTTAATAAATACTGGCCAGGCATGTTTTATGTTATTGTTTTACCTTATGAAAGTTTGTTGTTTGAGTTTAAATGTTCCCCGCTCTTGATGTTTGAAAATTTTAATATGAGCACTAAACCGTTTATAAACATATTTTACTTGCACTCTAAGTGAGAACCTAGATTTAGGACCGTATTTCGGGTCGGGTTCTTACACAAACAGCCCTAACAGCACAACCAACTCACTAGAGAAACAACCAAACAAACCTGGAGAACCGGAAGGAAAATCTTGGGTTGTTACACCACGAGCCAGGATCGCGAGTTACACGACGTATGATGCTTCCGCCTCGGTAGCCTGTACGGATTAGCTCCCGTATCGGCATAAGCCTAGTTTGTAGCCTGCTAGTGCAGAACCCAGCAGACGGTGTAAGCGTGCCGTGGCCGGTTCTTAGCTTTAGGCATGTGGTGGTCTTTTGCTGCTTACAGTCGAGTGTCGCAGACCTCGCACTGCTGTATGTTCAGTGACACTGCTCCGAGTCGTAGGCATGCGTACCTGGACCGGTGTAGCACGTTTAGGTCCCACATCCTTACACGATTTGTAGCAGCATGCGGTGTGCCCGCACCGACATTAGGCACAAGGAGAAGAGCTCCCCCGGGATAATGCTTTTAGTACACCATTCCTTTTCGAGTCTAGAGACAGACACCGAGTACTCTCCCTTGTGTCGAGGACCAGTTTGGAGAGCTGGTCAGCAGTTTGGACATAAAGTATCATGTCCTAGTGATTGGACATTCGTGTTCCAAATGATTGGACCTTCGGGTCCCAGATGTTGGACATTCTTGTCCCAATTTCAGGATCAGTTAGAGAGCTGATCACTAGTTCGGTGGTAAGAGACCCCGATGATTCAGGAGTCGCATGGTTGACTCAAGGGTTTGATCTGTGTTGGTAGCGATTGTATGTATACTAGTATGTTGTATGATTGATGTTCGTATTGTACCCCAGTTGGGGATTCTTACTGAGTATGTTTGTACTCACCCTTATTTTCTGTGGTTTTCCACCAGGTAACTTGGGATAGCGAATGGACGGCTAGAGGAGTGGCTGCTCGATCAAGGGACTCCGCCGATAACTCTGCTTACCTTATTCTTGTTATTTATTGTTATTAGCATGTAGCGAGCACGGAGCCCTAGGATTTTCATTATTGGAACCTGTTGAACTGTTTTGGGATTTCTGGATGCTTTTAACTATCGTTGAGTTTTGTTTGGACTTACTTTAAATACTTGGAATGTTATGGTTTTAAATGTGTTAGTTTTGAAATAAACTCTAGCCAGGGTTGCTATATGTTTTACAGGATGAATAAATGTTTTGAACAGGTTCTAGGATTTGACAGGTTTAAACATGAAATTTGCGTATTTATTTTAAATTCTTTTCTGTTTTAAAGTGCATGCTGAGAAAGGATCCATTTAGTACCATGTTTTAGGTCGGGTCGTTACAGTGTTGCAGTCCAGAACTAGCCCAGTGTGTTGCTGTTGTTAGTTAGCCCAACGTGTGCTAACTTTTATTACTGTACTGATATAGCTTCTGAGATTACTTAACTGTTTCTCCTAATTATTAGCCCAGTGTGTGCTAACCTTGTCTAGTTATGAGCATAGACCATTGATATTGTTCATCCTGTTGTTTGTACTATTGAGACTGCCATGTTATTGTTTGATGTTGTATGCTAGGATGTTAGGGGATTTGTTATGCGTATTGTACCTCAGTTGGGGGACCTTTACTGAGTGCAATTGTACTCACTCTTTCTGTGGTTTTTTCACCAAGTAACTTGGCATAACATCGAGGTGGCTAGAGGAGGAGCTAAATGATCATGGGAAAGCCGCTGCATGTTCTTGAGTCATTTATATTCCAGTGTTGAAAGTGACTTTTGGAACTTGAGTTGTTTTTATCTGGATTTTGTAACTGTGTTGTTGAACTCTGGCCAGAGGCTTATGTTGTTTTACTGTTTTCATAACTATCACTTTTAAAAATGTTTAAGTTGAATTCATTATAAAAGATGTTTAAATTTCCAGTCTATTACCAGTATTTGAAATTGCATCTTTTAGTAAAGACTATTTAGGACCATTTAGTGTCGGGTCTTTAAAGCAAAAGAAAAAAAATGCCCCTAAAGGCTCAAACTGCCCTAACGGCCCAACCGAACAACCAAAAAATTAACTAAACATACTTGGAGAACTGGAATAGAATTCTGGGCCGTTACATCCTCGGCCTCCAAAGCTTGGACTTGTGTGTGTGTGGCTAAGAATTTCTTTCTCGGCAAGGGTAGGGTTGTAAACTTGTTGGTTGCGGCAACAAGGGCAAGTAGAGATGGAACTCTCAGCTAGGTAATGTGGCACAAGCTCGAACGAAGATGGAGCTCTCGGGTGCAACTCATGTTGTGCGGCAATCAAACAAAGAAGAAGAGAGAGTGATGACTTCGACAACACGACTAGCTCTTTGTGCGGCAACAACAACAAGGGAGAAGAAGAGCTCTTGACAACTTGCAATGGAGCTTGGAGGTAGAGATGGAGATTCGGCCAAGTGAAGGAGAAGAGGGAGGGAGTGAATCGGCAATGAGGGAGAGGAGAATGCGATGAGGGCTAGGGCTTTTCCTCTTTATTTTTTTTCTAATTTTTAATTCACTTAAAATCCTCCAAATGCCAAGTGTCCTCAAGTGGTTCCCCCTTCGAGTCTTGGCAATAACACATTAATTTCTTTTTTTCTTATTTAATTAAACGACCTCCAAACCTCTCAACAGCAACTCCCGAACCTAGAACCTGAAACCAAAACATAAACACCAACTCAACACAAGTTTGGAAACAAACCGAAACCTTGGACAAATACTAAAACTACCCCTGAAGGCCAAATGACAAAAATGCCCCTGAAGGCTCAAACTGCCCTAACGGCCCAACCAGAAAATTGAATAATCAACCGTACGTACCTGGATAACTAGAACAGAAACTTGGGCCGTTACATATAAAGCTATTCACTTGATATGTCAGTGGGAAAACTATGTACTGGTGAATTGGATACTTGGCTCATGGAGGAGGCTAAGGGTGTAAATGGTCCTGGTTGGGTAGGGTTGGATGATTTTTTTGGACCAACCCCATTATTCGGGTTGGTTGTTTCGACGACCCGTCTAACCTTATGCACAAGCGCAACCCAACCCAACCCAACCCTGGATTTTCGGGTTGGGTTGGGTTGGGTTGGGTTCTCGGGTTATGTTACTCGTCATTTTACCTCTAAGATTCAACTCATAAGTTTATAAATATGTTAAAAAAATGAATGATATTATACTTTACATAAATACACATGTGTTTGTTAGAACAAGTGTACCATTCTATTTTTCAAATAAGAAATAAATGATATCATTTAAGAACAAAATTAGAGAGCATAAGAAAATATGAGAAATCTTCCCAAACTAACGACCAGTAAAGATTAGAAAAAAAAAACTATCAATTCCAACTAATGTTAAAGGAAGGCAATTACAATTACATTTAAATAGGAAGTTGAGGAATGAGTAACAAAGCAACTTAATTCTAGAGCTACTAAGCTAGATTTACAAGTATACTATCTATCTTATTAATTTATCTTACATACACACATAATGTATACATAATATTCTTAGTTCGGGTTAGGTTGGGTTGAACGAGCCCAACCCAAGAACCAACCTAACCCAACAAAAACTATAAAATCATAACCCAACCCAACCCTTACGGTTTGGGTTGGGTAGTCCGGGTTGTTCGTGTTACCGGTTTTTTTGTACACCCCTAAAGGAGGCAACCACTGCTTGTTGCTTCGGAGTAGAGCCGGTCCATTGGAAAAATGGAAACCAATAGTATGTTGAGAATATCCAAGTGGATACCCATGCAGCTTGTAACATTTATCAACAGTGTGACCTTGGAGCTTGTAGTGAGTGCACACAGGACGCCCTTTTCCTTTACCAGAAGTGGTAGCTGCTAGGGTGATAGCCGAAGGACTTGAGTTTACTAAGTCAAATTTGTGTTCTTCTTCCTGTACAATTGTAAAGACCCGACCCGAAAGGGGTCCTAAACTAGGCCTTTACCTCAATGCATGCTTTTAAAATTTAACAACACGATGCAGGATTGTATTCTAGATTCTGAATTAAAACCAAAAACATACAACATCTGTTTTAAAAGACAAACATTTAATTCCTTAAACCTGTCCCTGTTTCCAAGCACCTGTTCCAAGCCAAATACATTTCCAAAATATACTCTGATCAGAGATTTATTCAAACATTCAAAACTTCAAACGATTTACAACAGTGTCAGAATCCAGAAACAATCAGAAAACATCCTAAGGGCTCCGTGCCCGACTACATGCATTCAGAGGACAATAAATATAAAACATTAAAGACTCAGAGTTTAATCAGACGGTTTTCATGATCACAGCTCCTCCTTCAGCCATCCTGTCTCGCACCATGATTACCTGTGGAAAACCACAAAATAAGGGTGAGTAACGAATTACTCAGTAAGAATCCCCAATCGGGGTACAATACGATATAAATGGTCATCTAGCAGAAAGGTATGCAAGCCATGAATATAAACACAGAAGAGAGCACTTTACTTCAATCCTCACATAAACCTCGGATGCCATCTCAGGGTCTTACTCCAGAAAATCTACCACGCTATACGATCCTATACGAGAAACTAGTCTCGGCCTCAGCCTGTCTACTGTCGATACGAAAGGTGCACTGAACCCAAGATCCTGAGGAGCTCTCCGGTCGACGCTGTAATGAGCGTGTGCGTGCACCGCATGCTTTGCAAAACCGGGGGGCGGCGTCTAGTGGCAAGCCGCCTGGTCGAAGACTCATGCCTAACTAATCTCTGGATCGGTGTCACTGACATAGGGGTGTGAGACCTGGACATGTGAACTATGTCAGCCTGTACCACGGCACTTGAGGCTAAGGAACCGGTCGTGGTAGGCTTACACCAGGAAACGGTCCTTGCCCTATCAAGTGGCAATCAAGGGCTACGGCCGAACACGCTGAGGAAGTGCCGACTGCCGGGGACAAGGCAATGCCTTGTCATCATCCCGACCGTTGGGGCATTTAACAGTCTGCCACCCTCACCCAAGATTGCAAAGGGCTGCCGTTAGGGTTAGCTAAACCCTAACGACGGATCAAGGACGGGGTACTGCCTCGTACATCCCTGCCACGGATGCAAGTGACGTTATGCATCCTCGCCCGGATGATGCTACCTATCATAACTCTAAACTATAAACAGATACAACAAACAATCCAAAACGTGCTCAACAGAAACAACGAACCTAGCATGATACTACGAAGCAAGAACAAATAACGAGCATGCCAGAACGAAACAACCAAGCATGGGACTAACATGAGAAATAATACAAGAATCATGCCAGTCGGGGATTCAGAACAGAGCACCTATCACTAAACATGCTGATAAACATAAGCAAGCATACAAATAGCAATCACATATTACATCGCAAGGCCAACACAACTCCGGTAAGAAATCCTTACCTTGTTCGGAAGGCAATGACACACTAAGGCCCTATGCTGCAAACGAACCCCGAGCTAGCTATCGGGTATCTTGCAAACAACAACACATTTTACAATCAATAGGCCTAAAATAATAAATCAAACAGGGCTCAGCTCGGGAGCAACTCACATTGCATGGCTGGCGCGACAGATAGTGCCGCACGTCGTGTGGCTTTGCTAGACGGTAGGGGCCGCACGCTACGGACGGATCATTGGGCTCAGCGTGATAGCAGACGACGAAAACGGCGGCGGGCGGCGCGCGGCGCGCGCGCGCGCAGACGCGGATTTCGACGCTTTGGTGCTGCTGGGACGGCGCGCGAAGGGGGCGCGCGGCCGCGACGCGACAACAAGCGCGAAGCCGCTGCAGCGATGATGGGCGTCTGGGGCGATGGCGGTGGCTGCTCGGTACCGAGTCTCTCTGCTGGGCGATGGGGCAGGCTGTGCGACGATAGAGGCTGGGCGATGGGCAGGGGTTGCTGCTGCTCGGCTGGGCTGCACAACACCAAGGCTCACCTCTTCTTCTCGATACCAGCAAGAATACACCAAACAAAAGAAGGAGAAGAGGAAGAGAACTCTTACCCGGGATGACAATCGATCGAAGGGCTGCTCGGGGAGATGATGCACGACAAGGAGCTTGGGGAGAGGAAGCTTGGGCGGCTAGGGTGGTTTTGGAGAAGAATGAATAATAAACCTAAAATCCCTTCATTTAATCAAATGCACCAAAACCCCAAAGACCCAAAGCTAACCAAGACATGCCGCGGAAAGAGCAACAAGAACAGCTCGAGGCACGACCGGCAACAACACTCAACTGACCTCCCAGTCAACTTGGGTTTGAACCCCAACAAACACACCTTTAACTCCCAATTTTACTTTTGCTTCTTACCATGCCGAAACACATCCACAAAGCATCAAAACCCTACATAAGACCATCCAATAATTTTAACAGCTGGAAAAGACAGAAACGGCCCTAACGGCCCGACCAAATTACCAAAATACCCCTAGGGCATACTTGGAAGACCGGGATGAAAACCTAGGCCGTTACAATATTCCCTCCTTTTTATGACTTTCGTCCCCGAAAGTCCTTAAGACTGAAACAGCTCAGGATAATGCGATCTCATCTCGACCTCCCGCTCCCAAGAGGCTTCCTCTAAACTCCGACTCCTCCACTGAACCTTTACTAAATGGATCTCACGACTATGCAACGTCTTCGTCTCAAAGGCAAAAATCCTCTCAGGCTTCACCTCGAAGCACAAATCCTCATTCAGCAAAAAAAAAAAGAAAAACTCAAAGTCCATAACATGCGACGGGTCCGGCATATACTGCCTCAACATCGATACATGAAACACACTATGCACAGCTGACAACAACGGAGGAAAGGCTAACCAATATGCAACTCTGCCAATCCCCTCAAGGATCCCCAACGGACCAACAAACGGGGACTCAACTTCCCCCGCTTACCAAACCTCAACACACCTCGCATCGGTGCAACTTTAAGAGCATGTGTTGTCCAATCTCAAACTCTAAACCTCGACGCCGTACATCGGCGTGACTCTTCTGCCTGCTCTGAGCTGACAACATACAAGCTCTAATCCTCTGCACTGCACCGCTGGTCAACTGCAGCAACTCAGGACCCAAAAACTGACGGCCACCAACCTTTTCCCAGAACACTAGAAACCTACAACATCTACTATACAACGCCTCAACGGAACCACATGAACTAACAGCTGAGAACTGCTACCCAAGGCAACCTCATAAAACCAACACTAGTCCCCCGCTGCCTAACCACGGAAACACCAACTCCCAACAAGATCTAAAGGATCTGGTCCACCTTTTCCAAAGACCATCGGTCAGAGGGTGAAAACACTACTGGAACTGCACTCGGCTCACAAGCCTCTAAGAACGCTCTCCAGAACCACGGTTCTTCAACGCACTGCCTAGAATAACCTTTGTTGCCACACCCTAGTGCCAACAACTCTAGCCTGAAACTGCCATGCCACTACTCCACAGTAATGACATCTCCACCTGGGGCGAGGTGCGAGCTCTAGCTACTACAACTAATCCGACAAAAATCCAAACTCACACAACAACCTCAACCAGCTGTCGGCTTCCACACGGAATCCTACAAACCAACAACTTGAGTGCTACAAACTCGGTAGCCTAACCAACCGCACACTGCATAACCACGCCATTCCACTCAACTCTAGCTCGACCTAGATCACTGACTGGAAAAGTCAACCCGCTAGAAACAGGGCCTCAGAGGGCTTCCTCCACTAAACTACCTCCATGCAAGCAACGGAACGAAGCTCGCCTAAAAAAGGAAACACAACTCACAAGTCCAAACGGCAACACAAATAGGCTTTTACCTTCTAGCTTAAGCTTATTGCACCTTCCCACCGAAACTTCATAAACGGAACGCCACTACTCGGTTAACACCAAGTACCAAGAACAAGAATACCAACAATGGCTGGCAGAGCACATGCTACACTAACCAGCAAGGATCCCTCAAAGGTCAAGACCCTAGTCCAGCCACCATGATGCAAACTCATCCCACAACTGATACAAAGGGTTCCTCAACTACAAAGGTGCAACAGCTCCAAGGCCAAACACACAAAGTACCTTAACCGACTAGGCCAAACACTCATAGGAGGCAGAACAACCCTTACATCAACTTCCAGAACACCACTCCCGAGTCCGCTTAACTGGACAAACAACTGCTTTCAGGAGGCCAACAGACTTTTCCTCTTGCTAGCACCACTACCACCAACTCCAAGACCAAGGAATAATCTAACAACTCCTAAGAGGAAACAGTTCCTTACAAGCGGACATCCGAAGGACAGAGAGCTCCACACACGCTCGCTGTCTTGCTCAGCTAAAGCAACAACATCTAAGTCTCATGGAGGCAACAACAGGGGTTCCACCACAGACTGAACCGCCAACCACAAACTGGCAAAGACTCAGCCCCAAACGCCAAAGGAGAGGCAGCTCTAAAAACTTCGGAAACAGGAAAACATCTGACAGGGCAAGAACCACTTGCCCCACGAGCAAAACTAACTTATAGCAACTTGAAACCACACCTTGGTCAACACCAAGCACCAACTTGCCACCACTCTGGAACCAATCCGAACTTTGCTTCTGTAAAGACCTGACCCAAAAGGGGCTCTAAATGGGCCTTTACCCCAATGCATGTATTCAAAATAAAAGACATTATGAAAAATAAATTTCGGATCCCAAGTAAAAATAGAAACATTCCACAATCAAAACATACATTTCTAAAAGCATACTCGATCGTGAGATTTATTTAAACCATTTAAACATTCCACAAGTACAAATATGCTGGAATCCATAAAACGTAAGAAAACATCCTAGGGCTCCGTGCCCGCCTACATGCATTCAGGGAAATAACAAAAGTCAAGAGTCATGATATAATAAAATGGTCGAGAGATGACAGGATTCCATGATCACGCCTCCTCCTTCACCATCCTGTCTCCCGCTTGGTTACCCGTGGAAAACCACGGAATAAGGGTGAGTAACGAATTACTCAAGAAGAATCCCCAACCGGGGTACAATACGATATACATGATCATCTAGAAGAATGTATGCAAGCTATGAGTATAAACACGAATTAGAGCACATAGCTTAAGTCCACACTTGGACCTCGGATGCCAACTCGTGGTCTTAGTCCGGAAATAAATCCACCACACAATACGCCCTATACGAGAAACGAGTCCCGCCTCGGCTGCGCTTCATCGTCGATCACGAAAGGTGCACTAGCTCAAGATCCCGAGGAGCTCTCCCGGTGGCGCCAGTAATGAGCGTAAGCGCGCACTACGTGCTCACTGCGGACTATGGGGGTGCCGGGTCTAGTGGCAAGTCGCCCATGTCCATCCACCACGCCTAACTAAATCTCTCGGATCGGTGTCACCGACATAGGGGTGTGAGACTCGACACGTGAACTATGTCACCTGAACCACCGCGCTTTGAGGCTAAGGAATCGGTCGTGGTAGGCTTACACCGTGAAGCCGCCCTTGCCCTATCGGTGGCAATCAAGGGCTACGGCCGAACACGCCGAGGACGTGTCGATCGCCGAGGATGAGGCAATGCCAAGTCATCATCCCGACCGTTGGGGCATTTAACGATCCGCCAC
The DNA here is from genome assembly GCA_036507275.1 of Sicyos edulis. Classification (NCBI taxonomy): domain Eukaryota; kingdom Viridiplantae; phylum Streptophyta; class Magnoliopsida; order Cucurbitales; family Cucurbitaceae; genus Sicyos; species Sicyos edulis. The sequence goes on along the minus strand of CM071856.1, from coordinate 15,314,591 downwards.
CCTCACCCAAGATTGCGGGGCCTACCTGGCCGGTTAGCTAAACCCTCACTGGGTCCAGGGACTGAGTATTACCTCGCACGTCCCCGCCATGGATGCAAGATACTTTATGCATCAGCCCGGATGATGCTACCTACCTACACTCTAACATATCATTTCAATAGCATATAATCCAATACAATCCAAAACGTGCTCAACAGATACAACGAACCTAGCATGGTACTACGAAGCAAGAATGAGATATGAGCATGCCGAGAACGGAACAACCTAGCATGGACTAACATGAGAGAACAACATACGAAGTCATGATAGTCGAAATCGCAATGCGAGCACCTAAACTATACATGCTGATAATCACAAACAAACATACAAACCACAATCACATAGAACATCGCAGGTCCACACAACTCGTAAGAAATCCTTACCGCCGGGCAACTACACACAAAACCTAAGTCGCGATCGAACCCGAGCTAGCTACCAAGAAGCTAACAAAAACAATGATAATCATAATCCATAAGCCTAAATATAATAAAATAAACAAGGCTCGGCTCGGGAGCAACTCACGCGGCTCGGGCCGACACGCGACGGGCAGCAAAGACGGCGGGGCTGCTCGCCGGCGGCGCCGACGCGCGCAGTAAGGGGGCTGATGGCGGCAAGACCGCCGCACACCGGCGCCGACGGCGCGCAGGCGGGGCGCGAGGCTACGCTGCAGCGCGCGACGGCTGGCCGGCGCAGCGCAGCGCGCGGCGCGCGAGCAAGCGACGGACGAGCGCGGCCGGCGCGAGGCAGCGACGCGATGCGCCACGGCGCAGCGCGAGCCGGGCGCGCGGCCGCTTTCAGCCAGTCTGCGCGCGACGGCCGCGACGGGCTGGCGGTCTGGGCGGCTCGGTGCTCTTCTGCTAGCGCGCGATCCGGGCAGCCTGGCTTCTTTTCGCTATGCGATCCGGCGCGGCTTTCTTCTTTGGCAGATCCTGGGCATGTTTGGGCGACTGCAACAAACACACACACACACAAGCTCTTCTCCTTACCTTCGCCAACAAGAACACCCAATCGAGAAGATGAAGAGGATGAAGACTTACCCTAATGATGATTGAACCAAGGGAGCTGCAAGGATGAAGAACTCGGCAAGGCAATGGAGAGAAAAGCTTGGGCGGCCACACACTTTGGAGAAGAAGATGAGACAAACCTAATTTCTATTTCATTTAACCAAATGCTCCAAAACTCCCAAAATGCAAGGCTAACCATAAAATGATGCAGAAGAGCAACAAGAGCACCTAATGGCTCACTTGGTACACATCCCCACAAGCTTCCCAGAGACCCGGGTTCAAACCCAAATTGCAAAGACAATTTCCTTTATTTTTACTTTTGCACCAAACCTTGCTCAAACCAAACCACAAATCCTTCCAAAAACCTACATAAATCCATCCAATAATTTTAGCAACTAGAAAAAGATATAAACGCCCTCGACGGCCCGACCAAATTACTAAAATACCCCTAGGGCATACCTGAAGACCGGGATGAAAACCTGGTCGTTACAATATTCCTCCTTTTATGACTTTCGTCCCTCGAAAGTCCTTAAGACTCAAACAACAACACAGATAATCGCATTCTCATCCCGTCCTTCCCGCTCACGAGCGGCCTCCTCCGAACTCGCGATTCCTTCACTAAACTTTTACCAACGGATCTCACTTCTACGCAACGCCTTCGACTCAAGACTAGAATACTCATAGGCTTCTCCTCGAAGCCCAAACCCTCAATCACCGCAAGGGCTCAAAGTCCACAATGAGCAATGGGTCCGGCACATGCCGCCCAACATCGATACATAAAAACACATGCACACTGTCAACAAACAAACTCAACCCTACAACAAATCAAGCAAACAACCGAACCTTCCAGATTCCAAAACTAAACGGCCTACTCTTACTTCACAAGAGACCAACAAACCTCAAACCTTGACTACAAAATGACCTTAACGAGATACAAACGAACCACCAATCAAGCGATCGATCCAAAAAGACAAACTTCTCCAACTAGAACACGACCACAACACTTAAGCAACCATCTTAAGGAGAAATCGCCAACCAAAGGCAAGGGGCACCATCCCGTACACCAGACGACGGCTAACAACACTCACACCACCAAAACTTCAGCTACGGCCACCTTAAAAAAAAAAGGGCCAAGCACGACTCCACTCGGCCAAGCCAACAAACTAGAACTCCTCATCGGCCGAACGCAAACTTTCCAACGAACACCTACCAAAGAACCACCAAGGAGAACATCGCCAGCAAGGAACATCCAACATTCCTCTCATGGAAAACTCGGGAAGCAAGGACTAAACCATCACGCAGCCTATCTGCGACACAACACCTTGAGGAAAACAACTCAACGACTTTACCAACCAATGCCACGGCACCTCTCGTGCCAACTCACTCAAACGCGGCTCGCTAACGCCAACTGGGAACTCACAACAACTAGGAACAAAGCCCGAGAAGGGCTTGCTCGTGAAACTCAACCCAAACTTATAACGAGCAACGCCGCCTCCAAGCTACTACTCAACTCTTAAAATCCAACCGCTACTCAAAGGACTTCCCTTTAAGCCTAAGCCTAACTCATCTTCCAACCTAAGCTCCACTCCCAAAACCTCACAAGGAAAACGGATAACGACAACCTCAAAGCTTACGGATCCTGAGCCACACGAATCCGCAAGACTACCTCGCAAGCTATCACTCGAGGCTGGCATCCAAGGAGCAACTCAACCACCACAGAGGCTAGAGGGAAAGGAAATCTTCAATCCCCAAAGAACCAACAACTTGCCAGAACAACTCAACTCTTACTGGTCGGCCTCCGCTTCCTTGCGGGAACAAACAACTCTTGCTTGCTAACAACACAAAGCGAGGACCCTCTCATTGGGCTGACCGCGCTACTCGATCGACTACACAACTCAGGAGCTAAGTCGACTCGCCAAACGGAAACGACTTCCCAAAGAAGCAAACTCGGATGGGCAAATGAACTCCACACACGCTCGCCGACTTGCTCAAACCCAAGGCAACAGCAACCAACTCTCTTGGAAGCAACACCCAAGAGAAAACTCAACCAATCGGACCACCAAACCGAAACAAACAGCACTTGCTCAACTACCGAGGGAGGGGTCAACTCCCAAAACTTACTGACTAGGAACAAGATCTCGTATAAACGCCTCGGCTAGAACCGAACTAGCTCTCGAAACAACAAACGAACCAAATCTTGGCCAAACACTCACAAGAGGCGTAACAACCTTTATCGCAGCCTCTAGAACACCATCCAAGAATCCGCTTAATCGGACAAACGACTACTTCCAAGCAAACCAACAAACTTTTCCTTCAAGCTAGCGCTTCCACCATTAACTCCAAGACCAAGGGAGTAACTCCGACAACTCCCAAGGAAACGGCTCTTACAAGCGGACAACCAACGGACAGAGAACTCCACATACGCTCACCGCCTTGCTCCACCAGAGCAACAACATCTAATCTCACGGGGCACAACAAGGGTCCATCTCGCATCAACCTCCAAATGCCAAACGGGGCAACTCAACATCCTCGAAACAGAAAAACAACCAACATGGCACAAACCACTCGCCCCCACGAGCAAAACTAAACTCTAGCAACTCCAATCCACACCTTGGTCAACACCAAGCATCAACTTGCCACCACACCGAAACCACTCCGGACTTTACTCCAAACAAACACTAGCTTGCTAGTCTACCAAGATCTGCTAGCAACTCCACCGAGGCTACAAACTACACGCCTCCAGCCTAGCCAACCAAAACTCACTAGCTGGGCTCGACCGAGCTCTGGAGAGGCTCTCCACAACCTAGGGTTCTTCGGCAACCCTCGACACACACATTGCCTGGCATACGATCTAATGCAGACAACCGCTCAACAAACAACTCCAATTTCCAAGATCCCAACCATGCCGGCCAACTCCAACTCCTTGGGAACCTAGAGTACCCGAAACGCTACAGAATGCCTCATCCCTCTACTCAAAGCATCGGCCACAACATAACTTCTACCCAAGGAAGGATCCGAACAACTCTCTTAGCCATGACGATCGAAACCACGCGCTTAGCTACCATCAGCTCTTGTTCGCCTTCCAATCAACTCCAACCAACGATCAACAAGAAGATCCGCCAACCAAGCTTAGGCCCAACTTAACAAATCTTGCCTAAGCAACAACTTGATACCACGAGCACGGTATCCTTACCACCTCAACCAAAGCCTTACAACAACCACCTGAGTCCAACTTCTCAAGGAACCGAGCACGAGATCTCCAAAGTAAACCCTACATGGATCTCAAACTCTCGCCACTTTAACGAACCACACAAAACACACTTGTGTGTGCACAACTCCCAACCTTCCTTTAGAGATCCAAGACTAACAAGCGCTTTTCCACAAAGCAACGATAACTCCCGGCAAATGATACAAACAATCCAAGGAACACCAAAAGTTCCATCTCCACACGATACTCGAAGCTGAGGCAACCTTGCTCTACCAAAGTATAATCATGCCAAAACAAACTTACTTTGTACCAAGCCTCTACCAAGGGTGCTTACCCCTAAGGCATCCAAAACCTCTCGCAAGGCATCACTCATCTCGCCTCAAAAGCATCCAACTCGCCTCATAGGCATCCAAATCATCCGATAAGCATTCAACTCATGGTCCCTCACCGGACCAAACTCGCATCTACAATGCTCAACTCTCCTCGAGATTTAGGCACTCGAAGGTAGTTGACCGCACTACCAACCACAAGGAAAATCTCTTGGCCTTAACACTAGCGCGAGACTCACGCGCACCAACATTTACCAACCAGCAACCTGCTGACTTACTCAACCTCTAGAAACACTGGGAAGAGGCTCCGCCTCCTCTCGAGCATCATTTCGCTTGTAGTCCATCGACTACCACCGAACTAGCCCTCCGCACGACCTAAACGGGTGCAAGCGCCATAAAACAGATCCAAGGCTAAAGGAGTACGCTGAACTCCGAACGGCATAGAACCATCTGCTATGCCTAAGCCAAACTCAAGCTCAACTGGACTTAGTGCCAAAGTGGCACACCAACCAATGCACCTCAAGTGCTACTACTACCAAATCCACATCTCGAGAAAGTCAGTCATTAAACAACAAAGCAGGGCTCGCAAGGGGGCAAAGATGACCCTTCATCCGCCTCTGCCACTAACACGGCAACTTGCCAAACAATCGGGCCATCGGGTGGAGACTCGCTAGTCCACCTCTCACAAGGGACTTCCACCACCATCCGATGAACCAAACAGCAGACAGAACGGCACACCTCGGCCTCTCGAATGCAAGGGGCATCCCACACACGGATGCTAAACTCAAACTCGCCAACTACTTTACTACTAGCGGTAGGACTTACTAAAACATCGAGCTCTCTGAGCATCAATTTGCCAACCCGGGCGTCTCCATCAACACCAACAAACTCATCCGAATAAACCTGCTTGATCATGCCCTCCCGGAACCTCCGGGGCTACAAGAGCTACTGGGGGAAAAATGTCAAACAAACTCTGTCGCTTGGGCTATCTCGTGCCCGAGACTCCTCACTACGCGCTACAAATCGCTTTGGTCTCCGCTCTCGATAGCTAAAGACCTGCCATCAAATCTCTCATGGCCGGAGCACACTCGCTCAAGGAGTCTCACTCTGCGGAGGCGCCGCTAGCCTCTACCCTCCTCCTAGGCAACTCAACTCTCGGGGCCAACCGCATGCGGGCCTAACAACCTCGGACGCGCCTCAACATCAACACGATCGGTCCAACTCCTCGGTCGGACATGCCAAGCGCCCTGCTCCTCTGGGTGCGATCAACATACCGGCGATCGCACGAAGCACCACCACCCTCTCACTAGGGAAAGCGAAAGAATCGGGCCACAAATGGCCAACGGGAGTCTAAGCTCACGCCCTCCTGAACGATGTCCCGGGGGCATCCGAATCTATCTGGATACCTCAACAAGCCGCTAAACAAATCGCTCGCCGCGATCGGGAAAGTTGGCATGATGGCTCACTAAGCCCAAACCAACAACGAGTCAGAACCTGCTCGTCTCCGCTCCACAACACTACACAAGGCATACACAAGATGACAGGAATTGTAAATTCTTAACCCTTTTTCAACAACAAATAGTAAACTTAGGCGCACTGATGACCGCCGAGTCTTGATGATCATGGAAAAACGACCTACAACAAAAGGTCGAGTCTCACAGAATCTATGACTCGAGCTCGATACCAATCAGAAAGACCCGACCCAAAAGGGGCTCTAAATGGGCCTTTACCCCAATGCATGTATTCAAAATAAAAGACATTATGAAAAATAAATTTCGGATCCCAAGTAAAAACAGAAACATTCCACAATCAAAACATACATTTCTAAAAGCATACTCGATCGAGAGATTTATTTAAACCATTTAAACATTCCACAAGTACAAATATGCTGGAATCCATAAAACGTAAGAAAACATCCTAGGGCTCCGTGTGCCCGCCTACATGCATTCAGGGAAATAACAAAAGTCAAGAGTCATGATATAATAAAATGGTCGAGAGATGACAAAGCAGCAGGATTCCATGATCACAGCTCCTCCTTCAGCCATCCTGCTCCCGCTTGGTTACCTGTGGAAAACCACGGAATAAGGGTGAGTAACGAATTACTCAAGAAGAATCTCAACCGGGGTACAATACGATATACATGATCATCTAGAAGAATGTATGCAAGCTATGAGTATATAAACACGTAATAGAGCACATAGCTTAAGTCCACACTTGGACCTCGGATGCCAACTCGTGGGTCTTAGTCCGGAAATAAATCCACCACACAATACGCCCTATACGAGAAACGAGTCCCGGCCTCGGCTGCTCATCGTCGATACGAAAGGTGCACTAGCTCAAGATCCCGAGGAGCTCTCCGGTGGCCGGCGCCAGAATGAGCGTAAGCGCGCAGCTGCGTGCTACTGCAGGACTATGGGGGTGCCGGTCTAGTGGCAAGCCGCCCATGTCCACCACCACGCCTAACTAAATCTCTGGATCGGTGTCACCGACATAGGGGTGTGAGACCGGACACGTGAACTATGTCACCTGAACCACCGCACCGAGGCTAAGGAATCGGTCGTGGTAGGCTTACACCAGAAGCCGCCCTGCCCTATCGGTGGCAATCAAGGGCTACGGCCGAACACGCCGAGGACGTGTCGATCGCCGAGAGATGAGGCAATGCCAAGTCATCATCCCGACCGTTGGGGAATTTAACATCGCCACCCTCACCCAAGATTGCGGGGGCCTACCGGTCGGGTTAGCTAAACCCTCACGGGGTCCAGTGGACTGAGTATTACCTCGTGCGTCCCCGCCATGGATGCAAGATACTTTATGCATCGTGCCCGGATGATGCTACCTACCTACACTCTAACATATCATTTCAATAGCATATAATCCAATACAATCCAAAACGTGCTCAACAGATACAACGAACCTAGCATGGTACTACGAAGCAAGAATGAGATATGAGCATGCCGTAACGGAACAACCTAGCATGGACTAACATGAGAGAACAACATACGAAGTCATGATAGTCGAAATTCGCAAACGAGCACCTAAACTATACATGCCGATAATCACAAACAAACATACAAACCACAATCACATAGAACATCGCAGGTCCACCCAACTCGTAAGAAATCCTTACCTAGCCGGGCAACTACACACAAAACCTAAGTCGCGATCGAACCCGAGCTAGCTACCGAGAACCTAACAAAACAATGATAATCATAATCCATAAGCCTAAATATAATAAAATAAACAAGGCTCGGCTCGGGAGCAACTCACGCGGCTCGGCTGACACGCGGACGGGCAGGCAGCACGGCGGGGCTGCTGCTGGGCGTTGACGGGCGCAGAAGGGGCTGATGGGCGGCAAGGACCGCACACTGGCGCGCGACGGCGCGCGCGAGAGGCGGCTGGCTGCGCGCATAGCGCGCGCGCGCGACGGCTGGCTGGCGCAGCGCACGCGCGCGCGCAAGCGACAGACGGACGAGCGCGCTGGCGCGAGGCAAGCGACGCGATGCGCGCCCTGGGCGCGCAGCGCGCGAGCGGCGCGCGGCTCAGCCAGTCTGGCGCGACGACGGCCGCGCGACGGCCGGCGGTCTCGGGCGGCTCGTGCTCGCTGGCTGCTTGCGATCTGGGCAGCCTGGGCTTGCTTTGCTATGCGATCGGCGGCTCGGGCTTCTTCTTTGGCAGATCTGGGCATGTTTGGGCGACTGCAACAAACACACACACACACAAGCTCTTCTCCTTACCTTCGCCAACAAGAACACCCAATCGAGAAGATGAAGAGGATGAAGACTTACCGGAATGATGATTGAACCAAGGGAGCCGCAAGGATGAAGAACTCGGCAAGGCAATGGAGAGAAAAGCTTGGGCGACCACACACTTTGGAGAAGAAGATGAGACAAACCTAATTTCTATTTCATTTAACCAAATGCTCCAAAACTCCCAAAATGCAAGGCTAACCATAAAATGATGCAGGAAGAGCAACAAGAGCACCTAATGGCTCAATTGGTACACATCCCCACAAGCTTCCCAAGAGACCCGGGTTCAAACCCCAAATGCAAAGACAATTTCCTTTATTTTTACTTTTGCACCAAACCTTGCTCAAACCAAACCACAAATCCTTCCAAAAACCTACATAAATCCATCCAATAATTTTAGCAACTGGAAAAAGACATAAACGGCCCTGACGGCCCGACAAAATTACTAAAATACCCCTAGGGCATACCTGGAAGACCGGGATGAAAACCTGGGTCGTTACAGCTTCAAACAAACTCTAGCTGCTAGCCTACCAAAACTGCCAGCAACTCACCCGAGGGCTACTACCTACACGACTCCGGCTTGTCCATCAAAACTCACCGCTGGTCTCGACCGAGCTCGTGAGAGGCTCTCGCGCAACTAGGGTTTCTTCGGCAACCCTCAAACACACACTGTCGTCAAACGGTTTAACAGTCAACTGCCTGAACAAACAACTCCTTTTTCCAAAGATTACAATTATGCCGGGCTCGCTCGAATCTCTCGAAACCAAAATGACCGTAAACGCTCACGACATGTAATGTGTCATCCTCCTACTCAAAGCATCAGCCACATCGTAGCTTCCACCCTGGGTAAGGATTCCGAACAACACCCTTAGCAACTACGGTCAGGAACTATGTGTCTTCGCTACAACCACCATTTGTTCAGTACCATCTGAACTCCAACCATGATCAACAAGAGGTTCCACCAACCAAACTTAGGTCCAACTTAACAAAACTTGCCTAAGCAACAACCCGACTACGAGCACGGTATCCTTACAACCTCAACTAAGGCCTTTCGACCTCCACCGGAAGTCCAACTTCTCCAAGAACTGAGCACCAGTTCTCCAATGCAAACCCTACATGGTTTCCGAAACTCTCGCCACCAGAACGAACTACACAAAAGTACACTTGTGTGCACAACTCCCAACCTTCCTTTAGAGATCCAGGTCTCACAGACGCTTTCTAAAAAGAAACAACAACCAACTCCCGGCAGAAATACAGTCCACCAAAGGAACACCAAGAGTTCCAACTTCACACGATAATCGAAGCTGGCAACCTTGCTCTACTAAAGCATAACAATGCCAAACCGAACTTACCTCATACCAACGTCTCTACCAAGTGTGCTTACACATAAGGCGTCCAACTCCTCTCATAAGGCATCCTACTCATCTCATAGGCATCCAACCCGTCTCATAGGCATCTAACTCATCTCATAGGCATCCAACTCATGGCCCCTCTGCTGGACCAAACTCGCATCTACGATGCTCAACTCTCCTCAGATTTAGGCACTCGAGGGTAGTTGACCGCACTACCAACCACATAGATCTCTTGGCCTTAGCACTAGCGTGAGACTCACACGCACTAACACTTATCAACCTTCAACTTGCTGACGTACTCTTACCCCAGTAACACTGGGAAGAGGCTCCGGCTCCTCTCGAACATCCTTTCGCTTGTAGTCCTTCGACTACCGCTGAACTAGCCCTCTTGCGCGACCTAAACAGGTGCAACTGCCATAAACTGATCCAAAGGCTAAAGGAGTGAGCTGAGCTCCAGGCAGGTTTAGAACCATCCGTCCTACCCGTGCCCACTCATGCCTGAACTAGACTTGGTGCCCAAACGGCACACCAACCAACGCACCTCAAGTGCCACAACCACCACATTCTACAACTTACTACAAATAGGTCCAGCAAGGTCACAACCTCAAGTGACAAAAACTCTGGCTAGGCATACAAGAGCTCAAAACTCAAACAACCCTGTCTATGGCATCTCATCTAACTGAAGTCTCACGGCCTACTCTTGCATCTCCACTTGATGCTCAACAAAACTCCGACTGGCTCTCTCAACATGGAGCAGGTAGCTCTGCTCTAGGAGCTCACCATAAGAAGAGTGCTCAACTCTACTAGACAACTGAGGAAACCACCAACGGACCAAGTCCGATGGGTATACTGCTTGCTGCACCCTTAACCACAGGGTTCCGACTTACTGGCTGCAAAACAACAACAATTTACAAGAGAACAAAGATGTCTCTACATCCTCCTTGAGGGCTACTAACTCTGCAGCCACTCTCTGGGAAACCAAACAATCTACTAAGGTTCAAGATCAACACTTGAACTACCCAGGCTAGTCCACACTGGAACCTGCTCCACTAGCAACAACATGAGCAAAGCCAAAGCTAATTCCGCTCCTGGAGCGGTACTCCGAGGCAAATCACCTCCACCCTCTCTCTGGGGAAAAGCTAACAATGGGCCACAAGTGGCCTACGGGAGTCTAATCTCTACCTCCCCCCGGGACGATGTCCCTACGATATCTGAATTTATCTGGATACGCTGACTAGCTACTATCATACTCCTTACACTGCGGATAGTTGGCATGATGGTGCTCTGGACCCAAACCAACAACGAGTCAGAACCTGCTCGTCTCCGCTCCACAACACTAAACAAGACATACACTAGATGAAAAGTATTGTAGATTCTTAACCCTTTTCTAAAATCAGAAACTTAGGCGTACTGATGACATGACCGCCAGTAATCGATGATCATGGAAAAATGACCTACAACAAAAGGTCAGTCTACAGAATCTAGGACTCTGAGCTCTGATACCAACTGTAAAGACCCGACCCGAAAGGGGTCCTAAACTAGGCCTTTACCTCAATGCATGCTTTTAAAATTTAACAACACGATGCAGGATTGTATTCTAGATTCTGAATTAAAACAAAAAAACATACAACATCTGTTTTAAAAGACAAACATTTAATTCCTGAAACCTGTCCCTGTTCCCAAGCACCTGTTCCAAGCCAAATACATTTCCACAATATACTCTGATCAGAGATTTATTCAAACATTCAAAACTTCAAACGATTTACAACAGTGTCAGAATCTAGAAACAATCAGAAAACATCCTAAGGGCTCCGTGCCCGACTACATGCATTCAGAGGTCAATAAATATAAAACATTAAAGACTCAGAGTTTAATCAGACGGTTTCCATGATCACAGCTCCTCCTTCAGCCATCCTGTCTCGCACCATGATTACCTGTGGAAAACCACAAAATAAGGGTGAGTAACGAATTACTCAGTAAGAATCCCCAACCGGGGTACAATACGATATAAATGGTCATCTAGCAGAAAGGTATGCAAGCCATGAATATAAACACAGAAGAGAGCACTTTACTTCAATCCTCACATAAACCTCGGATGCCATCTCAGGGTCTTACTCTAGAAAATCTACCACGTGATACGATCCTATACGAGAAAATAGTCTAGGCCTCAGCCTGTCTACTGTCGATACGAAAGGTGCACTGAACCCAAGATCCCGAGGAGCTCTCAAGTCGGCGCTGTAATGAGCGTGTGCGCGCACCGCATGCTGCTGCCAACCAGGGGGGTGTCGGGTCTAGTGGCAAGCTGCCCTGGTCTAGTACTCATGCCTAACTAATCTCTGGATTGGTGTCACTTACATAGGGGTGTGAGACTTGGACACGTGAACTATGTCAGCCTGTACCACTGCACCTGAGGCAAAGGAACCGGTCGTGGTAGGCTTACACCAGGAAACGGTCCTTGCCCTATCAGGTGGCAATCAAGGGCTACGGCCGAACACGCTGAGGACGTGCCGACTGCCGGGGACAAGGCAATGTCTTGTCATCATCCCGACCGCTTGGGGCATTTAACGATCGCCACCCTCACCCAAGATTGCAAAGAAGGCGCGTTAGGGTTAGCTAAACCCTAACGACGGATCAAGGACGGAGTCTCGCCTCGCACGCCCTCGCCACGCATGCAAGTTACGTTATGCATCCTCGCCCGGATGATGCTACCTATCATAACTCTAAACTATAAACAGATACAACAAACAATCCAAAACGTGCTCAACAGAAACAATGAACCTAGCATGATACTTCGAAGCAAGAACAGATAACGAGCATGCCAGAACGGAACAACCTAGCATGGGACTAACATGAGAAACAATACAAGAATCATGCCACTGGGATCTGAGCAATGAGCACCTATCACTAAACATGCTGATAAACATAAGCAAGCATACAAATAGCAATCACATATTACATCGCAGGGCCCACACAACTCCGGTAAGAAATCCTTACCTTGGTCGGAAGGCAATGACACACTAAGGCACTATGCTGCAAACGAACCCCGAGCTAGCTATCGGCTACCCAGCAAACAACAACACATTTTACAATCAATAGGCCTAAAATAATAAATCAAACAGGGCTCAGCTCGGGAGAAACTCACACGGCACGACTGACGCGAGGCAGACGATGTAAAGCCGCACGGCCGTGGCTCGCTGTTGGCGCCGCCCGCACGCGACGGACGGGCTCGCTGGGCGCGGCTAGGCTTGACAGCGCGGCGCCGATCAGCGGACGAGCAACGGCGTGGCGGCGCGCGCCGGGCGCGACGTGCAGAGGCGATGCCGGCGAGACGAGGGCGTGCGGACTGCTGGGCTGCAACGCGGACGCGCGCGAGCTGCTGCTGCAGGCGATGGGCGTCTGGCGCAATGGCAAGGTTGCTCGGCTGGGCGTCTGCTGCTGGCGATGGGGCTGCTGGTGCGGCAGGGGCTGCTACTTGTAAGGGACTGACCCAAATGGGGCACTAAATGGGCCACTACCCCAATGCATGCATTCAAAAGTAAAGGACATTAAACATACATGATTTCGGATTCCAATTAAAAACAAAACATTCAAAACAATCCCTTTAAAAACTAGAAAATTTCCCTGGAACCTGTCCCTGTTTCCAAGCACCTGTTCCAAGATAAATACATTTCCAAAGTATACTCCGATCAAAGATTTCTTAAAATCATTCAAAACATGTCTAGATACAATAATGCTGGAATCCACAAAATATTTAGAAAACGTCCTAGGGCTCCGTGCCCGACTACATGCATTCAGGGGAAAATAAAACATAAAGAGTCATAACACAAAATCGTAGTTTGATGATCTGGCCCCATGATCACAGCCTCCTCCTTCACCATCTTGTCTCGCAACTTGGTTACTGTGGAAAAACCACAATAATAAGGGTGAGTAACGAATTACTCAAGAAGAATCCCCAACCGGGTACAATACGATATACATGGTCATCTCGATGAATGTATGCAAGCTATGAGTATAAACACGTAATAGAGCACATAGCTTAGCCCACACTTGGGCCTCGGATGCCAACTCGTGGTCTTAGTCCTAATAATATCCACCACACAATCCATCACACAAGTCGCCCTATACGAGAAACAAGTCCCGCCTCACTGCTTCATCGTCCGACGAAAGGTACATCGCTCTCAAGATCCCGAGGAGCTCTCCGGCCGCCATTGTAATGAGCGTAAGCATGCACCGCGTGCTACTCGCAGACACTATGGGGTGCTGCCGGTCTAGAGGCAAGCCGCCCATGTGTAAGAACCCGACCCAAAACATGGTCCTAAACCTCGGATCTTACTCAAAGATGCAAGTTAAATATGATAACAAGCGGTTTAGAGCTTACATTTAAAAATCTTTCAAAACATATGAGAAGGGGGAGCCCTTAAAACATAACCAACAATTTAAGTTTAAACAATCCAACAAAGTAAAACATCCTCGGCCGTTGTTTAATAAAATGTACAATACAATTTAAGCAACGTTTTAAACAATGTTCCCTAGGACTCTGTCCATCTACATGCCAATAAACAATGCAATAATAAAAGACAGAGCCGGCGGTTCCCATGATCAATCGCTCCCTCCGCTAGCCCTCCTAGTGTTGTCCCGAGTTACCCGAAAGATAAATAAGGGTGAGTATAAACATACTCAAGAAGAATCCCCAACCGGGTACAATACGATACATCACTCATCTAGCACCTCAATATGCAAGCAAATGAAATACCAACACGCATCATAGCTCAACGAGCTCATAACACAAGATCTGGAAACATCTAAGTCTCTTACTTCCGGAATCATCTAAGTCTCCTACTTCCGCCTAATGATTGGTTCTCATAACCAATCTCGGGACATCTCAGGGTCTTTCTCCCTCGCCAATTGATCAGCTCAAAAACCGATCCCAAGATGTCCGACACCCTCGAGGGTCTTTCTCCTCGACCACTTGATTAGCTCAAAAGCCAATCCCAATGGGTGTCCTCAAGGGCCTCTTACCCTCGCTAAAAATCTGGACTATCGGAGAGTACCCGCAGCCGCTCTAAATCGAAGGAACCGGTGTACTCACGAACATTAGCCCGGGAGCTCTCTCCTAATCCGCTACTAACGCGTGCGGCGCGCACACCGCATGCTCTTCTCGCAAACCGGGCGTAAATGCGGGGCCTAAGGGCAAACACGCGCGGCCGTGCGCATGCCTAAGACTCGAAACGGTGTCACCGAACACGAGGTGCGAGGCCCTCGACTCATCTGTGCACACTGCACCACCGACTGGCTAAGAACCGGCCAAGGCAAAGCTTGCACCGCTGGCGTGGTTCCGCTCTAGCAGGCTACAAACTAGGCTTATGCCGATGTGGTAGCTACATCCACATCGGCCGCCGGGAAAGCAATGTACGTTATGCTTCGCTCTACTCCCGACCGGTGGGGACAAAGTACGTTATGTCCGCTCTCACCCTCTGGATGATGACAAACCCTACTACTCTATCCAAGAATACCGAGTAAATCAATGATTCCCGGCTAGCAAGCAAAGACCGACATCAAACACGTTTACCTAGCATGATACTACAACTTAAACAGAATCACAAGCATGCCGGAAGAACAAACCTAGCATGGCACTAACATGTAAAATCAACAAACATGCTAGCAAGAGATCAAACAAAGTCGCCTATCACTATCATGCTCATAACAATCAAAGAAACATACAAGGCACAATCGAGACATATCGCAGGTCCACACAACCACGGTAAGAAATCCTTACCCGGGACAAGCGAAAAATAATCACAAATCAACCAAGCAATCCTCGAGCCTCTAATCGAACCCAAACAACCTAAACATAAAATAAAGCAAACCCAAATCAAATACATAATACACCCCAAATAAATCCCTAAACAAAAACCAACACATCGGGGCCCAACGAAGAAAAGACTCGGAAAAATACCATCCGAGAAGCCACAAGGCTCGGGCCAACCAAAGACACAACAGTGTGTGGCAAGCTGGGCACAAGCGCTGGGCACAGGGCGCGCAGGCGGGCGCCGGCGCAGCACGCGCGCGCAGGCGCGGGCGCCGGGCGCAGTGACGGCGCGCCGGGCGGCTAAAGCGCACGGCGCGCGGCGCGCGCGAGGCGACGCGACGCGACGGGCTCGGGGCGCTCGGGAAGGCACGACGACCTACTGGGGCGAGCGACTTCGGACGGAGACGGCTCGGGCGATGCCGATCGCTCGGCGCGACCAAGGCGAGGGCGATGCGATCGACTCGCGCGCGACCAAGGCGACACGAAGATGGCCTCGGCGATGCGCAGATCCGGGCTCGGCGCAACTAGGGCGAGGGCGACGCGACGGGCGCAGGGTGGCTCGGCACGGTGGCGGCATGGGTGACCGGGCGGCCCGGAGCGAGGGCGCGCGGCTTAGGGCTGGACGATGCAACGCATCTGCGCACTGGCCGGGCGATGCGCAGCGCGCTCGTGCGGGGCGGGGCAAGGGCAGCTATCTATGCCGGGTTGAACGGCCTCGATGCGCCAGGAGTGGTGCGGCTAGGGCATGGTCGGGTGGCTAGGGCATGGCCGGGTTTTCTTGGTGAGGTCGGCTAGAGAGAGAGAGAGAGAGAGAGAGAGAGAGAGAGAGAGAGAGAGAGAGATTGCAAAACAAGGGGAAAGGGACTTTCTTGATTCTTCTTCCCTTTTTCCTAATTTAAACAAGCCTTAGAGTCCTTAAATCCCATTTCCGCTTCCTCCTTCGAGACCCTACTGAAGCAACCTTTTCCAAACAATAACTCTCACTTAAAACAAACTCCCAAATCATCTCTAAGGGCCTGGGCTCGAATCCCAAAGGAAACACCCAAACAAAGATCACTTTGCCCAAAACCCAAATCACAACCGAACTCCCAAACGAATAGCCCAAACATCTCTGGACTCGCACCACCAACATACAAGCCTCAACAAAGGCGGGAGCTGCCTCGAAACCCGAAAAATCCACAAATCCCGCCCGGGAGCAAAAGACCAAAATACCCCTAAGGGTCAAAAATGCAGCTCTAACGCCCAACCGAACCATCGAATCAAACCGGGAAGCACCTCGAGAACTGAATAGAAAATCGGGCCGTTACACCATGTCCATCCACCACGCCTAACTAATTCTTTGGATCGGTGTCACTGACATAGGGGTGTGAGACCTGGACACGTAAACTATGTCAGCCTGAACCACCGCACCTGAGGCTAAGGAAACGGGTTGTGGTAGGCTTACACCAGGAAGCCGCCCTTACCTTAACAGTGACAATCGGGGGCTACGGCGAACACGCCGAGGACGTGCCGATCGCCGGACGCGAGGCAATGCCAAGTCATCATCCCGACCGCTGGGGCATTTAACACCGCCACCCTTACCCAAGATTGCGGGCCTACCAGTAGGGTTAGCTAATCCTCACGGGTCCAGGACGAGCACTCGCTCGACGCCCGCCATGGATGCAAGGTACTTTATGCATCAGTCCGGATGATGCTATCTACCGCAACTCTAACCTCGCCCTAGCAATCAAAGAAACAATTCCATAAAATCCAATACGTGCTCAATAAGAATACAACGAGCCTAGCATGATACTACGAAGCAAGGAATGTGATACGAGCATGCCGTAAAGGAACAACCTAGCATGGATTAACATGAGAATTAAATCGAAAAAATCATGCTAATCGAATTCGAAATAGAGTACCTAGCTACACATGTCAATAAACACAACAAGCAATCAATCAGCAATCACATATAATATCGCAGGGTCCACACAACTCCGGTAAGAAATCCTTACCTTGGTCGGGGATGATTTGACACGAAAACCTAAGCGGCGAACGAACCCGAACTAGCTATCGAGAACCTATCAATCACAACAAAAATCACACAATATGCCTAAATACAATAAAATAAACAGGGCTCAGCTTGGGAGTAACTCACGAGGAGCGACGAACGCACGAACGAGCCGATTGCAAGAACGGGGCAGCAATGGGGCTGGCTGGGCGCGCTGGGGCGCGAGGCTGGGCGCGTGGGCGCCGACTGCGCGCGGACGGGCGCGCGGCGACACAGGGGCGTGCGTGCGAGCAGGGCGATGGCAATGCGACGCGACACGGAGCTGGCGAGAACGCGCGCGCGCGGACGCGAGTGGCACTGGGTGATGCGGCACGACTCGGCGAGCAGGGGCTCGGGCAGCTTCTGCGCGCGAACAGGGCGATCTGGGCGTTGGAGAAGAACGAGCTCGAATTCGAGCGATTGGAGAAGATTCGACGGCCGATTTGTTGATGGAGAACTCCCCTACACTAGCTGCACAACATCCATACCTCAAAACACCTCGACTCGGCCGAAAATGGCACAGCCCGAAACAGGGGAGAAGAAATCGAATTTTGAAGGAGAGGAAGAAGAAGAAGAACTTACCAGCTGCTCGGAGGGAGAATGGGCTTCGAATTGGAGGAGAGGAGCTCGGAATTGGCTGGTCGGCGAGGGAGAAAATCGCGAAGGAACGCAGTCGATTGGAGAAGAAAATCGCGAAGGAAATGGGGAAGAAGACTCGGCTGCTCTGCTTTAAACCGAACGCACGAAAACACGCTTATATACAAGATCGCGCGCGTAGATTAACAAACACGTTCAGTGGCTCGATTGGCAGCGACCCTCGCCTAGCTTCCCACGCGACCTTAGCTCGAATCTCACTCGACGCGCTATTTAATTCCCTATTTATTTCCACATTCTTCCAAGCCCAAATGTCTTCACCAAACTTCATGATCCCATTCAAATCGTCTCATAATTTTTCCGGCAATTAGCAAATACATAACCGCCCCGCTGGCCCGACTCAAAATTACCAAAATGCACTGGGCAACCCGAAAGACCGGATGAAATTTCCGGCCGTTACACTCATCGCTTCTACTGGCCGCACAACAACAAGGCTCACCTCTTCTTCTCTATACCAGCAAGAATACACCAAACAAAAGAAGGAGAAGAGGAAGAGAACTCTTACCCGGGATGACAATCGATCGAAGGGCTGCTCGGGGAGATGATGCACGGCAAGGAGCTTGGGGAGAGGAAGCTTGGGCGGCTAGGGTGGTTTTGGAGAAGAATGAATAATAAACCTAAAATCCCTTCATTTAATCAAATGCACCAAAACCCCAAAGACCCAAAGCTAACCAAGACATGCCGCGGAAAGAACAATAAGAACAACTTGAGGCAGGACCGGCAACAACACTCAACTGACCTTCAAGTCAACCTGGGTTCGATCCCCAAGAAACACACATTTAACTCCCAATTTTACTTTTGCATCTCACCATGCCCAAACACATCCACAAAGCATCAAAACCCTACATAAGATCATCCAATAATTTTAACAGCTGGAAAAGACAGAAACGACCCTGACGACCCGACCAAATTACCAAAATACCCCTAGGGCATACCTGGAAGACCAAGATGAAAACCTGGGCCGTTACAACAATTAAAGAAAATGCTTTGTTAACTTGGGGTGAGGGATCCATGAGCAAGAACTGAGATCACATATGTCCATAATTTTCATTAAGCCCCATCAAGAAACTCATGAGATATTCAAATTGGACACAATTCTCAATTTCTCGATTTCCATCACAGGTGCATAATCTACACATATAGCTAGGACGATAATAAGCATACTCGTCCCATAATCCCTTTATCTTGGAGAAATAAGTGGTGATAGAATCTTACTCTTGTTTCAATGTAGTTAGAGCACGCTTCAAATGAAAAATGTGAGGACCATCACGCCGTTGAAAACGGTCTTTCAAATCCAGCCAGATTTCCCGATCAGAATTCGAGAAAATAATAGACGATGAGATGGACTTAGAAACTGAATTCAATATTCATGCAATTACCATGTGGTTGTTTCTCATCCACAAAGACAAAAGTTCACCATCATCAGGTCGTAAAATTGACCAATCAATAAAACCCAACTTATTCTTGATGGAAAGGGCTATTTGCATTGATTTGCTCCAAGTAACATAATTGTCTTCAACCAGAAGTTCCGACACTAGCACCAAATTGGTTGTGTCACTATGGTGAAGATAATAATGACTATGGGGTCCATGTGAACCAACTTGAGGGATGAGAGTTGATTCAATCACTTCGGTGGACTTGGTTGTAGTTTTAGACTCCATAGGAATTCGAATAAATTTCAATCAGCAAAATAAAACCAGGGAAAAAACACAGACTGACGTGAACGACAGACGGAAAGACCACAGATGAAGGCGACGCTGACCTGTGGAAGACCTGCAGACAAAGACCTGCGGATAATGCAAAAGACTGGCTGATAAAAACCTTCAAATGACGCACGTGCAGACGTGATCGCTGATGAAGACCTGCGACTGACTTGTTGAAAACCTGCAGATCTGACGAATACGTGACGTGTGGAGGAACATTGCACAGAAAGGTGACTTGGTGCAATGCCTGACAAGGTCAGAATCTGAGATAAAAGAAAAATAGGAAAAGGTGGCTGCAACGGAAAGATACGAAAACCTAATATTACTACTCTGATCCCATAGGGAAACTTGTGAATGAAAAAGTATTTTCGTATGTTTTTATTCTCCTCATCGGCTAACTATATATGTACAAGCTAGATAAGAAACTTCTAGAATGATTTATAATAATAATAATAATATTTAATATTCTAATACGGGTTGTCATTCGAAACGAAAATGGAGAAGTCATGGCTTCAATGGCAAGACCAATGCAAGTTATTCTCGAGGCAAAGATTGGAGAAGCTATTGCCATTCGCAACAACATTTTGTGGGCGAAAGGTGAATTCGAGCACATGGAATTGCGAAAGAAGCTACCAACGTCGTTGAAGAGATCTGTTGGATGGAAGAAGTGCCCCAACCTATTGCACATATTTATAGAGCCGACCTGTAGAACGTGGTCATTTCTAGGACACTAAAACTTATTTTAGTTTTGCTTTTCTATTTATGTTTTCCTTGTTGGTCAAAAAAAAAAAAATCATATATTATGGTAATTTTTTTTTTGAACAAATATATTATGGTAATTGAGCTAGTAATGGACAGGTAAATGTAATATTTTTATCTTTAACCAACATTTAAATATATTGATAAACGTATTAAATCATACAATTTTAGGATACGTACAAGGGTGACACCTTTTCCAATATAATTATGATTTAAGAAAAAAACATGCAATCCAGTTATCCCAATTCCAAGTGGAAGCCAAAGACAAAAAGGTGGAATAAAAAAACAATACATATTTCACCGGCAAAATAAGTTGTCGGTCACAACTGAGGAGAAGTTAAAATGACGAAATTACAAACGAGCTCGTGAATGGAAACGATCAGAACTTGAGTTTGCATTTTTTTTCTTCTTTCTTTTTCAGCTGTTTGAGATTTGGGAACGACTTGCACTTGCAGTTTTCTACCATTTCACACCAACTGTTCTTCCAAATTGGGTAATTTCTTTCACTTGAATCATGGAGGATCATACTTAAATTATGAATTTGTATGTATAAGCATGTGTTTTAATGTGCTAATTAAGTTGGGTTTTTGTTTTCTTGTCTCTTCTTTTGGTTCTTGTAATATCTAAGCTTCATTTTGCCGGGAAGAGGATTGCATGTAAAAATGGATGTGAAATTTTTGCAGGATTCTGGTGGGGCAAGTACAGAACTTTGCATGATTAACTTTGTTGAAGCTGAGCTTTCTGTGATTTTTCGTTGTTAATTTGAAGAAATGAGTGTGGAAAATACATGGGTTCCTTTGACTACGGTCAAGCCCCAATTCCATGGAGTAGAAGATCAACAGAAATGGGATAGTTGTACTGAAGAATTTGAAGTTGAATTGGGTGGAAAAGGAGTTGCATGTTCAGATACTTCTGATTTTGTGACACTTGGGAGTGAGCATGTTTTGGTGGTGGATTTGAATGAGATGAAATGGGCTGAGAAAACAGAGTCTGTTTTACATGGTATGTCTTGCTAAATCAACTTTACTTTGTTTTTCAAAATACTTATTATTTTAATACCATTGGCCTAATTGTCAATAAATTCCTAGTGGTCAATAAGGGTCTTTAAATGCCAAATAGGTAACTGCCACCAAGGTGCATGGAAATTATCATAAAATGCTGAGAGAGAATGAATTCAATAACTCATATATTGATCCAACTAAATGTAGTAGGGTCAAATTATGTTCCTTTAGAGTCTTAGTTTCAAAACCTGCTAGTGATTTTTATGTTAAAACCTCTCATTATCGCCGGAGTCCGAATGTTGGGATGGATACAGAAGCATTGGGTATATAGTGGGGCCAACTATAAAGTCAAATAGGTAAACAACTGTAATTTCTAGTTTATAAGAAAATGTTTTTTTTTCTCTTTTATTTTCGTTTATAAGAAAATGTAGTAGGCCAGGTTGTTGTTCATTAGATTATTCGGCTTATGGATGTTGAAATTAAAAAAAAAATAGTAATAAAAGAACTCATGATTTCGATTGATTTTTTCATCTTAGGAAATTTTCATCATGACTATCTGGGTGATTCTAAATTTTTAAATCATCGATCGTTACTGTCGATGAATATTAGCTGAGATTCCAAACAATTTGAGCTTAGCACGATTTGGAAGGGATTTTTGAAGGTGAAATGGCATGAGCTTATCGAAAATGTGCATAACATGGCAAAATGCTTGTTTTAGGATCATTAGATTTGAAATGGTAACATTTCTCTCATCAATCAGATTCCGTGCACTATTAGTTTGTATGTGTTACTGTTCGATGTTTTCAGGGAAAGTGGTCATGCTGTTTCACTCACGAATACAGAAGCAAAAATGGACTAGAAATTGATGACCCTTTTCTTAAATATGCAAGTCATACTTTTTCCGAACCATATTTTTAGATCTTCATTCATGTGTTTGAATCCTTTTTGAACCATGAAATTGTGTCAGGTGAACTTTCTAGCAAGACCACCCCCCATTTTATACCCCCAACACCGGATAAGACGACAAATGTGGATCTCAAACTGGTAGTTGAAGCTCAAAGCACACTAGCAGAAGAAAAAATATACGAGGGCCAGGCACAAAATTGTAAGACTGTCACCAAAAAAACAGCTGAGGATGGCCTCCAGCAGGAAATTTGCGAGCTAGCCTTGGATTCAGCGTGTGCTTCGGTGTTGACACCAATTAAGAACAACGAAAACTCCGAAAAAGACATTGCCGACAGTGTGAATGCAATAACCAAGTTGAGACAATATAAAAGAAAGCACAGGCCCAAGGTAATTACAGAAGGCAAACCAAGAACAGTTAAATCAGCCACGCTGGGAGCTGCCACTTCCCAAGAATTGTTGAAAACTAAGAGAAAGTATGTCCGAAAGATTGCAGTAAAAAAACCTAATGAAAGTCATCTTGAACCAGGACCTCTTAATCCGGTCGCCCCAGACGTTGCTGGTTCAAAGGAAAACCCAAGAGGGCCCGAGGTAGTTACAGAACGAAAACTGAGAACAGCTAAATCAGCCACTCAGAGAGCTGCCACTTCTCAAGAAAACTTGAGGACCAAGAGAAAGTATGTTCGAAAGACAGCTGTAAAAACACCAATGGAAAGTCTTTTTGAACTTGGAACTCCTAATCCGGTCACCCCAGAAGTTGCTGGTTCTAAGGAAAACCAAAGAGGAGTAGTGACGCACACTGAAAAATGTGTAGTTAACACAGCAGATGTTTCTATGTTGAAAATAGGAGCGTCAACTGATGTGCAAGTGCGACAAAAACGTAGTAGGAAAACATGCAGAAGGAGTTTAAACTTTGACAAACAACAATATGAAAACTCTTTGTTCAAGTATTCGTCCAACACTTCAGGATCGATGGCACATATTTCAACTACTGATAGTTATGAATCACATTCAATGCTGACGCCTACGAAAGAAAGTGACGCAGTGTTTGATCACAGAAAAGCTGGAATGTTGTATAACACTGATCAAGTTCCAATTGAATATAGCACTTCCCAGTTAAGACTTCAAATTAATCAACATAAGAACCAAAGAGGGATGGGGAAGTTCATTTCAACTAATCATTTATTATCAAGTTCAAAAGATTGGTTCTGCAATAGTATGACCATCTCAACTGAGAAAAAAGAAGGGTTGAAGAGAAAATGTTGTCATGATATCAATCAAAATGATATTGGAAGTTTTGATTTAATTGAAGAATTTTATAACTCGATTTATGCACCTCAGATGCTACAATCCGAGTACTTCCCCAAAGCGAAAACTGATAATGTGCAACATTCTGGCCTATCCAGTGCATATTTTAATGTTACCGGACAAGCACACGAAGTAAATAGCTTGAAGGAAAATCCTTGCACATTGAAAACTGGCTACTCGATTTCTAGACCTCAGGCCAGTTGGTTAATTCCAAGAAGACGTGGAAAATCAGTGAATTCCTATAAACTACAACCCTTTGAGTTCACACTGGCCACAAATCAGAAGGAGATGACACAGAGGAGATGCGAAGCTCAAGATCATGTTTGGTACCTGGATTCATGGTCTCATCAGAGCAATATAAGGACAAAATATTCCTCAAAACAACCATCAGTGGTTACTGATCGTCAAAGAATCGAGAACTCTCACACACATCACCTGAAAG
Source organism: Sicyos edulis (assembly GCA_036507275.1). Lineage (NCBI taxonomy): Eukaryota > Viridiplantae > Streptophyta > Magnoliopsida > Cucurbitales > Cucurbitaceae > Sicyos > Sicyos edulis. Next base: position 15,290,305 of record CM071856.1, on the reverse strand, counting down.
CAAAAGTGGGGAGAAAAAAACAAAAGCCAGACCCTCTTACTTCTTCATCCAGTATGAATGGAACAGAGCAGCAGCCAAAGTTTTCCTTATATTGCCAATGCCACACTTACCAATTACCTCCAGGTTCATTCATCGAAACAAATTTCATATCTTGACATCAATATCAATAATAGATAATTTTATAAAACAAAAGTGCAAGGGAAAAAACTATTCCTAACAAAATGCAGTGTTGTGCAGGGACTCCTTCAGAAATTAATTCAGGATTGGAGCTTTCTACCAATGCCATGGTTGAAGAAATGAAGATTCTAGACATTAACAGAGAAGAAAAAATGTCATTGTATGAGGAGCATAATGAAATGATACCTTACAACATGCAGAGCCAAGGGCATAATGCACTTGTTGTGTATAGAAGAGATGGCTCTATAGTACCATTCGCAGGTTCTTTGAGTCCAGTAAAAAAGCGAAGACGATATGCCAAAGTTGATCTTGATGAAGAGACAGTTAGAGTCTGGAAGCTATTGATGGACAATTCCAATTATGAACTTTTTGATGAATCAGGTGAAGATAAGGGAAAACGGTGGGAGGAAGAAAGAAGTGTTTTTTCCAGAAGAGCAGACTCATTTATTGCAAAAATGCATCTTATACAAGGTACTTCTTAGCTTTTACATGTTTGGTGGTTCTATAGGTTTCTTTTTCCTTTTATTGTGAGAAAATTAACTGAATTTGGAAATGAAATTTATATCAAAATTGAAATTTCTTAGAATTTTCTACGGATGCCAGCATTCCCACCATCTGGTTTTTATTTGCAAACTAGTAAGGGTTAAGATAGTGTTGGGATGGGTGAAGGAAGGAATTCTGGACAATGTTCATGAAACATTTCAAATTATATAAAAATAAATGGAGATCATTTGATGAAGTTGAACCAAAAGAAGTACAATTTATTTACACTAGCTTCTACAACAGCTTCATTATCATCCCTAAGCCAGTCCCCTTAATTTGATGATAGCTAGGTTCCAAATTCAACTCGGATAGCACGTTCCTCTTTGTAGTAGCTCATCAATCACTTCAATGGAGAACTTGCCCGCTTTTGCTTCATTTTCGAATGTGCAGTATCCGTAACAAAAATCCCCCAACTATGATTTTTATTCTCAACCAAGAAAATAGAACTTGGAATGAACTACCCCTGCCTATACTGACCTCATTACCAGCATGATGGATATTTGGAGGGTTCTGGAATGAATTTCGAGAATGTATATTTTATTTTATTTTATTGTTAGCTGATTTTATTTTCCTTTAGGGGATTGGTCTAGTTTCTTGTTTTGACCCACTAGGATATGTCAGCAATGCTCCCCAAAAACTTCACTGTTCTTCATGGCCTTTAGTGTTACCTTTGTCGCGTGGTGTGGGAAGAGTTGAATTCATAGACAGTTAACCAACTAATCTACAATTGATCAGATGAGATATGCCATGAACTTTTTAATGCCCTACGATTACTTAGTCAGGAGTCTCTCGCTGCCCAGCCCTCGAAATCTAAATATGTAATCCTGCTTCTATTTTCGTATATGGGATTTTATATAATTGGGTCTTATCTATAATAGGGTTTAATGAGAATGCACTATATAAACTCGAATTAAACCATAACCCTCACGATTTCGACATTCTTTATTTTTGCCATCTCCTTAATAAAATGTTCCCTTCTCTGCCCGTGAGTAGTTAACACACAGTTAGTAAATCACGTAAATTTTGTGTTCTTCTCTTTTACGTTTTTCTCTATATTTTTGATTGATTGTTGATTGCCGTTTTCATAACCTGACCCATGTTCAACCTTCCTTGGCACGAGTTGATTTCTATTTTCTACTGATTAAGCTGTTTCTTCTTTTCCTTTCTTCTAATTTTTGAGTGGGGGAGACTCTATTTTACAAGTCGCAGCAGCACTTAATCAAGATTGTACTAAAATAATAAAATCCTTGAAAGTAGAAGAAAATTGCCTTTTGAATAAACCAACTGCAGGAATAAACACCCATCGTTAACATTATTATAATTTCAATATTAACACAATAATTTTTCAGGAGACAGAGGCTTCTCTCAGTGGAAGGGATCAGTTTTAGACTCAGTGATTGGAGTTTTTCTCACTCAGAATGTGTCAGATCATCTTTCCAGGTGAATTATAGTTTAACATGCAAAAAAGAAAAACAGAACGGTTAAATATCTTCTGACTGTTTGTCTGCCCCTTCCATACAGCTCGGCATTTATGTCACTTGCCGCACGTTATCCCTTAAAATCTAGAAGCCTCCACGAGTCAAGTGTCGATGAACAGACAAGCTTGGTAGTCAATGAACCAAAAGATAGTTTGTGCAATGCAGAAGATAGTATAACATGGGTTAAACAGATTTCAGATCAACCAGTTTGTAAACGAAGTTGCATGACTGCGTGTGAAACCAACAAAGCTGAAGGAGATTTTCTCCCAAGAAGTGAATCTTCAGGAAGCAACACAGCTGAGGTTTCCACTATGCATGAATACCAGTGCTCGATCACGTCTTCTGGTAGTCAAAAGACAGGTGCACCGGACGATCGCAGATCAACAACAGAAATCAGTACTATAGTAGAAGCATTATCTTTGGGAGAAGAGAAGACTGCAGCTGCTGCTATATTGTCTCAAACGTCCATTATTTCTGAACATTCTATAAATTCTTTGTGTCCCCTATCAATTGAAGATAAAATGCCCAGCTTGAAAAGCAACTGTGAAAAAGATTTGCCATCAAAAGATATTAGTGTGGACGGGCTTGCTTCATCTGTGGAGGTTATACAGATCATAGAAACAAATAAGCTTAAGTCGGACTCCAAAATTGAAAGTGGTAATGACTCATCGGATGAGAGATCAGAGGGTACTTGTAGTACTTCAGAAGAGAAGAACGTTGATCAAAGAGAAAACAATGACAATGCTGATTGTCATAAAAGCTCTTTAAAAGAATCTCCTAGTCATTCAAGTGATCAATTGCAGAAAACATCGATCTCGAGGGTTACAGAAGTTGAGGGCCATAAAATGTGCAAAGAAGTCACCTCATTTTCCTATGTTTACAAAAGAAGGGATGTATATGGTACTAATGAACGTACACGGACACTCGATTCTGTACATCAAACTACTGTCCTCAACGCGAACAATGTTCAAGAAAAAAGACAACAGGCTTCAATGAACGACCAGAAAATACATCAAACTCTGCCGAGTTCTTTGATGGATAGTACTCATGACCGTGCACTTAGTAGGAAGCTCGATGATCAAAAAGATACTCCTAACCCAAACAGAGAACGAGTAAAAAGGGAGAAAAGGGTTGGTGTTGACTGGGACAACCTGAGAAAACTGGCTGAGGGGAGTGGAAAAAGAGAGAGAACTACAAATACAATGGACTCATTGGATTGGGAAGCTGTAAGACATGCAGATATCGATGAGATTGCTTACACTATCAGGGAACGAGGGATGAACAACAGGCTTGCAGAACGAATAAAAGTACACACTTAACTATGGAAATAAAACTCTAATTCCTTGAATCATCATCTCAGTTTTCTAACTGTAGTGACTAGGCTTAAAGCTATTCTTAATTTGAGCAGGATTTTCTTGACCGACTGGTGAAAGATCATGGAAGCACTGATCTTGAGTGGTTAAGGGATGTTCCGCCGGATCAAGTAAAGTAAGCTCATTTATTTATTAATTAAGATCCTCTACTCACTCATAGTACAAATACTGCTTGCAATGTACTAAACTTTGTAGTCTTTATACTATACATGTAGGGAATTTTTACTCAGCGTGAGGGGGTTGGGATTGAAAAGCGTGGAGTGTGTACGCCTTCTTACCCTGCAGCAGCTTGCTTTTCCAGTAAGTTAAAACGACTAGTTTTTCCGTAACTGCTAGGACAGATGTAGAGGCTAACAGTTTGTTTTCCACCCTACAGGTGGACACTAATGTTGGACGTATAGCTGTACGATTAGGATGGGTACCCCTTAAGCCACTACCGGAATCGCTGCAATTGCATCTTTTGGAGCTGTCAGTAATCACTATGAAAGCTTGTATTTTAAATTTTCTTAAAAAATTTATATTCTATTTGGAACATTATATAATATTTTGTGTCCTTGCAGATACCCAGTCCTTGAGTCCATTCAAAAGTATCTCTGGCCACGGCTGTGCAAGCTTGACCAAAGAACATTGTAAGGTTTACATTTCCTATCTGATTTTTCAGGGGGGACACTAAAAAAATTGTCACTAAAACCGAGTTTTCAACTAACCTTGAATATTCTGGTTATAGGTATGAGCTGCATTACCAAATGATTACTTTTGGAAAGGTAACTATTTTACCGTGGATAACTTGTTTGTGTCACTGAAGGTAAACTAAGTAGAACGCTCTTGTATAGGTCTTCTGCACAAAAAGCAAACCAAATTGCAATGCTTGTCCAATGAGAGGAGAGTGTAGACATTTTGCAAGTGCTTTTGCGAGGTTTGCATTTCTCAATCCTACTACATCCAATATTGCTTTAGAAAAATAAGAAATTTTTTTTTGGGGAAGGGGGATTCAAACCTACGTATTATAAACATTCTATAAATCTTATAAAAATAATTGTATTGATTGTCTTATTCTAATTTACTACAATAAGATTCTATATGATAAAAGTTTTGTTAAGACACCGATATGATACACCATAGAGCTAACACCGAAATGATAAATACACAATAGAATTATATTGATATGATACATAGAGGTTACAACACCATACCGTAGCCTTTCAAGAGGACTACTCTCTCCCATCAAAGCTGAAAATGTCAAAATAATCCCCCTTTTCAAAGACCCTAAGGGGGTGTTTGGTGGAGGTATTAAATTAATCCGGATTAACTTAATCCTTCTAATTCGTGTTTGGTGGACGAATTAACTTAATCCCTCAGATTAAGTTAATCTTTCACAAACTCCAACAATAATCCTCATATTTTCTCTCTCTGTCTCGTTTTTCGAAATTATCTTTAATTATATTTTTCAAACTATTTATTCAACTTTTAAAATTTAGATTTAAAAGTTTATTCATATATTTTTTTTATGTTTTATAGTTCATTTAATATTTTTAAATTTAATATTAAATGTTAAATTATCTAAAGAAAAAAATGGTTCAAGAAAATAAAAGAAATATATTTCATTTTCAAGAGAAAATTATTTGAATGGAACAAAACAAATTCCTAAATTATAAAACTCATTTTTCTACTTAGAATATAATTAGTTTTATTATTATATACCTACAAAATTTTACTTGTGTTATTTTATGACTTGTTTTCTAAGCATCTAAATTGGTTGTTATATACAAATATACTTTTGTTATTATTATATTGACTACAATTTTAATTCAAATGAGTATTAACCAATAAAATAAGTAGAATGATTTAAAAATACATGAAAATTAGGTTTATACTTTCATTATAACTTTCATCAAGATAGTATAGTCCAACATATTTAAACTACTTTAAAAATATGAGTAAAATTGAATTTCAAACTTAATTACCATTCACACAAGTTAAGGTGTACTAAATAAATTAAATTGATTTTTTTAATTTTAAATTTATATCAATCTTGTAATTAAGTAATTAAAATGATTTTTTATATATAATTTCCTATATCTTTCTAAATTTTTTGAATGAAAATAAAGTTTTTTATATTGTTTTTAATTAAATATAGATATTAAGTTAAGATTGAAATAAATAATAAAATATATATTCATCAAGCATATTTTATTTAAATTAATATTATTGCTACATTTTCAAATGAATGTCATTTTGTCATGAAACTATTGTAAAGAGAAAACAAATTAAAGAGTAGACATTTAAAAAAATATATAAAAAATGTTAAATAAAAACTCAGTTTAACTTAATCCCTCCACCAAACAACATTCTGCTTAATTTAATCCAGCTTAACATAATATGTCCACCAAACATAGATTAACTTAATCTTCAGCTTAACTTAATACCGACTAACTTAATCCTAATCTCTGCACCAAACACCCCCTAACTCTCTTGTTTATATTAAAATCCTTAAGTACTAATTACTATTCTACCCTTCCACATATTATATTCATATCCCAGAACTACCCTTCTTAGATTTCTAAGACATTCCTCTTTTTAAAAATTAGGTCTTCCAGAAATACTCAAGTCTGCTTCAAACTTTGTGGTGTACGTATACATAAAAAGTACATAAATAATTATCCAAGATCTATATTCGTTTTACTAGATCAAGTGGATACAATTTGTATTTCCATTCATGGGTTACATGTGATATTTCAACGGCTTAATGCATTTCGTATACATTAACTTTTTAACATTGACATATTTATCAATGGGATGAAGTTAGGCAATTCAAAATAAGATAAACAGCAGCATTTCTCATTGTCATTTCCAACATAGGTTTTAAGGTTTTCTATAACGTTTGAAAGAAGTAAATGGTGCCATTACTGGCCTGTTGTTTACAAGCGTCATTTTATGCTTATATTCTAGCTTGTTGGCTCAGCGCTTCTTAACATAAACCATTCAAGTAAAATTGCTTATAAATACTAGTACTATTGGAAAATCAAGTTAATGAGTGACATCAATGCAGTGCAAGGCTTGCACTACCTGCGCCAGAAGAAAAGAGTTCAAGTACGATGAATGCAACTGAAAGAAAGGCTGATATAAACCAGGCTGTAGTTGTTCATCAAGAACCGTCGGCTCTCACTCAGGAAACAGATCGAATTGAAAGTAATCAGCAGTTAATTAGAGCGAAGCCTGGAGGAAGTAACAACGAGCCCATTATTGAGGAACCAGCGACACCAGAACCAGAATGCCCACAAATTCCTGAAACTGACATTGAGGATTCATTATATGAAGACCCTGATGAGATTCCTACAATAGAGCTTAATATTGAAGCATTCACTAAGAACGTACAGAAATACATGCAGGAAAATATGGAACTTCAGGAGGGTAGCATGTCAAAGGCGCTTGTCGTCATAAGTCCAGAAGCAGCATCGATCCCCACGCCTAAGCTTAAGAATATCAGTCGACTGAGAACAGAGCATCAAGTGTAAGTACACAGTTCCCACCTCTAAAAAAGATTAAATCTTTAAGTGGGAGAAGTCTTTTCAGTTAAAGGAATAGAAGAAGAAACAAAGTAGAGCTGAAATATTTTGTTAATGTGAAGAACAAATTGTTACACTTACTAGATTTGCTATCGATTAAAGATTCAGGCTGTGATTGTATTTTACCATCATGCAGTTACGAACTTCCAGACTCCCATCCTCTTCTAGAAAAGGTTAGCTGTTCCTACATCTAAACGCTCAATTTTTTATTCATGCTCTGATTAAATTGATAAGGATGACAATCCACTGTATATATCAATGTCCACTTTGGACATAACTCTCTTAGCGAGATAGTTGTCGTCACTTCTATATCCATAATTTTCCAAGATAACTTTGTTTGTGGCCAACAATTTGTTTGATAACAATTTGGTTTTTTGTTTTTTAAATTTAACCTTACAACAACTATTTTACCATAAGTTTTTTTTTACTTGGATATCTACTTCTTACCTATATTTGTAGAAATCAAACCAAAATTTGAAAATGAAAATAAGTAACTTCTAAATTTTTTTTTATTTTTTTTTAAAAGTTGGTTAGCATTCACATACTTTCTTAAAGAAAAGTGGATACATTGTAGGAAATTTATTTAAGAATAGGCTTAAATGCTTGAATTTCAAAAACCAAAACAAAAAAGCAATCGGTTATCTAACGAGACCTAAATATTGTCTAATTGTTTTTATTGCCTCTCATGTTACAGTTAAAGCTGGAGAAACGTGAGCCAGATGATCCATGTTTCTACCTTCTTGCCATATGGACACCGGGTAATAATCAACTTATAAACTCATTTTCAGAGAATATGCAAAGAGTATTATAAACTGATCATTAATACTGTCTACGTTTAGCGAACAATTGTATGAAATATAAATTTGCAGTAATTTCATCAGGTGAAACAGCAAATTCTGTTGAACTACCACATACACAATGTAGTTCTCAAAAAAGGGGACTGTGTGGAGAAAAAGAATGTTTCTCATGTAATAGTATCAGAGAAGCTGATTCCGAAGTGGTTAGAGGGACCATTCTGGTGAGGATAGACGCAGCTAAACACATTATTGTCCCAATACAATTTCTAACACAGCCTATAGCTAACTAATTATAAGTACAGATCCCGTGTCGAACCGCAATGAGAGGAAGCTTTCCGCTAAATGGAACTTACTTTCAAGTTAATGAGGTTTTAAGGAACTCTGACCTTGCGTATTATTTTATACTAAAGTTCTTTTGACATGAAGCGAACTAATACGGTGGAATCATTGTTATGCAGGTGTTTGCAGATCATGAATCTAGCCTTAACCCAATTGACGTTCCTAGAAATTGGTTATGGAAACTCTCAAGACGGACAGTGTACTTCGGAACCTCTATACCAACAATATTCAAGGGTATGCTTTTTTTTTTCTCTCGAGTTCAATTGGGGTGGGAGAATTTGAGCACATAACCTCTAAGGTAAGGTTGAGAGGTTATATATTTGTAAAAAGGTAATGGTTTCTTTTTTCGTTATGTCTTTTAGTGACACTTGGGAATGCACTTTTCATGTACTAGGTTTATCAACGGAAGAGATTCAAGGTTGCTTCTGGAAAGGTAAGAATATCTGTCCATCAAAAGGGATTTTTTTAATTCATTTTCTTTAATTAGGAGGATATTTAAACAAATTTAGTTCCTACAAAGCTAAACCTTTGAGATCCATCATCATACATGTTAATAGAATAGTTGGTTAATTCGACCCTAATACCTGTAGAAACTAAATGCCAACAATAAAACAAACAAGTAATAATCGTGCAAGGTTTTCGCTTCGGGATTGGTAAGACAAAACACTCGCAAACTTCTATAAACACTTTTCTTTATTTCTCTAAAAAACGCTACACAATTTTCTCACTTTTTCCTCTATGGAATGAGCACTCTATTTATAACCTATTACAAATTCGGTATCCAAGTTCTTATCGTAAACGTTCCCCACTAATTGATAAATCAAGAATCCACTAATTCCTCGATTAACAATTATTCCAAAATGCATTAAAATTACATTTAAGTTTATTCAACAATATCTCTATCTGCAATAACTCTTTAAAATAGGTTGGTGTTTTGACTTTATAGTTTATTACTTTAATTGGGAAGAAAATTAAACTTAGGTGACTTAAAATTGTAAAGAGAATTTCCTCGGGAAAAAAAAACATTGTAAGGAGAAAGTTCTCTCTAAACAAACATTGTAATTAGGAGGGATCCTCCCCACAGATCCATTTCAGAACAATACCCTTCTTCTCCGACGACTTTCGTCCATCTTGCTCATCGAAAATTTTCCATCCATCTCGCTCATCGACTATTTTCCATCCACCGGCTTATAAGGAGATATATAGCTTGAGTTCTCTCAAATAGGCTGAAATATGTTCTACCGTCAAACAACACAATTGATTTTTTATCTAAGGTTCTAATGGGTCCTCCTTTCTATGGCCTTAAGAAGTTCATGTTGAGGGATGATCATCTTATCCAGATCTCCACATTGGTATGATATTGTTCACTTTGGGCATAGCCTCTCATGACTTTGATTTTGGTTTCACCCAAAAGGTCTTATACCAATGGAGATGTTTGTCCTCCCTTATAAACCCCTTTAATAACCCATGATCTACGTCTTATTTAACCAATGTGGGATTACTACTTTGTTTGTATTCCCAACAATCCTCCTCTCGAACAAAGTACCGCATGCGTGTTTCCCTTACTAATGGTCATTTTTGAATTAAATTTGAGCGCACCTTAACTCAAACCACGAATTCTTCCGAATTATACTTGAGCAAGCTGTAAAGCTCAACCACGGATCCGTTTGATTTATATGTTTCAGCGCACAACAACTACCTCTCATTGAGAAAACCATTTTAGAAGCACTCCACACTGGAGCGCATAGTCGTTATCCCACACCAAGGCAACCATTTTATAAGTACTCACATCGGAGCACATATAAGGCATCTCAACTACGGATTTTTATCAGGATTGTTTTAGACTCCATATTGAGGCTTACAAATCTTTGTTTCATACTCAAGGTGCTTTCGATATAGTTACATTAGGGGAACCGCTCTGATACTACTTTTAAACTATCAGAGTTTTAACTCCCAATTTCATAGGTGCCTTTCTCCCTCTTCGTTTTCTATTTACCTAGCATGACTTCTATTCTCCCTGCACAATGGGAATCATCGTTTACTTCCTTGATATGGTGGTCTACACTATTACTCTTCGTCCCCCTCATTCTCTTCATCTCTCATTAGTGACTCTTTCTTCCCCTTTCCTCTCTCTTTCTTCATTTTTAAGCTATCAATTTAAGTTTTTGGGTTGATTGGTAATTTAATATAGTTCAATATCCTATAGGAGGTCCACAGATATCTCATTCCTCTGAATGTATGTATGTTTTGCTAAGGAAAATGATGCCACCTAGTCGATTGATTTGTGGCATCTCTCCCCGAACACCTTCTTGGGATCTCCAGTGTCTCACTAGAGTTACACTCCATCAGCTCATACGAATACACAAATGCCCCCATCAACAATCAACCACACAAGGTTCTTACTTTGACATTAACCCTTATAAGTACATGGATGCCTCATCAAAATTCTGGCTTTTCTTCATTGGCTTTCAATGAGGCGACTACCACTTCATTGGTATATCATCTGGCATTACGTGGGCGTAACACACAAAGAATCATCTAATGACATCGCTTGACTGTAATTGGTTTTATTGTTTGGCCTATGTAGTTAGCTTGTTTCTCCTCCATCGTAACTCTTTCACTAATCCTATTAAAAAATTATTGTTTTAACTTTGAAATGAAGCATTTAGATATCATTTGATAACAATTTAGGTTTAGTTGAAAGAATTCCATCTTTCCTTGAGAAAATTGAATACTAACCAAATTTTAAAAATCAAAGTAAGTTTTTGAAAGCTATTTTTTTAAAAAAACTGGAAATTAGAGCTTTGCTCCCCTATACCCAAGTCACTAATCCTATTAAAAAATTATTGTTTTAACTTTGAAATGAAGCATTTAGATATCATTTGATAACAATTTAGGTTTAGTTGAAAGAATTCCATCTTTCCTTGAGAAAATTGAATACTAACCAAATTTTAAAAACCAAAGTAAGTTTTTGAAAGCTATTTTTTTTTTTAAACTGGAAATCAAAGCTTTGCTCCCTTATACCCAGGGCACCACTGGCCCGTCCCTAGACTGTGGCACCGGGATACTTCGAAGGGTATTCTAGTTTAAGCGCTTTCAAGTGGTCTCGAACCAGTGATCTCTCAAAGAAGCATGTCTTGAAGTATTTAGCCTCAACCGCTGAGCTGTCCCTTGGGACAGTGGTTGTTGTAGATTTAAATTTCAAAAAAACACATGGCTATCAAACGAGACTTTATTATTTTTATTTTTTTTGGTTTTTGAAATCAAAGTTTGTTTTCACTCAAATTCTTTGAATGCTAACAAAAAGTTACTAAGTTTTTTGAATAAACTTTTTTTAGTTTTTAAATTTTGGTTTGGTTTTTAAAAATATATTAATAATGCATGGACAAGAGCAGGGGCGGACCTACATAGGGACTAAGGGGCCATGGCCCCCCCAAAATTTTTAAATTTAATACCTAAAATGTATTTTTGGTCATTTAAAAAATTATAAATACGTATTATATAATATAAATTACAATTATTTACATTATCCTGTGTGTGCTCCAGCGGTAGCATGGCCTCCAGCGATAGATGGTGATAGATGGTTTTTGTCTTTTTGAGAAGGGTTTGAATCCCAATTTCTTGTTAACTTTATTTCCTTTCTTTTATTTAATTTTTTCTTACTTTTTTTTTTAAGGGGGACCAACCATCTCTATATAGAAGGCACAACTACTCTCAAATAATATGAGAGTCAAATATAAACTATTCTTAGACCTATATTATTTTTATATAATATTTTTAATTTTTATTTAATTTATTAGATATATTTTTAAAAATTATTTCAGTTTATATATTTAATTCTATAATATATCAGGGTATTCTATGGTTAATTTATTCAACAATTTTTTTTAAAAAAAATTGTGGATTTATTAGATAAAAAAAGTTGAAAATTTATAGATGTATTAACACTTTTAAAGTTTAGAATTTTATTTGATATTAAGTTTAGTCATGTACTGATGTAGGGGTAAAGTGTAACATTTAAAATTGGAGATTTTGCATAGTGTAATAAAAAATGGCAAAATATTTCCATCTATAACACAAAATCAAAATTAATTCAATTGTAGTGAAAATTCAAATTGAGTTCTATCACTGGTTGAGTACTATTAGTCATAGAATTCAATCAATGATAGACTCATTATATTACTGCTTGAGTTTTTTATGAGTGATAGAAATTCAAATTAAGTTCTATTAGATAAAAATTAATGTATTATAGATGAATTATTTTAAAAATTCTGCTGTAAATATAATACAGAAATTCAATCAATGTATGATAGATGGATCCGCCCCTACCAGCCCCATATTCCATCCCCTCCAAACACCTTTATCCAAATTTTTCTTACACCTCTTCTCAATTTTTTTTTTCCATACAACCTCACGTTTTCATGCAATCAGACACTCTTATTCAAATACAAGGTTGTTATTAGAGATATTTAGAGGTATTAGAGCAACTAGTTGAGAGTTGGTTACGCCTTCTGATTATAAATAGAGGTTGGGGGTAAGGGTAGAGGTATATAGGAAATATTTTGGCAAATATGGTTTAGATCTTAGAGTGACTTATAAGATGGGGAGGTCCAAGTTCCTCTAAAGCTTGGTTTATCTTATATTTGGTTTCTTTTATTTCGTAATACAATTCGGGTTCTATCACTTTTCTTCGAACAACCTTATCCAATCATGGTCGTGCAACTACTCAATCAAAGGAAAACCATAGGTTTGAGTAGTTCTAGGCTTAAATTTTGAAAACAAAAAATTAAAAACAAAACTGATGAAACAGGGGGGACTTAGCCTCTTGCTTATTTCCATGTCATCTTCCAAGATAACTAAAAAACTTGATGAAAAAATTATTTACATCTCATTGATGTATGAATATATCAACAAAACATCAGTTTGATTCTTGATCTATAATTTTCAAATTTGGTTCCACAAGCACATCCCATAGCAAAATAATTATTAAAGACTTCCTTTCAAGCTAACTTTGTTTAACACAAGCAAATGATATATGATATGATGATAGACCCCTTAACCATTTAGAGGAGTTAGTTAACTCTAGTTAAGTTACCTTAACTCTTTAGAGAGTTAGTTAACTCTAGTTTAAGTGAGTTGGTTAGTCTCTTAGAGGACTACATATACATATTTAGATGTATGTTTTACTTAACTAAATTATTAATAGGACCTTGAGATATGACGATCAAATGTACCTTTAACTATGTAAATGACATGATTATTTCTCTCAATGCGAGATGCACTCACGCTGCGACGTGCAAATGCAGGATGCACTAACGCTATGGAATGCGAGATGTGCTAAACGAATGCAGAATGCATTGTTGCAATGGGGAAAGCGTTTACGCAATGGGGGCGTTGCCCCCGCACCCCTACTCGCTGACCAGCTAGCGAGACCTCCGACTAACTAATCGCAGAGCATTTAGCATTCAAGATATATCTTAACAATTTTCTTATAAAAATAATTATGTTCAAATTTAATTTTGGCTTTTGAACTTTTTAGAATTAAACTGGACTTTTCATTGGGAAAATGAAAAAGGCACTAATAAAATGATCAAAATACATAACTCCAAAAGATAAAAAGAAAAAAACAATAATAATAAACCATCTACAAAAGGCATTAATAAATTATCTTGGAGTAGTACTCCAATGTCACGAATGATGTTGAATTCTAAACAAAAAAAACTTATAAAAAGAAAATAGAATATAAAAGCATGTCATCAGATGACACTCAGGTTAGAAAATAAAAGCATATAAACAGTGGTGAAAGATAAAATTCAAATTTTATAAATTCTTCATTTAATAATGAACCAAAAATTGGGTTTAAATAGACTACAAGAGATGACCTAATTATAAAAGGAAAATACAATATCTAATTATAGAAGGAAAAGATGACCTAATAATAAAAAGAAAAGATTTTACCTAGTTATAAAATGAAAAGATAGAAAATTATTTTTAATCTAATCCTTGGAGGAATAAATAATTAAAAAAGATGAAAATACAATATATTAAAAATAACATAAACCAACTCTCCCCTTCAAGCTAGATTGTATATGGAATGCAAGCCAAGCTTGGAGTTAAATTTATTAGAATTGGTCATTGTGATGATGATGAGCCGATTGTGATGATGATGTGCCAATTGAGATGCCGATGTGAATTGGATGGGTGCTACTAGGGAAAAATTGAATGAGTGTTGCCAGGACAATTTGGGAATGTTTATTAGGGTCAATTCGAAAATGCAACTGGGATAGAAGATGTTAAGGCCAACTGGAAAAGAAGATGCCAAGGCCAGTTGGGAAAGAAGATGTCAGGGCTAGCTGGGAAAGGATATGTCAAGGCTAGATGGGAAAGGAGATGTCAAGGCTAGATGGGAAAGGAGATGTCAGGGCTAGCTAGGAAAGGAGAATGGAGAAAAGAAATTCGTTTGAAGGATTTTGTAGAGAAATTTTGTTTTTGAAAAGAGGGTAGAAGATTGGTAGTGATATTTTGATTTTCTAGGGTTTTATAAAATGAGAACATAGAGGTTTGAAGGAAGAAATTCTTAAAGGATTTGAAGGGAAAAGAAGAAGATTTTGGAGAAAGATTTGGAAGGATAAACACATAGAAGAAAGCGTTGATTTTGGAGATTTTTTTTGTTTCCTTGTTTTTTTTTTTGTTGAGAAAAAAACGAAGAAGAATATGAAGAAGAAGAAGTTTAGGAGGGGAAGAGAAAATGTTTACTTGGATCAAAAGGAAAAATTTGAGGCTCTGATACTATGTTGAAAGGTGTAATTTAAATTATTCAAAATTTTCATTTAATAATGAACCCCACAATTGGGTTTAAATAGACTACCATAGATGATCTAATTATAAAATAAAAATATAATATCTAATCATAAAAGGAAAATATGACGTAATAATAAAAGAAAAAGATTCTATCTAGTTATAAAATGAAAAGATAGAAAATAATATTTAATCTAATCCTAAAAGAATAAATAATTAAAAAAGATGAAAATACAATTATATTAAAAATAACATAAACCAACAAATAGAGACGTGTTCCATGGCTTACCAATGCCCATCTATGAGGATTGGTAAGAAAAGCTACACCTTCGACGTAAACGGCAGATTTCTTAACCATTTTTGCCTCACTGAATCAACCAATGATCCAAGTTTCTCTTTGTTTTCTGGAGACACCTTCATCAAACTAAGAGACCTAATCTGAAATAAGAAATTCTTCTGGTTCTGATGAGCCAGTCATTAAGGTGAAAAAATATCAGCCAAGGGTGGATACTGTGATGAGAAAGTGAAGATGGTGGTTTGAACAAGCTGATTGTGCCATTTGTACATACGAAAAAGCATTCAATAAAGCTATGAAGCTAGATCCCATGTCCTCGTATTAATGGTGAATCGAAGAGAGCTGATAGAGCTTTCTCTCATGAAGCTTCATCTATCCCCAGCGATCATACAAAAGAATGCTTCCCTTGTCTATGGGAAAGAAATAAGGAAAGCTCTCATAAATGAGATATCTTCCTCCTCTTCCTCCCTCAGTCCTTCTAGAAGATTCAGAAAAGCTCAAACTCTGGCCGGCATCACATAAACCAATAAGGTGGGGCCCCACATACAAGGTTAGATTATGTCTTATAGTGATCTGGAGTGATCTAGTGGTCAACCAAGAGTACTATAAGTAACTAAGAGGTTGTGGGTTCAATCCATGGTGGTCATCTATCTAAGAAATAATTTCCTACCGATTTTCTTGGTTGTTATAGGGTCAAGGGGTATGTCCCGTGAGAGTGGTTGAGGTGCACGCAAGCTATCCCGGACACTCACAAATATTCAAAGAATATACGCACAAAGTCTCTAGCTATGGAGGATGGATTAAAGCCAGAATTGGATAAATAGATAGATACTTTCAAGTTCATATTGACTGATGCAGCGTTAAGATGAAATCGTGCTATTGATTGGGCTGCACAGGAAGAGGCTGGAGAGGATGGCTCCTAATCGCAAGGAGATGGGTGGAAATCAAGACTCCAAGGAAAGTAAGACGATGATGGCGTCAGATATTGACCTGATCAAGCAACCATTTATGTTGAAACATGTTAAATCATTAAACAATCCAAAAAGTGTTAACGGATGAGTTGGGGTCAATTTAATTATATCAATCAACACTCTCCTTATTTGTGGGCTTAGAGATTTTGAGAATTTTTTATAAAAATCAATATTAATTGGGGATGAAACGAATCTAACGGGGGTTTGAACTCAAGACCTCTTATTTTGGTCCCATTAGGATAAAAAAAATATTTTATTATCTTTCCATATCTTTACAATTTAGAGAGATAGGTTTCTTTTTCTTCATAAAATAAGGAATAGGAAATGATCAATGGAAATAGTTTACAGATAGTCGAAATGAATGGAAAAGAAACAAGAAAGATGGTGTAGTTTTGAAGCTTGATAGCCTTTAATATGGTTGATTGAGACTTCCTTCAAGCCATCCTTAAAGCAAAGAGTTTTGGTATCATGGGGTGAAAATAGATTAAAGGTCGATCTCATCGACTAAATTCACTTTTATCATCAATGACAAGTCGAGAGGGAAGATCTTTGTTACTAGAGAGTTAAGCCGAGGTTCCTCATCCCTTTTTTTCATATTAGTTATGGATTGTTTTAGTAAACAACTTAATAAAAGTTAAAAAATATGTATTAGATAGTGTGGGGTTTATCTCTGGTAATAAGAAAGAGTAGTCTACATATCTCATGGATCTTAGTGTGGGGTTTTATCTCAAAACCAATTGGTAATAAGAAAGAGTATGTCTACATATCTCATTAATACTAATGGATCTCTTCACCTTTTTCAATGTGGAATTTTCAACAATATGCTATTTAGATAGTGTATTGCCATAAAACTAGGATGCTATCAGCACACCTTATTTACAGAAATATCTCCCTCACAATTGGCACGTGCAGTTTTTTGATTGGTACATGATGGGCAATGATTCTCTCAAATCAATCTTTCCTTTTGGTATATGTTCATGTTGGAGATCTTGGAATGGAAGAATGGTATTTGGAAGAAGGTATCTCAGATAAGGTGAGATTGTTCAATGGGCTGACCCATCTTATATGCTGGATTCTCTTGTTTTGAATAACAAAATGGAAACTTAGACTCTAGAGAAAGACGAAGACTAAATTACAAAATCCTTGTGGAATTTTCATCCTCCCGAAATTTCCCTCATCAGGATTTCTACACAGAATTATAAGGGGGCCACAGCCCAAATTAGTGAAAGTTTTCACTTTCGGAGCGAATTCATGGAGCAATTAACACCTTCCCACTGATCCCGGGTTTCTTTTGTGACACAAAGGTATGGAATCTCAAATCCATCTCTTTCCGTCAAACACCACTAGCTTTTGAATGGTCGATTGCAAGAACGAGCAACATCCAAGATTTGCCACTCTTTTCAAGAATGAAAAGAAAGTCTTATATGGTGCTTAGTCTCTTAATTGCATTTTGATGGAAGATTTGGAAGATTCACAATGACAATACATTCTCAGATCCACAGCTAAAGGAAAGTCTCATTGAATCAATTACTTTTCATGGGCTCACACTAACACTCCTTTCTAGGACTATAGCTTTGTAACTTTAGCACTCCTTTCAAGGATTGTAGTTTTGTAACTCTATCGCTCCTTTCAAGGATTTTAGTTTTATAAATCTTAATTCTCGGAAAGGCTTCTCGGAAAGGCTTCTTGTAATTATTAAAAGTTTTTCATATATCAATGAAATTTTTTGTTTTGTATAAAAAAAAAACCTGTTCATTCATCTTATTGACAAAAGAACAATCCTCAAACTGAAAGAGCACATCCTTTCAAGAGCATGGAATGGCAATGATCGCACGAGGTCAAAGATTTTTACTTGAAAGTCCTTTGATTTCTTTCAAACCAAAAATCCGATATAATTGCTTTAACAGCGTTCACTCTTAAGTAGAATAGTATTCCAAGTCGGCCCAAAAAGAAGCTGAATATTATTATCCTTGACTATACTTGAGCTAAACCAACAAATGCAGACCTTCAAAAAAAAAAGAAACCAACAAATGCAGCCGAATAAAACTGGGATAAAGATTCTTGATTGAGAACAATTCGAACACATTAGAGGCGTCATCCTCGACATGCCCAAACTTCTAAGATTAAAATTTTGAAATAGAATCTTTTTGGAGATTCTCTGTAGACTTTTGAAATATTGGAGATGGAAGCCTCCAACTATCCCTTAGACGTTTCTTCTATATCCAAATTAGATTCCTCTACAAGTTTAAGAAATGAAATGAAATGAAAGCACAAGGGGAGGACATAGAACTAAAAATGTAAAATTAGATAAATAAAGGAGCTTAAACTTTTGTTTTTCTAAAATCGTTGTAGAAGAAACTAATTTCCAGAACTGAGACAGTGTATTGTGTTGTTGATTTGCAGGTTACGTTTGTGTAAGAGGTTTTGATAAAAAAACAAGGGCCCCTCGTCCTCTGATAGCCAGATTGCATTTTCCAGCGAGCAAGTTTACTAAAGGCAAGACAGGTAAATAAGGCAGATGACAAGTAAAGGGGGGAGTACAGAAAATATACGAATCAGCAAAGTCAATGGTGACCTGCTTTCTGCAAATCAAGTTGTATTTTGTATTTATTTTGGGTGTCTGTATCTATTAGTAATGTGAAGCTCCAGTTTTTAGATAGCAGTCACTATACCAAAATAAGGAACAAAGAGACGGTACAAGTTACACAAATGTTCACTTTTCTGTCCTAAAAGTGACACCAAACCTCCCCTCTGCCAATTTTATCAAGGATATGTCCATAATTGATGAGGGGTTCTTTTGGACTTCCAAATTTTCATCCTTCAGCACTAAAAATACTCTGAATGAAGTAATATAGAGTAACACAATGAACAAATTCTATATGAAGGCACAATGCATATAAGTCTGTTCTTGTTGGCCAAATCATAAGTGAAACTCTTTTTGCTAATTAGGCTATTTGTTTTTATGGTCTTAACTAAATTGATAACCGTTGTGATTATAAATGCTATAACCGATGTGTGTAGGGGTGATATCGGTTCGGTTTTTTTCGGTTTTGTACCAAACCGATAACCGAACCAATATTTTCTGTTTTTCAAAAAATGAATCCGAACCAATGTCCAATAAACACAAAACCATTGGGTCGGTTCTTAATTGGTTCGGTTTTCGGTTTCTTTTTCAACTTTTTTTCTACAAAAGACAATGAAAAAAATGGGACAACTGAAACAGAAAAGTTGGCTCAAGCACAAAGAGTAGCAACAAGGTAAAAAAAAAAATTACAGACAACAAGAAAATAACAACCCTAACAGAAGAATTAAACAATTAAAAACCAAATTATACAACATTAATCATCTGTAGATATGAATTCAACCTTCTAAGCCCACCCATTTTCTTCGAACAAAAATTATTTTTCGCTTCCCAATCTCATCAAGTCTTAAAAACTCGAATTCAAAACAAAATACCTCTAAGTAAATCAACCAAATAAAAAAATATAATCCAGTACAAATACAAAACCATAAAACGTAAAGAATTTGAAATCATCTAAACAAAATCGAAATAATCCAAAAACCAACAATCATTCGAAAAGCATAAAACCCTAGAGGAACACCTCTCAGGCTACCAATCATCCATATCTACAAAAACTATGAAAATAAAGCAAGAAACGAACATACGTACACAAATCGACACAACACGTATCGCTAAGAATCCTTATTTTGGTCAATCGACACTCCAATCGATTAATAGATCATTTGTGAAACTCAAATAGAAAAACAAGGAACATATTTGCCTGTCGAGATGAGACAAAAATTAGAAGGTTGAAAGAAGTATGAATAAAAAAGAAACAGGAAAAGAAAAGATTGTAGAAGGGGGCTGAGAGTAAAAGAGGGAGAAGAAGACATCGTGTATAAGTTGAAATAGTGAAATTAGGGTTTTTTTCCTTTGTTATTTATACCATTGGGTCGGTTTACTATGATATAAAACCAGTTGATCCATTATTATTCTAAAACACCAAATCGAACCATTGGATCGGTTCGGTTTGGTTTATTCGATTTTTGGTTTTTTCTTTCACCCCTAGGTGTGTGTGTGTTTTTTTAATTTTTATTAAGGATGACAACTTTTGAGAAGAGAAATTTGAATAAAAGAAAACAGACTCTAAAAATTAAAAATCAAATAATGTATTGAGTTTTGCACAAATAATAAAAAAAATTTAAAATTATATTATTGAAGCTTATATTAAAGTATGTATGCCAATGTACAATCCATCTCACCGAAGTGAGGTCTTTGTGCATCAGTAGTTCACAAGCTAACAGTCAACTAAAACCTAACCTAGGGCTCTAACCACCTAGCTACGTTTAGTACTCATCTATAAAAAGACGAGTGGTGTAATCAATGTAGTGGGTATGAAGTGTATGCTTGTGATGTGTGATTTGTAATTAGAGTTAATTGTTCTTACAGAAATAAAAAGCATCAATTTGTGTTCTCTCTCGTGGAGGTAGGCCTTTGTGCCGAACCTTGTAAATCCAGCCTTCAATCTTTCTCTTCTCCTTCGTTATCTCTCTGTGTGCGTTTTTGTTGTTTTTAGTTTTGTATCTCGCAAAGAAACAAAAGCAAGGTTAGACAAATTAAAACATGTATCGAATAGAAGAAGAGAAGAACATAGGAGAAACAACATACTTGAATTGTTGCAGGATCAGCATCAATTGACCAAGCTCTTGGCGAAATCGCAGAAGAATGTAAAAGGAAATGATGAACAGTGGACAAGAAAAAGGTTCTGTCTTCGATTAGGGCAAGCGCTGTCAACGAGCTGCTCAAGCTCGTTATACCTGTGGTTCAATGTCAACAATTAAAGGTTGAACGACCAAGATCACTCTTCTAGAAGATCTGAAGCAATTTTGGGCCGCTCGTTTTGGGCTTTAAAGCTTGTTGGGATGCGTGGAAATTCAACTTCTTTTTGTGAGCAAACACGCCCAGCCTTGACTAAGTCAAATGAATTAGTTCCATCTCAAAATTAGTTATCTATGTTTCATCTTCTGTGTTGCTTCTCTTAATTGATGAGAAAAGGTTGAAAAGATTTCCATTTTTAGAACTCTTCTCCCCAATAATGTTTCAACCTGTTTCTTGAATTCCCTCCTATTAATTTAATTTTTAATACGAATCACCCCATAATAAAATATTGTAATCACTTGAAATGGACATAACCATTTATATTTCAGTTTCCCATTGAGTAATTTAAAACAAGAGTTGTTTTATAGAACTTTATGCTCTTCTTCAAATTATTTGGGAACTAATCAATTATCAGGCCACTTTTTAGTTTTTTATTTAATTTAGGTTAAAATACCATTTTGGTCCCTCAACTTTGGGATTTGTTCCATTTTTGTCCCTAGACTTTCAAATGTTCATTTTTAGTCTCTTAACTTTGTAGTTTGTTCAATTTTGGTCCCTTGACTTTGCTGTTTATCCAATTTTGGTCCCTCGACTTTCAAATGTCCAAATTTAGTCCCTAGACTATCAAAAATTGTCCTTTCGTCAAATAAATTTTTTTCTCACTCCTAAATTTTTTTTCTCTCTTCCATCTTTCATCATTTCTCCTTCTAAAAGTTTTATCTCTCTTAAATCCACCTCTCTAATCCTCTTCTCTTCTTTTTTTCTCTTATTCTCTCCTCAATCCATCTCATCAAATTATTTAACATGAGATAATTTTTCTAAATAATAATTTCCTACTTTGATTTGTCACTTTTTGTTTTCTAAAATTCATAGTCTACCATGGAACAAACAAGAAAATGAAAGAAAAAAAAGAAAAGAAAAGAGGGGAAGAGATAATAATTTTCCTACTTTGATTTGTCACTTTTTGTTTCTAAAATTCATAGTCTACCATGGAACAAAAAAGAAAAAGAAAGAAAAAAAAGAAGAAAAAAAGAAAAGAAAAATGGGGAAGAGAGGTAGATTGAAGAGATGTAAAATTTCTAAAGAGAGAAATTATGAAAGAGGAAAGAGAGAAAAAATAATTGAGGAGTGATAACAAATTCATTGACCAAAGGACAATTTTTGAATTTTTTTTATAGTTTAAGGACCAAATTTGAAAATATTTGAAAGTTGAGGGACCAAAATTGGACAAATAGCAAAGTTGAGGGATCAAAATTGGACATTTGAAAGTTGAGGGACCAAAATTGGACAAACAACAAAGTTGAGGGACTAAAATTGGACATTTGAAAGTTGAGGGACCAAAATGGAACAAACCCCAAAGTCGAGGGACCAAAATGATATTTTAACCTTTAATTTATTTATTATTATTTTTTTTGTAGATTTTGGCATTTTCATATGAGAATTGTCTCAACTAGTCAAACTCTAAGAGCTACAACATCCTAGCAAGACCTATGACATTTAAGTTCAAATTCAATTTCTTAGTTGCTCAATAAGCATTATGTTCTAATTCAAAGGAAAACTGATAGGCTTTTCCAAATACTAACCGAAATGGAGACATCTCTAATGGTGTTTTAAAGGCTCCACGGTATACCCATAGGGAGCCATCTAACTTCACTAACTAGTCCTTATTTGGATTCACTACCTTTTCAAGAATTGCCTCTATCTTTCTATTAGATATTTTTATTCGGGCATTTCTTTATGGGTAATAAGTTTTAGCTACTCGATGCTTAGTGTTATACTTTTGCAAAATAGATGCTCAAGACCAATTTACAAAATGTGATCCATATTCTCTTATAAAGGCTTTAGGGATCCCAACTCTTGTAAAAATTGGTTTATGCAAAAATCAAATCACTATTTTTACATCATTCAGTAGACAGGCCAATGTTTCTACCCATTTTTACACATAGCCCACAGCCAACAAGTTGTATATATTCTCATTATATGGGGAAATGACTCCATGAAATCTATTTCTTACACATCAAACAACTCAACTTCTAGAATGTAAGTTAAAGACAACTCATATTATTTTCCTATGTTACCCCTCTAACATTGATTACATGTTTTGATAAAGTATGTGCATCTTTAAAAATAGTTTAAAGCTAGAAGTAACGTGATTGAAAGATATTTGCGGTTGTTCTTGCTCCTCCAAACCTCCATAAGTTGGAACATGACACTCTTTGATCAGCTTCCTACTTTACCACACACCTTCATATCACATTGTCGGCACATTACCTATACGAAAATGGTTCATCCTAAAAATAGAATCGTGAATCATGCAACAACCTTTTCCTTTGATGATTATTCAAATCTTAAGGTGTGATATTACTAGCTAGAAAATTTTCCAAATGGGCGAACTATGGAATTATATCCTACTGCACACTAGTTATTACAAAAAAATGCTCAACGGGAAATGAATCTTTAATTTCAAAATCCCTAAAAAAACCTAAGTTTTTAAATTCTCAAAAGCTGGTATGCTACAACATTTTCACAACCTTTTTTATCTAAAATTTCTATATCAAATTCTTGCAAATATCATTTAAGTAATCTACTTTTTGCATCAAACTTAGCTAGCAAGTATTTAATAGCAGCATGATGAGTGTAAACTACAACCTTAGATCCTACAAAGTATGATCTAAAGTTGTCCAATGCGAATACTACTGCTAAGAGTTCTTTCACCGTGGTTGTATAATTTTCTAAGATCCATTTAAGGTTCCACTTGCATAATAGATTAGGTGTATTGGCTTCTCCTTCGTCTGCCCTAAAATTGCAAAAACTGCAAAATTCACTTGCATCACACAAGAGATCAAAGGTTTATTCAAATATGGTGTTGAATAATAGGCGTAGTAAAGAAGGTTTCTTGAGAATTTCGAATGCCCTAGCAAAAGATTCACCAAAGTAAAAAAAAATTATTTTGCTCTAGCAATGCATAAGGTATAAAGATTTTCGAAAACTTTTTTATGAACCTTCTATAAAATCTTGCATATCCCAAAAAACTTCACATACCTTTAACACAGTTCCACGATGCTTGATCTTTTCAATAACTACCGAGTTATAGTTCCTTCATGCACATCCACTAGTGTTCTCCCAGTTTTCAAAAAAGGTCTCCCCAAATTATGGGCACATCCTTATCAGCTTCGTAATCATGGATCATAAAATCTGCACAATAGAAAAATTTATCCACTTAAACAAGTATATCTTCATATTTTCCTTCAGGATGTGTAATTGATCGATCGACTAACTGTAATGTAACTTTTGTTGGCCTTGCTCACCTATATCAAATCCCTTGTAGATAGACAGCGACATTAAATTTATGTTTGCCTCCAAATCGCACAAGGCTCTTCCTAAATGCTGGCCTCCAAATGAAACACGTATAGTGAATGAACATTCCTAGAGCTTTCTATTTATTCAGAACTCGTTTTCTTGCGATCACACTGCATTCTTTATTTAATGAAATCACCTTATACTCCTCAAATTTTCTCTTCTTTGATTATGCATCCTCGAGAAATTTCTTCTTATTCGGTATTTGCCTTAAAGAATCCACTAAAGGAATATTTATGTATATTCCTTTTAAGCTATCTAAAAACTTCTCAAAATTGATCTCTTCTTACTTTTTTTCTCTTCAATCTCTGCCGAAATTGTGCAGGTGGTGGTGTGAATAAAGGCAACACAACTTTCTGTTCAATGCTTTAACATTATTCTTTCAACTTGTTCCCTCTTCACCTTTAACTTCTTCCTTAATTTCATTCTCTTGCCTGTCTTCTATCTCTTGTTTTTCACTTGAATCAACTTCTTTTGCATCCCTCATCTTGTTTTCTTCAACTACTTCATTTTTCTTACAACATTCTTCCTTTTTTCTCTACGGAATTCCTTTAATCATTTCAATGGCTTGAACTTTCTCTTTTCCTTCTCATTTTAATGATTCAATATCCAAAGGAAGCCTTTCTAACAGCCTTTTTGATGTGATATTTCAGTGCGGTATAAATAAGCAAATGATTAATTTTAAGAGCGAAACTAAGTTCTACACTTCGAATCGCCTTAATACGCAAGTATACGCAGTCGAGTATGCAGCAAGTGCTAAGTATTTATATTTTATCGTTCTCTACAGGGATTGATATCTACAATTAGTTAATTAATCTAAGAGTCGTGCAAGAAAAGTCAAATGAATGGTGTTGGGAGTTTTGGTTTGTTTTATATCTAAATGTGAAGTAAAAATAAAATGCGAAATGAACTAAGTAAGGCTCGAGTTAAGGTTATGGGATGCGTCTAGCAATTCCTAGGATAAAATGTGGTAAGTAGTAATTGTCATACTTCGCCTAACAAACTACCATTTTCGCTTTCGTTCAGCATCAAGTTTGACTTCCATCGCAACTCGATGTAATGATAACATGGTGCTACATATGCAATAGTTACGCGTTTATTCCTAAACTCTTATTTAAAGTACTACAGTTGTCAAAATACTAACCTATTGAACATGTAAACTAGCCTTAGGTTATTCCTCTTCTGATTTACAACCTATTTACGCATGTGGATGATCAGTCGATATTTTCTATTTAATTAAGATCCTAATTTAACATGCTTCAATTAACAACTTCCTTTACCCTAGTACATGACTGCTACAACTCGCACCCTTAACCTTTGCCCAAAATGCTTAGCTAGACATGAAAGTAAGGGAGAGAATAAAGGAGAATACAACGAAAGTCATTGCAAAAGAAACTGAATTAGTTCAAATGCAAGAACAGTTTGAAGGGAAAAAATGATGCTGAAAATAAATAAAGCATAAAAGAAATAAGAAAGATAAACTAGAAAGCGGTAAATGGTGGCGACTGCTTGAAGAATAGGACTCCGTGTCAATAAGAACACGAACTTCGCTTCGAATCCTTCATCCCAAGTGTGGGAAGAGAACTCCTTAAACATGCACACTTTCACTCTTGGTTCTTCTCCTTTTTATAGGCTTGAAATACTTGGGGACTAAGAAATCGACTTGGAAGGCAAGAATTTGATTTGGATTTTTGTTTCCTTTTATTGCATATCCCTTGATTCTTGCGATATATTTCCTCTGATTTTTTCAATCGCATCTTTGCTGATTAAGGTATGAATCCCATGATTATTGCAGTTTGTCTATTCTACAATATGATAGTTGGCATTAGCTCGGCATCCGATTCTTTCCTTATTGAGACTTTTGTATCTGATCTGATCTACGGTTTTTGCATTAACGTTTTCAATCCGCATTGCTCTTCTCATTTCCGCATTAGTTATGGCTCTATTTTTGCAATAGATATTTGTCCTTTGCAAATATTATTTGGGAGATCCTGCAGTCTGCAACCTCCAAAGTGTCCAGATGCGCATTTTGACCTTCAGTTCTTCTTTGAATGCGATGCTAACCATGTTTCCAATTCCTCTAGATATAGCAATAAATTAGCACAACATGGAATCTTTGGTATTTAAGTACAAATAGCATTCAACATTCACATTTTACTCTAAAATGCGCTAATTCTCTTAACCTTTTTTTTTTTTTTTTTAATCTCGGCTCTTAAATCATGCATGCATCATATTTATATGAATTTCCCATCTTAATGTTATTCTAACTCTAAATTTTATTCAATTAATGAACAAATACCTTTAGAATATATTAAGATATTAGCCTAAATAATGCTATATTTGAGAGCAATCACTTTTCTTAAGATCATTTGCTAAATGACCCATTTATATTTCCAATTTTCTATTTGTTGACTCTAGAATGTTGCATCATTCTTTTCCATGTACTATTTGAATAAACTTTCAATTGATGTGGTGCATTCTAATGCATATTGGTGTGAATATTTTGTGCTATACAAATTCTAATGATTAATTCTAGCATGTGACACAGGTAATGCTAATGTCTCATACTTTCGAATCGCATTTACATAAGTATACACAGTCGAGTATGCATCAAGTATTAAGTATTTATATTTTATCATTCTCCTCAAGGATTGGTGTGCGGTAATTAGTTTTGTTAATCTTAAAATTGGAAAAAAAAAGTAAAGGAAATTATTTGGATTTTTGAGTAAAGTCTTACGCATTTAACAATAGAAATAGCAGAATTGATAAAAGGAAAAATTATACGAAGTAAGGCTTCAGTTTCAGTTGTGGAATGTGTTCAACATTCTTAAGGTAACTAATCGATATGTAGTAAATTTCGCACTTAACTCGATCTAATGTTTGCTTTAACATTCATTCACAATGATTCTAGTTTTCGTTGCAAATCAACATAATTAATACATTGTGTCGTTCACATTCGTAGGATGATTTGTTGGTTTATGTTATTTTTAGTATAATTGTATTTTCATCTTTTTTAATTATTTTTTCCTTTTAGAATTAGATTAAGTATTATTTTCTATCTTTTCTTTTTATAACTAGGTAGAATCTTTTCCTTTTATGATTAGGTCATCTTTTCCTTTTTATTATTAGATATTATATTTTCCTTTTATAATTAGGTCATCTCTTGTACTCTATTTAAATCCATTGTTGGGTTCATTATTAAATGAAGAATTTAGAGAATTTGAATTTCCATCTTTCAACATGGTATTAGAGCCTCAAACTTTTTCTTTCGATCCAGGTAAACTTTTTCTCTAGTCCTCCATTTTCTTCTTCATCATCATCTTTTTCCTTTTTTTTTTAAAAAAAAAACTTTTCCTCAAATCTCTATTTTTTTTTCTACATCTCAAAACCTAGAAAAAAATCATCCTCTCAGAACATTTTCTCTTTCCCTCCTAAACTTCTTCTTCTTCATAATCTTCTTCGTTTTTTTCTCAACAAAAAAAGATCCAAAATCACTATTTTTTTCTATGTGTTTTTTCTTCCAAACGTTTCTCCAAAATCTTCTTCTTTCTCCTTCAAGTCCTTTATGAATTTCTTCCTTCAAACCTCTATGTTCTCATTTTATGAAACCCTAGAAAATCCAAAATCTCACTACCAATCTTCTATCCTATTTTCAAAACTTTTTATATCTACGAAATCTTTCAAATGAATTTTTTCTCCATTCTCATTTCTCAATTGGCCTGGCATCTCAAATCTCCTTTCCCAGTTGGCCCTGACATCTTCTTTCACAACTGACTTGGCATCTCCTTTCCCAGTTGGCCTTAACATCTTCTTTCTCAGTTGGCCTTGACATTTCCTTTCCTAACTTGCTATGGCAGTTGGCCCTAGCATCTCATTTCCCAATTAGTCTTGACATCTCCTTTCCAAATTAGCCCTGACCAGATTTCTCAAATTGGCCTGACCAGCATCCCAAATTGGCCCTGACCAGCATTCCCAAATTGGCTCTGGCAACACTTATCCAATTTTTCCCTGGTAGAACTCATCCAATTTGTCCCTAGCAGCACTCATTCAATTTTTCAATGGCGTCTCAATTGGCGCATCATCATCACAATGACCAATTTTGATAAATATATCGCCAAGCTTGGCTTGTATTCCATTACAATCCAGTTTGAGGGGGAGTGTCGGTTTATGTTATTTTTAGTATAATTGTTCTTTCATCTTTTTTAATTATTTACTCCTTTTAGGATTAGATTAAATATTATTTTATATCCTTTTCTTTTATAACTAGGTAGAATATTTTCTTTTTATGATTAGGTCATATTTTCCTCTTTATTATTAGATATTATATTTTCCTCTTATAATTAGGTCATCTCTTGTACTCTATTTAAACCCATTGTTGGGTTCATTATTAAATGAAAAATTTAGAGAATTTGAATTTCAATCTTTCAACATGATTATTCCTCACCTCTCCCTAAATAAGCAAGAGCTTTTTCTTAATCTAATGATGATGTGAACTCGATCTTAAGTCGCTTCCTCTTTCGAGGCAGATGACAAACAAGCTTGTGTGGATAGTTAGTCAATACTTGCTAGTCAAATTGACTAACATACTTAATTTAACAACTCCCTTGTACTTTAGTACATGCTTCAACGATCTCATCCCCTTAACATTTGTCTAAGTTTCTTAGCTAGCATGAAATTAAAGAGAATAGTGGAAATAGGTAAAGTGGTAAACATTACAAAAATAATGAAGAAAAATAGAATTTTCAAAGGTATAGTCTATGCTTTAAAAGCAGATTGTAAAAACATAATTCAAAAACAATAAAAGAAAAGCCTAAAAATTCTATGAATGAAATAACGAAAAGTAAGCAAATAAAGATAGGTTGGTGGTGGCTGCTAAAGGGCACAATTCCTTGTCACTAGAAATCACGAGCTTGGCTTAGAACCTATTTCTCAACTACGGGGGAAAAACTCCAAAAATAGGTACACCATTCTACGTCTTGGTCTTCGACTGTATATAGGCTTAAAGATGCTTGGGAGTCAAGGAATTAAATTGGAGTTAATATTGCGTCTCTTACTTCCTTGTGGAAAATTCCTTTAATCTCACGATTATGTCTAATAGATCTAGTTATTCTATCTTCCGCAAAGCGTCCAACCTTACAATCTTGATATTCGCCAGTTTTTAATTCAACATTCATGTCCTTCCTTAAAATGCAAGAAAATCATGTCCCCAGATTCTGCATATATCACAAAAGATCAGCGAGATTTGGGTTATGTGAAGCGTCCCACATTACTAAACTATTCCTAAACTTCTATTTTTCTTGGTTTTTCTCTTTAGATTCCCTAATTATGTGTGTATGTATGATATTTATGTACTTTAATGTCACTTTATCTCTAAAATTCACTCAGTTTAGTGCACTAATCACTTAGAATGCATTGCAATAATAGCCTAAATAACGCTCCAATAGAGAGTTATTACAATTTAAATCCTTGACTCATTTGAGCATTATGATTGTTGAATCTAGGGGGATTCCTTAACAATCTCCGAGGTCCTTACTGGTTATATCCTTAGTGACTATTTGTAGCAAAATTTCCTTGATCACTCTATGAAAAATTAGGGTGATTCCTTCATCCATGATTGTAAGTATTGGAATAGGGATTGTGTTTGTCTAATGTTTTGCATATTCCCAATATACATAAGAGAGGCTGGATTGTGAGGATAGAAATCATAGTTATGATTATCTCCACACATCTCAACACCGAATTGATACATGAGAACAACCTTTTGGGAACTTTCTACATTCTACATGGCACAAACATTAGCTGAATTATTCCCTTGTATTCCTTTTAATATGTTAGCTATTGATGCCATTTGAGCATTCAAGGCTGTCAATCCATCAATTTCAATCATACCCCCAATTTTATTGTTTCCTTCTTTCGGATTTTCCCAATGATAATTATTTTGCACAATTCGTTCCAAAATTTCATGAGCTTGATTGTATGTTTTTTAGAAAATTTCTCCCTTACCGGACGCATCAAGTACGAGTTTGGAACTCGGGTCTAATCCATTATAGAAATTCTCAAGCTAAATGCAAAAATGTATGCCATGGTGAAGACATTTCCTTATCAACAGTTTAGCCTTTAAATTGTTCTCATGCCTCAGTATTTAATTCTTCATCTCCCTGGTTAAAATTCATTATCTCGTTTCTAATCTTCACATTTCGAGTTGGTGGAAAGTACTTGACTAAAAATTTATCAGTTAAGGTGTTCCACGAGTCACTTGTTTCAACAGACAAGGTTTCTAATCATGCCCTAGCATGATCTCTAAGAGAATAAGCAAATAAACTAAGTCTTAAGTCATCTTGGGAAACATCCAGGATTTTAAATGAGTTGTATAAGGCACAAAGATGCTGATAAAGATCTTCGACGACTAATTTGTGAAACTGTCCAATTTTTTGAAGCATTTGGAACATCACTGACTTTAGTTCAAAAGCTTTCACTCGAATATCAGGCTGGATAGTTCCCTTTTGTAATTCTACAACATCCAGATTAGCATATATTCTCATTACTCTTTGCATACCGCTAGCTATTAAGATAGGATAAGCATTTTGATCACCTAATATTTGAGTTTCGCAAGTAAATTAAAGTGCAATTTAGGAGTAATTTGTTCATCATTTTCATTCGAATCTAAAAGAGGTAGATTACCTAGTTGTTGTGCCGCCATCCTTCTATTCTCTCCATTTCTCCATTTCTTCGATGTAATGCTTGTTTTGGTTCGTTATCAATCACAAACTCCTCAATTGTTCTATTCATAAACTTCTAATGCTTCTGCAAATAAACAAATATGGTTAGCAATCTTTCAACGTCACTATATGTAAGGACCCGACCCAAAATACGGTCCTAAACCTAGGTCCTCACTCAGCATGCAAGTTAAATATTTCAACAAGCAGTTTAGTGCTCATATTTAAAACTTTTCAAAACATTTGAGAACGGGGAACACTTAAAACATAACCAACAATTTTCATTAAGCAAATCCAACAAAGTAAAAACAAGCCTGGCCAGTATTTATAAAAACACTCAAAACAGTTTAAACAACTTTAACAACATTCCCCTAGGACTCCTGTCCATTTACATGCTGAACAAATGATGCAAATAATAAACGACAGAGTGCCGGCAGTTCCCATGATCAAACAGCTCCCTCCGCTAACCATCCTGGTGTTGTCACATGTTACCTAGTGAAAAAACCACAGAAATAAGGGTGAGTATAAACATACTTAGTAAGAATCCCCAACCGTGGTACAATACGATACATCAGTCATCTAGCAACCTAGTATACATGCAAACAATAAACGAGCTCAAAAGCAACAAGTTGTCTCAGGCTAACCGCCGATCTAGAAATTGCCTATTCAAGGACTTACAACCACAACCTACACTAGGTTCTACACCTTGATGCCCATCGGGGTCTTACACAACCTAGGACGCGATGATGCCCATCGGGGTCTTACACATAAGGATGCCCATCGGGGTCTTACACCTGCTAGACTCAGTGATGCCCATCGGGGACTTACACACAAGGATGCCCATCGGGGTCTTACTCCACAATTCAATGATGCCCATCGGTGTCTTACACATACGGATGCCCATCGGGGTCTTACACCTCTAGCCATAAATGCTGCCCAACAGGGTCTTACACATCTAGGATGCCCATCGGGGTCTTACTCCAGCCATCAATGATGCCCATCGAGGTCTTACACATACGGATGCCCATCGGGGTCTTACACCTCAAATCAATGATGCCCATCGGGGTCTTACACATACGGATGCCCATCAGAGTCTTACACCTCTAGCCATCAATGCTGCCCAACGGGGTCTTACACATCTAGGATGCCCATCAGGGACTTACTCCGGCTAGGATCACGGAGATGCCCATCGGGGTCTTTGTAAGGGACCGACCCGAATGGGGCACTAAATGGGCCCTTACCCCAATGCATGCATTCAAAATAAAGGACATTAAACAGACATGATTTCGGATTCCAATTAAAACAAAACATTCAAAATAACCCCTTTAAAAACTAGGCAATTTCCACTCGAACTCGTCCTGTTTCCAAGCACTGCTCCAAGATAAATACATTTCCAAAGTATACTCCGATCGAGATTTCTTAAAATCATTCAAAACATGTCTAGATACAATAATGCTGGAATCCACAAAATATTCGAAAAAACATCCTAGGGCTCCGTGCACGGCTACATGCATTCGGGGAAAATAAAACATAAAGAGTCATAACACAAAATCGAGTTTGATGATGAGCCCCATGATCACAGCTCCTCCTTCACCATCCTGTCTCGCAACTTGGTTACTGTGGAAAAACCACAATAATAAGGGTGAGTAACGAATTACTCAATAAGAATCCCCAACCGAGGTACAATACGATATACATGGTCATCTCGATGAGAGTATACAAGCTATGAGTATAAACACAGAATAGAGCACATAGCTTAACCCACACTTGGGCCTCGGATGCCAATTTAGGGTCTTAGTCCTGAATAATATCACCACACAAGTCACCCTATACGAGAAACAAGTCCCGGCCTCGGCTGTCTCATCGTCGATGAAAGGTACACTGCTCACAATCCCGAGGAGCTCTCGATCGGCGCCAGAATGAGCGTAAGCATGCACCGCGTGCTCTGCGCGAACTATGGGTGCTGCCGGAGTGCGAAGGCAAGCCGCCCATGTCCGATCCACCACGCCTAACTAAATCTTTGGATCGGTGTCACCGACATAGGGTGTGAGACACGGACACGTAAACTATGTCGGCTGAACCACCGCACTGGGGCCAAGGAACGGTCGTGGTAGGCTTACACCAGAAGCCGTCCTTGCCTTAACAGTGGCAATCGGGGCTCTGGTACGAACACGTTGAGGACGTGCCGATCGCCGGGGCGAGGCAATGCCAAGTCATCATCCCGACCGTTGGGCATTTAACGATCGCCACCCTCACCCAAGATTGCGGGGCCTCACCGGTAGGGTTAGCTAATCCCTCACGGGTCCAGTGGACGGAATGACGGCTCGGCGTCCCCGCCATAGATGCAAGGTACTTTATGCATCGGGCCCGATGATGCTATCTACCGCAACTCTAACTTTGCCTAGCAATCGACAAACAAATCCATAAAATCCAATACGTGCTCAATAAGAATACAACGAGCCTAGCATGATACTACGAAGCAAGGAATGAGATCTGAGCATGCTAGAAAGGAACAACCTAGCATGGATTAACATGAGAATTAAATCAGGAAAATCATGCTAATCGGGAATTCAGAATAGAATACCTAGCTACACATGTCAATAAACACAAACAAGCAGTTAATCAGCAATCACATATAATATCGCAGGGTCCACACAACTCCGGTAAGAAATCCATACCTTAGTCGGGGACGATTTGACACAAAAACCTAAATGGCGAACGAACCCGAACTAGCTACCGAGAACCTATCAATCACAACAAAAATCACACAATAGGCCTAAATATAATAAAACAAACAAGGCTCAGCTCGGGAGCAACTCACGAGGCGCGACGAACGCACGAACGAGCCGATTGCACGAACGGGGCAGCAACGGGGTTGGTTGGGCGCGCTGGGGCGCAGGAGTGGGCGCGTGGGAGCTGGCTGCGCGCGGCGGGCGCTGGGCGTGAATGCGGGCGCGCGGACGCGAGCGACACTGGGCGACGCGGCACGACTAGGCGAGCAGGGGCTCGGGCGACGCGATGTGGAGCTGGGCGACACAGGGGCGCTCGGGCACGGCGTGGCTTCAGCGGCGGCGCGCGACGAGCGCTGGACCGGCTCTGCTCGCGCGACGGACAGCAGCGTTGGCGAGCTCGGCGTCGCTCTGTTTACTGCGGCGTGAAACAGGGGCGATGGAGAAAACCCAAAATCGAGCGATCCGAGAGGATTCGACGAGCGATTCGTTGATGGCGAACTCCCCTACACTAGCTGCACAAAACCCATACCTCAAATCACCTCGACTCGGCCGGAAATGGCACAGCCCGAAATAGGGGAGAAGAAATTGAATTTTGAAGGAGAAGAAGAAGAAGAAGATGTACCTGCTGCTCGGGGGAGAATGGGCTTGAATTGGAGAAGAGGAGCTCGGAATTGACCGGTCGACGAGGGAGAAATCGCGAGGGAGATTCGCTGGTCGGTCGGAGAAGAGTCGCGAAGAAGAAGAAGAGAAATGGGGAAGGAACTCGGGCGATTTTTGGCTTTTAAATAAAACGCACGAAGACACGCTAATATACAAGATCGCGCGCGAAGATTAACAAACACGCCAAGTGGCTCGGTTGGCAGCGACCCTTGCCTAGCTTCCAATGCGTCCTTCGCTCGAATCTCACTCGACGCGCTATCTAATTCCCTATTTATTTTTACCTTTTTCCAAGCCCAAATGTCTTCACCAAAATTCCTGATCCCATTCAAATCGACTCATAATTTTTCCGGCAATTAACAAATACATATCCGGCCCTGTCGGCCCGACCAAAATTACCAAAATGCCCCTGGGCCTCCCGGGAAGACCGGGATGAAATTTCCGGGCCGTTACAATATTCCCCCCTTATAAGACTTTCGTCCTCGAAAGTCCCTTAAGACTGGAACAGCTCGGGATACTGCAATCTCATTTCATCCTCCCGCTCCCAAGTGGCTTCCTCTGAACTCTACCTCTTCCACTGAACTTTTACCAACCGGATTTCACGATTACGCAGTGTCTTTGTCTCAAACGCAAGAATCCCCACTGGCTTCTCCTCGAAGCTCAAATCTTCATTCAGCTGCAACGGCTCAAAGTCAACAATGTGCGACGGATCCGGCACGTACTGTCTCAACATCGAAACATGAAAAACACTGTGCACCGCTGACAATGACGGAGGCAGGACTAACCGATAAGCAACCTTGCCAATCCTCTCCAGAATCACAACGGACCAACAAAACGGGGACTCAGCTTTCCACGCTTGCCAAACCTCAAAACACCTCGCATCGGTGCAACCTTTAGGAATACATGCTGACCAACCTCAAACTCCAAATCCCGACGCCGAACATCGGCGTAACTCTTCTGTCTGCTCTGAGCTATCAACATACGAGCTCTAATCTTACTCGCGGCACCATTGGTCAATCTGCAGCAACTCGGGACCCAAAACTCGCCTATCACCAACCTCTTCCCGAACACGGAGAACGACAACGCTTACCATACAAAGCTTGAATGGAGCCATCTGAATCGTCGATCGATAATCGTTGTTATATGAAAACTCCATCGAGATCAGTCACGGGTCCCAATCGCCGGAAATCCAACACACAAGCCCTCGAATCACGGTCGACACAATCCTTACAGTCACACCGTGATAACAAATGATCTGCTCCAAAAACAACTGCGCCCACTGTTCCACGGTATAAGTGTCTCTACCAGGAATGAAGTGTGCGCTCTTAGTCAATCGATCGACTATCACCCAAATCTGAGAGAACTTCCTCGGAGTCCTCGGCAAACCAGAAATAAAGTCCATGGAGATCTCTTCCCATTTCCACCGAGGTATACTCAGCGGCTGCTACAAACCGGCTGGTCTCTGCTTGGGTGCCTTCACTTGCTGACAAGTGAGACATCGACTGACAAACTCCGCAACATCTCTTTTCATACCCATCCACCAAAATGTCTGCTTAAGATCCTGATACATCTTGGTACCCCCGGGGTGCCAAGCAAACGGAGAACTGTGGGACTCTGAGAGCAACTCTGCTCGCAATCCTGCAACATTCGGAACACACAACCGGCCTCTGTACGTCAGCCCACTGTCTGGTGAATATACAAAGTCAAAATCTCCATCAGCACTAACTCTATCACCCAATTTCTTAAGTGCGGGGTCACTCAGCTGATTATCGATAATCCATTTGTCTAATCGATGGTTTGAACTAACAACTGAGCTACTCGCAAGAACCTCACCCAACAACATCTTTGCAATCTCGGCCCGCTCGAACTCTCTCCGTAATCTGGTGGGGAACTCAACAATACCGCGAGTGCGATGTCTTCCTACTCGAGCATCAGCTACAACATTGGCTTTACCCGGATGGTACAAAACCTCGCAATCATAATCTTTTACCAACTCTAACCATCTCCTCTCGCCTCATATTCGGTTCCTTCGAGTAAACAGATACTTGAGGCTCGGTGATCGGTAAACATCCGAATCCGCTCACCATACGGGTAATGCCTCCAAATCTTGATCTGCAAACACCACTGCGCCAACTCCATGTCATGAGTCGGATAGTTACGCTCATATGGCTTCAAATGACGGAAGCATAAGCAATGACCCCGTCTTTGCATCAACACACACCAACCTAACTTTGAAGCATCATTGTAAACCACGAAACCACTGTCCCCTCCGGATCGCCAACATCATCGTCTTTGAGTCAAAGCGCGCTTGAGCCGACAAAGCTCTCATCACACTTACTTGTCCCAAATAAACTCGACACCCTTCCTCGTCGGACGAGTGAGGCGCGAGGCTATGGCGAAAAAATCCTTAAGAAACCGCGGTAGTAACTCGCCAAACCTGAAAGAAACAGCTCCTCACGAGCAAACCACCAAGAAACAGAGAGCTCCACTTACACTCACTGTCTTGCTCCACTAAAGCCGAAGATCAAAATCTTACGGGGTACAGCAACAGGGGTCCACCACGAATCGAACCTCCAAATACCAACGGGGCAACTCTCAACTTTCCTGGAAACAGAAAGACAACCAACAGGGCACGAACCATTCGCCCCACGAGCAAAACTAACTTCTAGCAATTCCAATCCACACCTTGGTCAACACCAAGCATCAACTTGCCACCATCACCGGGAACCAATCCGGACTCTACTCCAAACAAATATTAACTTGCTAGGCTACCAAGATCGCCAAAATTTCCAGGAGGCTACGAACTACACTCCCGCCTTGCCAATCAGAACTCACTACTTGGCTTTGACCGAGCTCTAGAGAGGCTCTCCACAACCTAGGGTTCTCCTAAGAACCCTCGACACCCACCGCCAACTAACGGACTAACAACCAACCGCTCGAACAAACAACAACTCCATTTTCCAGCAACACATCCATGCTGGCCAACTCCAACTCCTTGGAAACCAAGAGGACCCGAAACGCTACCGAATGCGTCATCCTCCTACTCAGACGACAACCACAACATAACTTCTACCCAAGGAAGAATCCGAACAACTCTCTCAGTCATGACGATCAACAAGAAGATCCGCCAACCAAGCTTAGGTCCAACTTAACAAATCTTACCTAAGCAACAACCTGATACCACGAGCATGGTACCCTTACCACCTCGCTAAAGCCTTACCACATCCTCCTGAAGTCCAACTTTCCCAAGAACTGAGCACCAGATCCCTAAAGCAAACCCTACATGGATCTGAAACTCTCGCCACAGAACGAACCACACAAAACACACTTGTGTGCACAACTCCCAACCTTCATTTAGCGATTCAAGACTAACAAACGCTTTTCCCAAAAGCAACACTAGCTCCTGGCAGAGATACAATCAATCAACGGAACACCCAAAGTTCCATCTCCACACGATGCTCGAAGTTGTGGCAACCTTGCTCTACCAAAGCATAACCATGCCAAACCAAACTTACTTTATACCAAGCCTCTACCAAGGGTGCTTACCCATAAGGCATCCAACTTCTCTCACAAGGCATCCTACTCACCTCATAGGCATCCAACTCATGGTCCCTCAGCGGGAACCCAAACTTGCTTCTACGATGCTCAACTCTCCTGAGATTTAGGCACTCGCAGGTAGTTGACCGCACTACCAACCACAAGGATCTCTTGGCCTTAACACTAGCGTGAGATGCACGCGCACTAACACTTACCAACCGTCAACCTGCTTGACTTACCCAACCTCCAAAGAACATCGGGAAAAGGCTCGGCTCCTCTCGAACATCCTTTCGCTTGAAGTCCTTCGATTACCACTGAACTAGCCCTTTGCACGACCTACACAGGTGCAACTACCATAAACGGAATCCAAGGCTAAATGAGTGCGCTAAACTCCGAACGGCATAGAACCATCTGCTATGCCCATGCCAAACTCAGGCCTGAACCAGACTTAGTGCCAAAGCGGCACACCAACCAATGCACCTCAAGTGCCACTACTACCAAATCCACATCTTACTACAAACAGAGCCAACAAGGTCACAACCTCAAGTGACACGAACTCTGGCTAGGCATACAAGGGCTCAAATCCAACAACCATGCCTACGGCATCTCATCAATCTGAAGGCTCACAGCCTACTCTTGCATCTCCACATGATGCTCAACAAACTCTGGCCGGCTCTATCAACATGCAGCAACTAGCCCTACTCTAGGGCTTACCAAAAGAAGAGTGTTCAATTCTATCAAACAACTGAGGAAACCACCAACGGATCGGTCCGTGAGAACAACACCGCTTGCTTGCACCCTTAACTCTGAGGGTTCCGCCATCGGGCAAAACAACCACACTTCACAGAAGCACAAAGATGCCTCATCAACCTCCTTG
Source organism: Sicyos edulis (assembly GCA_036507275.1). Taxonomy (NCBI): domain Eukaryota; kingdom Viridiplantae; phylum Streptophyta; class Magnoliopsida; order Cucurbitales; family Cucurbitaceae; genus Sicyos; species Sicyos edulis. Next base: position 15,251,213 of record CM071856.1, on the reverse strand, counting down.
AAGCTACCAACTTTGCAACCACTCTCTGGGCAACCAAGCCAGAGTCGAGTAGTTTGTAGCCTCGGGTGAGTTGCTGGCAGTTTTGGTAGGCTAGCAAGCCAGAGTTTGTTTGGAGTAGAGTCTGGATTTGGTTCAGGTGTGGTGGCAAGTTGGTGCTTGATGTTGGCCAAGGTGTGGTTTTCGAGTTGCCAAGGAGTTAGCCTTGTTCGTGGGTAAGTGGTTTGCCTCAGTGGGATGTCTCTCTTGTTCCCAGAGTTTGAGAGTGCCCTCATTTGGTGTTGGAGGCGAGTCCTTGCTTGTTCGTGGTCGGCGGTCCAGATGCATGGTGGACCCCACCGTTGTTGCCTCGGTGAGAGAGTTGGATGTTGTGCTTAGCCGAGCAAGTTAGCGAGTGTTTGTGGAGCTCCTGTTCTTCGGATGTCTGCTTGTAAGATCTGTTTCCTTTTTGGAGTTGTCGGATTATCCCTTGGTCTTGGACTTGGCGGTAGTGGTCTTAGTAGGGGAAAGTCTGTTTGGCCACACAGCGATTGTTTGTCGAGCTTAAGCGGACTCTTGAGTGGTGTTCTGGAGTTGCATAAGAGTTGTTCTCGCCTCCTATGAGTGTTTGGCCTAGTTGGCTAAGGTTTGTGTGTTGTCTTGGAAGGCTGTTGCACCTTTGTAGTTGAAGGCCCCTTTGTTTGATTGTGGATGAGGTTGCACCTTTGTGGGTGGATTAGGTCTGGACTTATTGAGGATCCTTGCTTGCAGCTAGTGTAGCTTGCACTCTGCCACCATTGTTGGTATTCTTGTTCTTGGTAGTTGGTGTTGACCGGTAGTGGAGTTCCGTTTATGAAGTTTCGGTGGGAAGGTGCATTAAGCCTAAGCTTGAGGGTTAAGCTGTATGTGTTATCGTTTGGACTTGTGAGATGTGTTTCATATTTGAGGCGAGCTTTGTTCCGTTGTTTGCATGGAGGTAAGTTTAGTGGATGGAGCCCTGCAGGGGGCCTGGTTGTTTGCGAGTTGTCTTGCCCACTAGTGATTTGAGTCGAGCTAGAGATGAGTGGATTGGCATAGCTATGCGATTTGTAGTTGTTTGAGCTTCCTAGTTCGTAGCACTCAAGTTGTTGGATTGTAAGTTTCCGTGTGTGGGAGCTGTCGGCTAGTTGAGGTTGTTGTGTGAGTTCGGATTTTTGGAGGATTGACTTGATGGCTAGAGCTCGCACCTCGGTTGGTGTCAGATGCCATTTCTATGGAGTAGAGGCATGTCGATTTGGTTGGAGATGTTGCCATTAGGGTGTGGCAACAAAGGTTTGTTCTAGGCGGTGCGTGGGCGAACCGTGGTTCGGAGAGTGTTCTTAGAGGCTTATGAGCCGAGTGCGATTCTGTAGTGTTTTCACCCTTTTTGTCCGATGGTCTTTTGGGAGGAGTGAGCCGGATCCTTCGAGCTTGTTGCGAGTTGGTGTTTCCGTGATTAGGCGGCGGGAGACCGGTGTGGTTTTAGGAGGTTGCCTTGGGTTGCGCTTCTCGGCCAGTCGATTCTTGTGGTTCCATTGAGGCATTGTATGGTAAGTGTTGCGAGTCTCTAGTCTTTGTGAGAAAAGGTTGGTGGCCGTCGGTGTTGTTTTGGGTCCCGTGTTGCTGCAGATTGACCAGAGGTGTTGTGCGGGAGGTTGAGCTCGTTTGTGGTTAGCTCGGAGCGAGCGAGAAAAATTTACGCCGATGTTCGGCGTCGAGTTTTAGAGTTTGAGGTTGGGCGACTCATGTTTCAAGGTTGCATCGATGCTAGGTGCGTTGAGGTTTGTAAGTAGTGTTGGGGTTTTGCAAGCGAGGGAAGTTGAGTCCCCGGTTGTCGGTCCGTTTTGAGATTCTCGAGAAGATTGGCAGAGTTGCTTATTGGTTAGCAGTTCCCTGTCATTGACAGCTGTGCACAGTGTTTTTATGTATTGAGGTTGGGGCAGTATGTGCCGGACCCCCTTTGCTTATTGAGGACGTTGAGCCTTTGCAGCTGAGTGAGGGTTTGAGCTTCGAGGGGAAGCATGTGAGTATTCTGGTCTTGAGGCGAAGACGTAAGATCCGTTTGGTAAAAGTTCAGTGGAGGAGTCAGAGTTCAGAGGAGGCCGCTCGTGAGCGGGAAGGACGGGATGAGATTGTAGTATCTTGAGTCATTTTGATCTTAAGGACTTTCGAGGACGAAAGTCATAAAAAGGAGGGAATATTGTAACGGCCCAGGTTTTCATCCCGGTCTTCCAGGATGCCCCTAGGGTAATTTTGGTAATTTGGTTGGGCCTCCAGGCCCGTTTATTTTTTTTCCAGGTTGCTAAAATTATTAGATGGTCTTATGTAAGTTTTCGAGGCTTTGTGGTGGTGTTTGGGCATGGGGAGATGCAAAAAGAAAATTAGGAGTTAAAGATGTGTTTGGTGGGTTTCAACCCAAGTGAGTGGGAAGTCAGGTGGGTGGTGTGGCCAGTTGAGCCACCAGTGTTTTTTGTTACTCTCTCCGCATGACATATCTTGGTTAGCCTTGAGTTCTTGGGTTTTGGTGCATTTGATTAAATGAAAGAAACTTAGGTTTTGTTATGTCTTCTTTTCCAAACCCCCATGGCCGCCCAACCCTTTTTCTCTCTAGCCATCTTGCGTGAGTCTTCTCCCGAGAGTCCTCCGAGTGTCGTTCCGGCCAGCCAAATTTCAGCCCGAGCAAAATTTCCGGCCGGATCGTACAAAGAAATTTCCCAGCGCCCAAAGAAGAGCGCCCAGACGCCAGCGCGCCTAGCAACCACGCAGCCAGCGCCCGAGCCGTCGCAGCCGCCCAGCGCCTAGCGGACGCAGCCCAGCGCCCGAGCCGTCGCGGCCCGCCCAGCGCCTAGCGAAGACGCAGCCAGCGCCCGAGCCGTCGCAGCCGCCAGCCAATGAGGCGTCGCGGCACCGGGCCAGCGCGTCGTCGCGTTGCGGCCGCAACATCGCACCGCTTCGCCGCGTGTAACGACCAGTGTTTTTCTTCCGGTCTTCCGGTATGCCCTAGGGATAATTTGGTAATTTGGTCGGGCCGTCGAGTCGTTTGTGTCTTTTCGATTACTAAAATTATTGGATGGTTTTTGTAGGTTTTTGGAGGGGTTTGTGGTTTGGTTTGAGCAAGGTTTGATGCAAAAGTAAAAATAAAGGAATATGTCTTTGCAGTAGGGTTTGAACCCGGTCTCTGGGAAGCTTGTAGAGATGTGTGCCAATTGAGCCATTAGGTGCTCTTGTTGCTCTTTCTGCATCACATCCTAGTTAACCTTGGATTTTGGAGTTTTGGTGCATTTGGTTAAATGAAATAGAATTAGGTTTATTCCATCTTCTTCTCCAAATCTCCTCTTGGCCGCATAAGCTCTTCCTCTCCATAGCCCTTGTCGATTCTTCATCCTTGCAGCCTCCCTTGGATCGTTCATCATCATTCCGGGTAGGTATCGATCTTCCTCTTCTTACGCTCATCCGTTTGGTGTGCTTTTGGCCAAGTGAAAAGAGGTGTGTTGTGTGTGTTTGTGTTGATTGCGGCCCGGTGAGAGAAGCCCGGCCAAGAGCCATCGTCGCCGCGTCGGTAGACGGATCGCGTGTAAAGACCCGACCCAAAGGGGCTCTAAATGGGCCTTTACCCCAATGCATGTAGTGAAAATAAAAGATATTAAGAAAAATACATTTCGGATCCCAAGTAAAAGCGAAACATTCAACAACCAAAACATACATTTCTAAAAGCATACTCGATCGGAGATTTATTTAAACCATTAAAACAATCCACAAGTATAAATATCTTTGGAATCCATAAAGCGTAAGAAAACATCCCGGGCTCTGTGCGTCTACATGCATTCGGGGAAATAACAAAAGTCAAGAGTCATGATAAATAAAATAGAATAATCGAGATGACAAAGAGATTCCATGATCACGGCTCCTCCATCGACCATCCTGTCTCCCGCCTTGATTACCCGTGGAAAACCACGAGAATAAGGGTGAGTAACGAATTACCAGTAAGAATCCCCAGCGGGGTACAATACGATATACATGATCATCTAGAAGAATGTATGCAAGCTATGAGTACAAACACAGAGCGGAGCACATAGCTAAGTCCACACTTGGACCTCGGATGCCATCACGGTCTTAGTCCGGAAATACCACAACACACTAAACGCGCTATCACGGGAACAAGTCCCGGCCTCGGCTGTCTCTCATCGCCGATCGAAAGGTGCACGCTCAAGATCCCGAGGAGCTCTCGGTCGGCGCCAGAATGAGCGTAAGCGCGCACGCATGCTCTCCGCAAACTCGGGGGTGTCGGGTCTAGTGGCAAGCCGCCCGTGTTCGATCACCATGCCTAACTAAATCTCTGGATCGGTGTCACCGACATAGGGTGTGAGACTGGACACGTGAACTATGTCGGCTGTACCACCGCACTTTGAGGCTAAGGAACCGTCCGTGGTAGGCTTACACCGAAGCGGTCCTTGCCCTAACAGTGGCAATCAAGGGCTACGCCCGAACACGCCGAGGACGTGCCGACTACAGGGACGAGGCAATGCCAAGTCATCATCCCGACCGTTGGGGCATTTAACGATCCGCCACCCTCACCCAAGATTGCGGGGCCTACCGGTTGGGATAGCTAATCCCTCACGGGGTCCAAGGACGGAGAAGCGTCTCGAACGTCCTTGCCATAGATGCAAGATACTTTATGCATCGGGCGGATGATTCTATCTACCTCAATTCTAAACCTTAACAATAATAACGATTCAATCAATGCGGTCCAATACGTGCTCATCGGATACAAAGAACCTAGCATGATACTACGAAGCAAGAATGGATATCGAACATGCTAGAATAGAACAACCTAGCATGGGCTAACATGAGAAACAATACAAGAGTTCATGCGATCGAGAATTGAGCAGAGCACCTAGAGATAAACATGCTAGTAATCATACACAGGCATACAAAACAACAATCACAAATATACCACAGGTCCACACAACCCCTGGTAAGAAATCCTTACCTTGGCCGGGAAGACTTCTACACACAAATCCTAAGTGAGGAACAATCCCGAGCTAGCGGCGGGAACCTAGCAAACCAACAATAATCAGCATCTAAAATATCTAAACAACAATAGAACAGCGACAAGCTCGGCTCGGGAACTCACGCGCGCGGCGACCACGAGCTTGAGCTTGGCGGGCGGCGGCCGGCACACAGGCGCTGCTACATTGCCTGCTGGTATTTGTACAGACAGACGCCTTGGCCGGCTGCCGCCCAGCCTACCTGCAGCGAGGGGCAGGGACGCGCGCTTGCGCGGCGAGCGTCTGGCGGCGCGCGGCGCCGCGCTGGCGTGCGATCGCGACACAGCGAGCGGCTTCAGCGAGGGCCTTGGCGCGCGACGTCTGGGCGGCGCGCGGCGCAGCGAGTTAACAAGCGAGACCACAGCGAGCGCGCGATATGGCGACACGCGGCGCGCGGCTGACGCCTTGCGGGCGTTAGCGAGACCTCTGGCGTCGCGGCGATCGAGCGATCTGCTGCTGGGCGGCAGCAAGGCTCTTTGGGACAGATCTGGGCGTCGCGAGCGATCGGTGGGCGTCGATGACGAGGCGCGATCTTTGCTTGGCGAGCGACAAAGGCTCTTTGCTCGGCTACACTCGGTGGTTGCAATCAACACAACACACACAACACACCTCTTTTCACTTGGCCAAACGCACACCAAACGGATGAGAAGAAGAAGAAGAAGATCAATACCTACCCTAATGATGATGATCGAACCCAAGGAGATGCAAGGATGAAGAATCGGCAAGGCTATGGAGATGGAGAGCTTGGGCGGCCAAGAGGTGTTTTGGAGAAGAAAATGGAATAACCTAATTCTATTTCATTTAACCAAATGCACCAAAACTCCAAAATCCAAGGTTAACTAAGATGTGATGCGAAAAGAGCAACAAGAGCACCTAATGGCTCAATTGGCACACCTCTCTACAAGCTTCCCAGAGACCGGGTTCAAACCCCAGCTCTGACAATTTCCTTTATTTTTACTTTTGCAACGAACCTTACTCAAACCAAACCACAAACCCCTCCAAAACCTACAAAAACCATCCAATAATTTTAGTAATCGGAAAAGACACAAACGACCACGACGGCCCCGACCAAATTACCAAATTACCCTAGGGCATACCGGAAGACCGGAAGAAAAACTGGGTCGTTACAATATTCCCTCCTTTTTATGACTTTCGTCCTCGAAAGTCCTTAAAACAAAACAAACTTCGGGGTAATGCAATCTCATCTCGTCTTCCTGCTCCCCCAGTGGCTTCCTCGGAACCCCGACTCTTCCATCAAACCTTTACCAAACGAATCTCGCGATTGCGCAACGTCTTGGTCTCAAAGGCAAGGATCCTCACCGCTTCTCCTCGAAGTTCAAATCCTCATTCACCGCAAAGGCTCAAAGTCCACAATGTGCGGCGGGTCCGGCACATCTTGCCTCAACATCGATATGATGAAAAACACTATGCACCGCTGATAGTGACGGAGGTAGGGCTAACCGGTAAGCAACTCTGCCAATCCTCTCTAGGATCTCAAACGGACCAACAAATCGGGACTCAACTTCCCACGCTTGCAAACCTCGTAACACCTCGCATCGGAGCAACCTTAAGGAACACATGCTTTGACCAACCTCAAACTCCAAATCTCGACGCCGAACATCGGCGTAACTCTTCTGCTGCTCTCGAGCGGTCAACATACGAGCTCTAATCTTACGCCTTTGCACCATTGGTCAATCTGCGATAACTCGGGACCCAAAACACTCGTCTATCACCAACCTCTTCCCGAAACACGAGGGGACCGACAACGCTTACCATACAATGCCTCGAATGGAGCCATCCGAGATCGCCGATTGTAATCGTTGTTATAGGCAAACTCCATCAAGAATAGAATCTTCGGTCCCACCGCTGGGAAATCCAACACACAAGCCCTCAACATATCCTCGAGAATCGATTCACTCTCTCGGTCGACCATCCGTCCGTCCGAGGGTGAAAAGTCATCTTTGAAATTGCACTCTGTGCCCAAACCCTTCTGAGCGCTCTCGAGAAGCGAGAGGTGAACCGCGAGTCACGATCGGACACAATCCTCACCGGCACACCATGATAACAGGATGATCTGCTCCAAAAACAAGCTGCGCCCATCGTTCCACGGTATAAGTGTGTCTCTACCGGAATGAAGTGTGCGCTCTTGGTCAAACGGTCGACTATCACCCAAATCGAGAGAACTTCCTCTGAGTCCTTGGCAAACCAGAGATAAAGTCCATGGAGATCTCTTCCCATTTCCACTGGGTACACTCGATGGTCGCAACAAACCAGTGGCCTCTCTGCACTGGTGCCTTCACTTGGCGACAAGTGAGACACCTACCGACAAACTCTGCCACATCTCTCTTCATTCCCATCCACCGAAAAGTCCGCTTAAGGTCTGATACATCTTGGTACCCCGGGTGCCAAGCAAAAGGGGCCCATGGGCCTCAGAGAGCAACTCTGCTTTCATGAAACTCGCAATGTCCGGAACACACAACCGGCCTCTATAAGTCAACCTTTCGCTGGTGAATACACAAAGTCAAAGTCACCGTCAAGATCCTTGACTCGGTCAACCAATCTCTTAAGTGCGGGGTCACCCAACCGGCTGTCTATAATCCATTTGCCGAATCGGCCGGTGAGCAGTCAATCGAGCTACCGCGCGGTAACCTCTCCCAACAACACTGCAACCTCGGCCCTCTCGAACTCTCTCTCGCAAATCGGGTGGGAACTCAACAACGCCGCAGAGTCGGCGTCTTTTCTGCTCAAAGCATCGGCCACTACATTGGCTTTACCGGATGGTACAAAATCTCGCAGATCATAATCCTTTACCAGCTCTAACCATCTCCTCTGCCTCATATTCAACTCCTTCAGGTAAACAGATACTTGAGGCTCGGTGATCGGTAAACATCCGAATCCGCTCACCGTACAAGTAATGCCTCCAAATCTTGATTGCAAACACCACCTGCGCCAACTCCATATCATGAGTCGGGTAGTTCTGCTCATCACGGCTTGGTGACGGGAAGCATAGGCAATGACCTTCCCGTCTTTGCATCAACACACAACCCAATCCAAACTTGGAAGCATCATCAGAGACCACGAAACCACTGTCCCCTCTCCGGATTTGCCAACACTGTCTTTGAAGTCAAAGCTGCGCTTGAGCACGCAAAGCTCTCATCACACTGCTTGTCCCAAACAAACTCGACACCCTTCCTCGTCGGACGAGTGAGGGCGAGGCTATAGCGAAAAAGTCCTTGACGAACCGACGGTAGTAACTCGCCAAACCAGAAAGCTGCGAATCTCGGCAAGCGAAGTCGGCTTGGCCCATGAACTCACGGCCTCAATCTTCGCGGGGTCCACGGCTATACCATCTCTCGAAACTACGTGGCCTAGGAAGGCCACTGCTCCAACCAGATTCACATTTGGAAAACTTCGCATAAAGTGGTTTTCCTCTCAAAGTGCCAATACTCGCCTCAAATGCTCGCATGGTCTTCTTTAGACCTCGAATAAATCGAGAATATCGTCAATGAACACGATGAAAGTTGTCCAAAAATGATTTGAACACCCTATCCATCATGTCCATGAACGCGGTGGGGCATTGGTCAATCCAAACGACATGACCACAAACTCATAGTGACCATATCTAGACTGAAAAATTTGTCTTAGGAATGTCGGCATCCCCGATCCATGGCCCGATGGTAACCGGATCTCGAGATCTATCTTGGAGAACACCAAGCTCCTGAAGGCGATCGAACAAATCATCGATACGGGGCAACGGATACTTATTCTTCATTTGTCACCTTATTAAGCTCGCGGTAATCAATACATAAGCGCATAGAACCATCCTTCTTTTTCACAAATGAATCGTGTGCTCCCCACGGGGACACACTTGGACGGATGAACCCTCGGTCTAACATCTCCTGCAATCCCAATCTTGATTCCTTTAACTCACGTGGCGCCATGCGTCACGGAGCCTTCGAGATAGGGAGGGTCCTGGCTCGAGCTCAATAATGAAGTCAACCTCTCTCTTTTGGGGCAAACCGTAACTCCTCGAGAAACACATCCGCGAACTCCTGCACACGCCGGCACTGATCAGCAGAGCGGCGAGGGGCGGCTCTTCCCGAACAACTTGGCTAGATAGCCCCAAGCTCCATGAGCTAGCAAACGACGAGCTTTCACGGTGACACCATCGGCGGGCAAACTCCACCTGGACTCCACGAAACTTAAAGTTTGGCCGACGGTGCGCTGAACACTACTTCTTTCCGGTGGCGGTCAATCAGCGCGTGGTTAGCGACTAACCACTCCATACCAAGAATCACATCAAAACCGCTCATAGGCGGGACTATGAGCGTAGCCACTAGCAACTCTCCGGATATCTCGATCCGGCCATCCTTAATCTTATCTCTAGCCAACATATTAACTCCAGAAGGAGTTGCAACATGAGATAACTCAAAACCTAGAGGCTCTAGTCTCAACTTAGCATGCTCGGCCAAACAACACAGATACAAAAGAATGCGTGGAACGAGAATCAAACAAGACAAATGCGCGTTGATCTAAAATAAGAAGCGTACACTCGCCACGGCGGCATCCGTGCGCGCTCGGCCTCTGACGGTCGTAGCAAACACTCGACCTGCCTGCTGCTGTTTGGCCGAGCCGCCATAGTGGTGATCACAAAAAGCGGGCCATGTGACCCTCTCTACCACAACGGAAGCACAATCTAGGTCCAGTGACAGGGCTCGGCGTGGACTTTCCCACAAGTAGCACAAGCGGAAATCGCTGGGTCCTCCTGCTGTCGGGGCGGAAACAATTTGGAGCTCTCCGTGATCTCTGCTGAAATCGCCCTTGGCGGCGCTGCCGCCTCCCGAAAATCAAACTTTCTCTTACGCCCCCCCATTTCTTTGGGACGAGCAGCTGAAACAGAGCGGCAACAACCCGCTCAGCAGGATACTTCCCATTATAGATCGTGGCTAAGCTGGGCACCCTAGCATAAGTGTCGGGGGCACGAGCCACGACATCTCGAAAACACTCCTGCTCCAATCCGGATATGAATTTCCGAATCTTGACTCTGGGGTGGCAATCAAGCGAGGAGCAAAATATCCATACTCACGAGAACTTGCGCTCATATTCCTCAATGGAATCGAACCACGCCAGGTTCGGAAGAGCTCCACCATCTTCTCCCGAGCCTCATCACCGATGAACTTTACCTTGAACTCGGCCTTGAAGAACTCCCAAGTAGCGGGTGGAGACCCGGTGGTCTCTCGCTCAAGGTGGACTCCCACCACCATCTCGCATTGTGCCTCCTAGCACATGAGCCGCACATCTCGGCCTCACGAATATCGGGGCACACCATGATCGGGAAGGTGTACTCCAAATGGGCAATCCACACAGCTGCCATCTAACGCATCACCGGTGGCATCGAACTTCTCGGGCTTCCACTTCACAAAATCCTTGACCACCTACCCAATTCCTCGGCACCCTCGCCATATCTCGCCTCTGGGGGCTACTTGCTCTGAGGAGCCGGAGGAGCTCTGAGCTCTCTTTGAACCAATCGAGTCGGTTTGCTCGATCTGGGCTCGGGACTCTTCCGGCTGCACAGCTAACAAGGCACAGGTCTCTGCCCTCTGGTCACTCAACATGCGACCATAAAAGCCCTCATAGACTCGGCAAACTCTGCTCCGGGGAGCGATCTCACGGCGCCTTCGGTCGCCTCAACGCCCGCTCTAGGCGTAGCGAGGAGGAGCCGCTTTGGTGGAATGCCATCGATGTCGGCTTGGGACGATGTCCTCTGCAGATGTCGAATCCGATCCACGATACCTCGACCGCTCTCGAACCTCCTCTCCGATGCGGGTGGTAGCATCTTTGGCGATCTACATCCAAACCAACAACGAATCAAAACACGCATGTCACCATTCCACAACACCAAACAAGGCATACACTAGATGATAGGTATTGTAAATTCTTAACCCTTTTCCTTTCTAAAACAATAAATCTAGGCGTACTGATGATAGCCGAGTCTTGATGATCATGGAAAACGACCTACAACAAAAAGGTCGAGTCTCTGAGAATCTATGACTCTGAGCTCGATACCAATCAGAAAGACCAGACCCAAAAGGGGCTCTAAATGGGCCTTTACCCCAATGCATGTAGTGAAAATAAAAGATATTAAGAAAAATACATTTCGGATCCCAAGTAAAAACAGAAACATTCAACAACCAAAACATACATTTCTAAAAGCATACTCGATCGAGATTTATTTAAACCATTAAAACAATCCACAAGTATAAATATGCTGGAATCCATAAAACGTAAGAAAACATCCTGGGGCTCTGTGCCCGTCTACATGCATTCAGGGAAATAACAAAAGTCAAGAGTCATGATAAATAAAATAGAATAATCGAGAGATGACAGAGATTCCATGATCACGGCTCCTCCATCGACCATCCTGTCTCCCGCCTTGATTACCCGTGGAAAACCACGGAATAAGGGTGAGTAACGAATTACCCAGTAAGAATCCCCAACCGGGTACAATACGATATACATGATCATCTAGAAGAATGTATGCAAGCTATGAGTACAAACACGGCGGAGCACATAGCTAAGTCCACACTTGGACCTCGGATGCCATCACGGGGTCTTAGTCCGAAATACCACAACACACTAAACGCGCTATACGGGAACAAGTCCCGGCCTCGGCTGTCTCATCGCCGATACGAAAGGTGCACTCGCTCAAGATCCCGAGGAGCTCTCGATCGGCGTTGTAATGAGCGTAAGCGCGCACCGCATGCTCACCGCAAAACTCGGGGTGTCGGGTCTAGTGGCAAGCGCCCGTGTTCGATCACCATGCCTAACTAAATCTACGGATCGGTGTCACCGACATAGGGGTGTGAGACTCGACACGTGAACTATGTCGGCTGTACCACCGCACTTTGAGGCTAAGGAACCGGTCGTGGTAGGCTTACACCGAGAAGCGGTCCTTGCCCTAACAGTGGCAATCAAGGGCTACGGCCGAACACGCCGAGGACGTGCCGCCGATCGCCGGGGCGAGGCAATGCCAAGTCATCATCCCGACCGTTGGGGCATTTAACGATCGCCACCCTCACCCAAGATTGCGGGGGCCTACCGGGTGGGGATAGCTAATCCCTCACGGGGTCCAAGGACGGAGAAGCTGTCTCGAACGTCCTTGCCATAGATGCAAGATACTTTATGCATCGGGCCTGATGATTCTATCTACCTCAATTCTAAACCTTAACAATAATAACGATTCAATCAATGCGGTCAATACGTGCTCATCGGATACAAAGAACCTAGCATGATACTACGAAGCAAGAAGGATATCGAACATGCTAGAATAGAACAACCTAGCATGGGCTAACATGAGAAACAATACAAGAGTTCATGCCGATCGAGAATTGAGCGAGCACCTAGAGATAAACATGCTAGTAATCATATACAGGCATACAAAACAACAATCACAAATATACACAGGTCCCACACAACCCCTGGTAAGAAATCCTTACCTTGGTCGGAAGACTTCTACACACAAATCCTAAGTCATGGAACAATCCCGAGCTAGCGAGCGGGAACCTAGCAAACCAACAATAATCGGCATCTAAAATATCTAAACAACAATAGAATGACAAGCTCGGCTCGGGGAACTCACGCGGCGCGCGACGACCACGAGCTTGGGGCTGCTGGCGGCCGGCACGGCAAGGACGCTTGCCGGCTGCGCTGCTGTGGCCCAACACAACGCAGACCTTGTGGCCCAGGCTGCTGGCTGCCACGGCAGACGCGAGCGCGCGCGCGCCTTGTAGCGGCGTCTGTCGGCGCGCGGCGCGCGCGGCGGCGCGTCGCGATCTGCGGACGGTGGCGCAGCTTCAGCGAGGAGCGCGCGCGCGCGGCGACAGGCTGGGCGGCGCGCGCGGCGGCGGTTCGGCAAGCGGACCGCGCGAGCGCGCGATGGGGCGACGCGGCGCGGGCCGAGCGCGCGGCGTTAGCGAGACCTCTGGCGTCTGCGAAGCGATTAGGCGTCTGCGGCTTCTTGGCGAAGCAGCAAGGCTCTTCAGAGACGAGATCTGGCGTCGCGGCGATCGGTGGGCGTCGCGATAGCGAGCGTCTGTCTTCTTGGGCGAGCGACAAAAGGCTTTGCTTTCGGCTACACTCGGTACCGGCCGCAATCAACACAACACACACAACACACCTCTTTTCACTTGGCCAAACGCACACCAAACGGATGAGAAGAAGAAGAAGAAGATCAATACCTACCGGAATGATGATGATCGAACCCAAGGAGATGCAAGGATGAAGAATCGGCAAGGCTATGGAGATGGAGAGCTTGGGCGGCCAAGAGGTGTTTTGGAGAAGAAAATGGAATGACCTAATTCTATTTCATTTAACCAAATGCACCAAAACTCCAAAATCCAAGGTTAACTAAGATGTGATGCGAGAAAGAGCAACAAGAGCACCTAATGGCTCAATTGGCACACCTCTCTACAAGCTTCCCAGAGACCGGGTTTAAACCCGGCTCTGACTAATTTCCTTTATTTTTACTTTTGCAACGAACCTTACTCAAACCAAACCACAAACCCCTCCAAAAACCTACAAAAACCATCCAATAATTTTAGTAATGGAAAAGACACAAACGACCACGACGGCCAGACCAAATTACCAAATTACCCCTAGGGCATACCGAAGGCCGGGAAGAAAAACACGGGTCGTTCTGACGCGCGACGTCGCCCCTGCCGTCGCACGGATCGCCCAGATCCGTTGAGCGCCCCTGCCGCACGCCATCGCTCACGGTCGCCTAGATCTCGTTGGCGACCTGCTGCGCCGCGCCATCGCTCGCCCGGTCGCTCCGGATCCACCGTCGCAGCCCTCCCGCGACGCCATCGCTCGTCGTGCGTGCGAATCGCGCTTGCGCGAGCGAGCGCCAGCGCCGTGCGCCGCGCGGCCGCGCCGCTCGCGCAGCGCGCCAACCCGCGTCGCGTCGCTGCGCGCCGCCGCCCACGCCAGCAGCGCCTTCTTCGAAGCCGCCGCCCGCCAGACGCTTTCTCGCTCGCCAGCCTTGCGCGCATCATCGTCTCATCCGCATCCGTCTGCGTGCGTGCGAGCGCGGCCAGCGCCAGCCTGCCGTGCGGTAGCGGCTGCGCCCGCCACTTGCCGTGCCCGGCTTGCCGGCAGCCTCCAAGCTCGTGTCGCCGTGCGCGCGTGAGTTCCACGAGCCGAGCTTGCTGTTTCTTTTGTTGTTTAGACGTTTTAGATCTTTGATTATTATTGGTTTGCTAGGTTCCCGCTCGCTAGCTCGGGATTGTTCCGCAGCTTAGGATTTGTGTGTAGAAGCCTCCCACCAAGGTAAGGATTTCTTACCGGAGTTGTGTGGGCCTGCGGTATATTTGTGATTGTTGTTTTGTATGCACATGTGTATGATTATTAGCATGTTTAGCCCTAGGTGCTCTGCATTGCGATTCTGGATGGCATGAACTCTTGTATTGCTTCTCATGTTAGCCATGCTAGGTTGTTCCATTCGGCATGTTCGATATCTGTTCTTGCTTCGTAGTATCATGCTAGGTTCCTTGTATCTGTTGAGCACGTATTGGACTGCATTGATTGAATTGTTATTATTGCTATGGTTTAGAGTTCGTAGGTAGCATCATCCGGCGGATGCATAACGTAACTTGCATCCCCGCGAGGGACGTGCGAGATGGTACTCGTCTTCGATCCCGTTAGGGTTTAGCTAACCCTAACGGTGGCCTGCAATCTTGGGTGAGGGTGGCGGTATTTAAATGCCCCAACGGTCGGGATGATGACTTGGCATTGCCTCGTCCCGGCGATCGGCACGTCCTCAACGTGTTCGGCGTAGCCCTTGATTGCCACTGTTAGGGCAAGGACCGCTTTACGGTGTAAGCCTACCACGGCCGGGTTCTTTAGCCTCAGTGCGGTGGTACAGTGGTGACATAGTTCACGTGTCGGTCTCACACCCTATGTCGGTGACACCGATCCGAGATTTAGTTAGGCATGGTGATCGAACCTAGGCGCTTTGCCACTAGACCCGGCACCCCGAGTTTGCGGTAGCATGCGCGCGCGCTTACGCTCATTACAAATGCCGGCCGGAGAGCTCCTCGGGATCTTGAGCGAGTGCACCTTTCGTGTCGACGATGAGGCAGTGGCCGGGACTTGTTCCCGTATAGCGCGTATAGTGTGTTGTGGTATTTTCCGACTAAGACCACGAGTTGGCATCCGAGGTCCAAGTGTGGACTTAGCTATGTGCTCCGCT
Source organism: Sicyos edulis (assembly GCA_036507275.1). NCBI lineage: Eukaryota > Viridiplantae > Streptophyta > Magnoliopsida > Cucurbitales > Cucurbitaceae > Sicyos > Sicyos edulis. Next base: position 15,235,922 of record CM071856.1, on the reverse strand, counting down.
CTGTGTTTGTACTCATAGCTTGCATACTTTCTTCTAGATGATCATGTATATCGTATTGTACCCGGTTGGGGATTCTTCTTGGGTAATTCGTTACTCACCCTTATTCGTGGTTTTCCACGGTAATCAAGGCGGGAGACAGATGGTCGAAGGAGGAGGCGTGATCATGGAATCCTGCTTTGTCATCTCTCGACCATTTTATTATATCATGACTCTTGACTTTTGTTATTTCCCACGAATGCATGTAGACGGGCACGAGGGCCCGGGATGTTTTCTTACGTTTTATGGATTCCAGCATATTTGTACTTGTGTATTGTTTAAATGGTTTAAATAAATCTCTGATCGAGTATGCTTTTAGAAATGTATGTTTTGGTTGTTGAATGTTTCGCTTTTTACTTGGGATCCAAACTTATTTTTCATAATGTCTTTTATTTTGAATACATGCATTGGGGTAAAGGCCCATTTAGAGCCCCTTTTTGGTCGGGTCTTTACACCGCTACGCCTAACGCCTCGCCATCGCGGCCGAGCTCGCGTCTGCGTCGCGGCCGGCGCTGTCGTCGCGTCGCGCGCTGCGCGCCTCTGCGTCTGCGCGCGTGCCGTCCGCGTGCCGTCCAGCGCGTCGCGCGCCCAGCGCTGTCGTCGCGCGCAACCAGCTCCTAGTGTGCGCCCATTTGTCGCCATCGGCGCCCATCCGCGCCAAAGAAGAGCCCCGCGCCGTGCCGCCGCCCGTCCACGTGTCACCGCGCTCGCGTGAGTTGCTCGAGCCGAGCCCTATTTATTTTATTATATTTAAGCCTTTAGAGTGTGATTATCATTGTTTTTGTTAGGTTCTCGGTAGCTAGCTCGGGTTCGATCGCAGCTTTAGGATTTTGTGTGTAGTTGCCTCCCGGCGGTAAGGATTTCTTACGGAGTTGTGTGGGCCTGCGGTATTATATGTGATTGTTGTTTGTATGCTTGTTTGTGATTATCGGCATGTTTAGTGTTAGGTGCTTTGTTCTCAATTCCCGATCGCATGATTTCTTATGTTGTTTCTCATGTTAGTCCATGCTAGGTTGTTCCGCTCGGCATGCTCATTTCTCGTTCTTGCTTTGTAGTACCATGCTAGGTTCGTTGTATCTGTTGAGCACGTTTTGGATTGTATTGGATTGTATGTTATTGATATGATAGGTTAGAGTGTAGGTAGGTAGCATCATCCGGCCCGATGCATAAAGTATCTTGCATCCATGGCGGGGACGTACGAGGTAGTACTCCGTCCCTGGACCCCGTGAGGGTTTAGTTAACCCGACCGATAGGCCCTGCAATCTTGGGTGAGGGTGGCAGAATGTTAAATGCCCCAACGGTCGGGATGATGACTTGGCATTGCCTCGTCCCGGCAAATCGGCACGTCCCTCGGCGTGTTCGGCCGTAGCCCTTGATTGCCACCGATAGGGCAAGGGCGGCTTCTGGTGTAAGCCTACCACTACCGATTCCTTAGCCTCAAAGTGCGGTGGTTCAGGTGACATAGTTCACGTGTCCGTGTCTCACACCCCTATGTCGGTGACACCGATCCGAGATTTAGTTAGGCGTGGTGGTGGACATGGGCGGCTTGCCACTAGACCCGACACCCCCATAGTCTGCAGTGCACGCGCGGTGCGCGCTTACTCTCATTACGGCGCCGACCGGAGAGCTCCTCGGGATCTTGAGCTAGTGCACCTTTCGTGACGACGATGATGAGACAGTGAGGCCGAGACTTGTTTCGTCGTATAGGGCGTATTGTGTGGTGTGGATTATTCCGGACTAAGACCACGAGTTGGCATCCGAAGTTATATGTGGATTTTTCGGACTAAGACCACGAGTTGGCATCCGAAGTTATATGTGGATTTAAGCTATGTGCCCTATTCGTGTTTATTTTCATAGCTTGCATACATTTCTCGCTAGATGACCATGTATACCGTATTGTACCCGGTTGGGGATTCTTCTTGAGTAATTCGTTACTCACCCTTATTTTGTGGTTTTCCACAGTAACCAAGGTGCGAGACAGGATGGGTGAAGGAGGAGGAGCGTGATCATGGGAACTCTGCTTGTCATCTCGACTTTTTATTTCTATGATTCTTGTCTTTATTTTCCCCAGAATGCATGTAGCCACCACGGAGCCCTAGGATGATTTCTGAAAGTTTTTGTGGATTCCCGCTTTATCGAATTTTAGGATGTTTCAAATGTTTTAATAAATCTCTGATCAGAGTGTACGTTTTGGAAATGTATTTGCCTTGAAACAAGTGCTTGGAGACAGGGACGAGTTTCAAACAAACTATATTGATTTCTGATTGAACCTTGCTTGTTTTGTTTTAATTGGGAATCCAAAATTTAATTGCATATTGTCCTTTACTTTGAATGCATGCATTGGGGTAAAGGCCTATTTAGAGCCCTTTTTGGGTCGGGTCTTTACAAGAGCTCTCCAGTCGGCGCTGTAATGAGCGTAAGCATGCACCGCGTGCTACTACAAACTATGGGGTGCCGGTCCAAGGCAAGTCATTGCATGTCCATCACCATGCCTAACTAAATCTTTGGATCGGTGTCACGACATAGGGGTGTGAGACACGACACGTAAAGTATGTCGGCTGAACCACCGCACTTTGGGCCAAGGAACGGTCGTGGTAGGCTTACACCGAAGCCGTCCTTGCCTTAACAGTGGCAATCGGGGCTACGGCCAAACACGCCGAGGACGTGTGCCGATCGCCGATGACGAGGCAATGCCAAGTCATCATCCCGACCGTTGGGCATTTAACGATCGCCACCCTCACCCAAGATTGCAGGGCCTACCGGTAGGGTTAGCTAATCCCTCACGGGGTCCAGGGACGGAATGACTGGCTCGACGTCCCCGCCATGGATGCAAGGTACTTTATGCATCGGGCCCGGATGATGCTATCTACCGCAACTCTAACTCCGCCCTAGCAATCAACAAAACAAATCCATAAAATCCAATACGTGCTCAATAAGAATACAACGAGCCTAGCATGATACTACGAAGCAAGGAACAGATACGAGCATGCTAGAAAGGAACAACCTAGCATGGATTAACATGAGAATTAAATCAGGAAAATCATGCTAATCGGGAATTCCGAATAGAATACCTAGCTACACATGTCAATAAACACAAACAAGCAGTCAATCAGCAATCACATATAATATCGCAGGGTCTACACAACTCCGGTAAGGAATCCTTACTTTAGTCGGGGACGATTTGACACGAAAACCTAAATGGCGAACGAACCCGAACTAGCTACCGAGAACCTATCAATCACAACAAAAATCACACAATAGGCCTAAATATAATAAAACAAACAAGGCTCAGCTCGGGAGCAACTCACGAGGCGCGACGAACGCATTTAACGAGCCGATTGCACGAACGCGGCAAAGAATGGGGTGGTTGGCGCGGGGCGCGCAGGAGTGGGCGCGTGGCGGCGGCGGGCGTGAACGCGGCGCGCGCGGACGCGAAGCGCAGCGGCGCGCGGCAGCGGCGCGACTTCGCGGCGAGGACTCGGGCGACGCGATGCGGAGCTAGGCGACACAGGGGCGCTCGGGAACGGCGTGGCTCGGCGGCAGGGCGCGCGATAGGCGCCTGGACCAGCTTCTGCGCGAGGACGGACAGCGCGTTGGTGAGCTCGGAGTCTGGCTCTGTTTCTGCGCGTGAACTGGGGCGATGGAGAAAACCCGAAATCTAGCGATCCGAGAGGATTCGACGAGCGATTCGTTGATGGCGAACTCCCCTACACTAGCTGCAGAAAACCCATACCTCAAATCACCTCGACTCGGCCGAAAATGGCACAGCCCGAAACAGGGGAGAAGAAATCGAATTTTGAAGGAGAAGAAGAAGAAGAAGATGTACCTGCTGCTCGGGGGAGAATGGGCTTCGAATTAGAGAAGAGGAGCTCGGAATTGACCGGTCGACGAGGGAGAAATCGCGAGGGAGATTCGTTGGTCGGTCGGAGAAGAGTCGCGAAGAAGAAGAAGAGAAATGGGGAAGGAACTCGGGCGATTTTTAGCGTTTAAATAAAACGCACGAAGACACGCTTATATACAAGATCGCGCGCGAAGATTAACAAACACGCCTAGTGGCTCGGTTGGCAGCGACCCTTGCCTAGCTTCCAATGCGTCCTTGGCCCGAATCTCACTCGACGTGCTATTTAATTCCCTATTTATTTTTACCTTTTTCCAAGCCCAAATGTCTTCACCAAAATTCCCGATCCCATTCAAATCGACTCATAATTTTTCCGGCAATTAACAAATACATATCCGGCCCTGTCGGCCCGACCAAAATTACCAAAATGCCCCTGGGCCTCCCGGGAAGATCGGGATGAAATTTCTGGGCCGTTATAGTCTTACACTCCCTAGCAACCTTATGACGCCCATCAGGGACTTACACATAAGCCAACAGTGTAGTGCCCATCGGGGACTTACATACACTAGCAACACATACACTAGGTGACGGGGATAATGGCACTCAAAACAAGAAGCCCAACACTCGAGCAGTCTAATCTCTGGCATCTCGTCTAACAGGCATGCCACAGCCTACTCCTGCATCCCACTCGATGCTCAACAAATTCTCAGGCCAACCCTCAGGTGGCAACAACTAGTTCCACATTTGGAACATGCTAACAAAAAAGAGTGTTCCACTCTACTAGCCAACTGAAAGCCACAGACGGGTTAAGTCCCGACAAGAAAACTTCACTCTGCACCCTGACTACGGGGTACTAACCGAGCTGGCTGCAAAACAGTAGTGGGCTTGCAAGGGTCAAGATGTCTCTACATCTTCCTCAAAAGCTACTAGCACGGCCACTTGCCAATCGACTGGGTGACTGGTGGAGACTCTGCTGGTCCACCTCTCTCAAGGGACTTCCACCACCAAATTGCTGTATCAAACAGCACCAGAATGGCACGCCTTGGCCTCTGAACATCAGATCATCCCAACACTCGGATGATAAACTCCATCATGGCCAACCACCTCGCTTCTGCTTGCCAACCTCGGCGGCTCCATCAACGCCAACTAACTCATCAGCATAAACCTGCTGATCATGCCCTCCCGGGAACCTCCGGGGCTACTGGAGCTACTAGGGGTGTCTTCTAAATAAACTCTATCAGCTAGGCTATCTGTGCTCGGGACTCCTCACTACGCGCTACAAACTGCGCCTGGGTCTCCGCTCTCTGATAGCTAAAAGACCTGCCATCAATTCTCTCATGGCTAGAGCACACTCTACTCAAGGAGTCTCACTCTGAGGCATGCTAGCCTCTACCCTCTTCGCTTGGCAGCTCAACTGTCAGGGCCAAGGTGGCCTACGGGTCTAGACAACCCTGGACGTGGTCTCATCATCACCATGCGCAGTCTAACTCCTCGGATGGAAATACCAAACGTCCCTTCTCATCTATGTGTAATCAGCATAAGCGATCTACACTAAACACAAAGCTAGTCCACACTGGGACTCTCACTGCCAAACAGGGTAACACATGTATACTAGATGCAGTATTGTAAAATAAACCCTTCGCTTAATGAACTTAGACAAACCTGACGGCCGTGGAGTGCTGATGATCATGGGGACAACAACCTACAAAGCAGGTTAGTCTACAGAATCTATGACTCTGTGCTCTGATACCAACTGTAAGGACCCGACCCAAAATACGGTCCTAAACCTAGGTCCTCACTCAACATGCAAGTTAAATATTTCAACAAGCGGTTTAGTGCTCATATTTAAAACTTTTCAAAACATTTGAGAACGGGGAACACTTAAAACATAACCAACAATTTTCATTAAGCAAATCCAACAAAGTAAAAACAAGCCTGGCCAGTATTTATAAAAACACTCAAAACAGTTTAAACAACTTTAACAACATTCCCCTAGGACTCCTGTCCATCTACATGCTGAACAAATGATGCAAATAATAAACGACAAAGTGCCGACAGTTCCCATGATCAAACAGCTCCCTCTGCTAACCATCCCGGTGTTGTCCCAAGTTACCTGGTGGAAAAACCACAGAAATAAGGGTGAGTATAAACATACTCAGTAAGAATCCCCAACCAGGGTACAATACGATACATCAGTCATCTAGCAACCTAGTATACATGAAAACAATAAACGAGCTCAGAAGCAACAAGTTGTCTCAGGCTAACCGCCGATCTAGAAATTGCCTATTCAAGGACTTACAACCACAACCTACACTAGGTTCTACACCTTGATGCCCATCGGGGTCTTACACAACCTAGGACGCAATGATGCCCATCTGGGTCTTACACATAAGGATGCCCATCGGGGTCTTACACCTGCTAGACTCAGTGATGCCCATCGGGGACTTACACACAAGGATGCCCATCGGGGTCTTACTCCACAATTCAATGATGCCCATCGGTGTCTTACACATACGGATGCCCATCGGGGTCTTACACCTCTAGCCATAAATGCTGCCCAACAGGGTCTTACACATCTAGGATGCCCATCGGGGTCTTACTCCAGCCATCAATGATGCCCATCGAGGTCTTACACATACGGATGCCCATCGGGGTCTTACACCTCAAATAAATGATGCCCATCGGGGTCTTACACATACGGATGCCCATCGGGGTCTTACACCTCAAATCAATGATGCCCATCGGGGTCTTACACATACGGATGCCCATCGGGGTCTTACACCTCTAGCCATCAATGCTGCCCAACGGGGTCTTACACATCTAGGATGCCCATCGGGGACTTACTCCGGCTAGGATCACGGAGATGGCCATCGGGGTCTTACACTCCCTAGCAACCTTATGACGCCCATCAGGGACTTACACATAAGCCAACAGTGTAGTGCCCATCGGGGACTTACATACACTAGCAACACATTGGTGCCCATCGGGGACTTACCCAAGCGGAACCTGAACTAACAACCCCTAACGGTCTCCTAAGTACAAAGACACAAACTAGCCTAACAATTAGACAATCAACATTACCTGTCTAACCCTAGCAAGAAAACAACAGAATACGAACAGGAAACATGGATATGCCAGGGTAAGGAAAGTCCCTAGCATGATACTACGAACTCAAGCAAGAATCAAAAGCATGTTGGAAGAACAAACCTAGCATGACACTAACATGAACAACAAGCAAACATGCTAGCAAGATTTCAAACACAAGCTGTCCTATAGCTAACATGCTCATAACAGTAACCAAGCATACAAGGCACAATCTTGAAAGCATCACAGGGTCCACACAACCACGGTAAGAAATCCTTACCTGGAGGCAAACGGAAAATAATGACCACAACCAACAAGCGACCCTCGAGCTTCTAAGTGAACCCGAACAACCAACCGAGAAGGCACTAGCTCTCTGCTCAACTCTCTCTTGGCAAAACAGGCTCTCGGCAGCAAGAGGCAGGCAGGTCGGGCGGCAGAGGCGAGCAGGCTGGGCGCTGGCACGGCGACACAGGCGCGCCGACGCAGCAGGAGATGGGCGCGCTGGCACGTCACGGCGACACGGACTGGGCGCCCGGGCGCGACGCGAGCAGGCTGGCGGGACGTCTGGGCGCGATGCAGGGGCTGTGCTGGGGCGTCTGGGCTGCTCGGCTGGGTGTCGACAGCAGGCGGCTGTGCAGGCTGGCAAAGAAGCGTCGGCGCTGGGGCTGAGTGCAGTGCGAGCGGCGGCCGGTCGATCGCTGGTCTTGGCTCTCGGTTCTTGATTCTTGGAGGACGGCAAGGTGAGAGGGAAGGAGTGATGGAGGGTGGGCGGTAAAACATGGGATGGAATTTTCTTTTTTTTCCTTCCTTTTCCTAACTTAAATAGGCCTTGGTGACCTAAATCCCTTCCCAAGGCTTCCTCCTTCGAGTCCCGGCTGAAGCAATCTTTTTTCTAAATTAAAACTCATTAAAATCAAGCTTCCAAATCACCATTTGGTCAAGGGTTCAAATCCCATTGGAGGCACTTTAATTAACATTAATTTTACTAATAACCAAATCACCTCCAAACTTCCAAACAACTAGCACCAACTTCTTGGGTCTTGCAACCAACAACAATCAAGCCTTGATAAAAGGCAAGAATGACCCTGGAATCCTGAAAATACACAAACCCTGACCGGGTAGCAAAAAGACCAACCGAACAACCAAATATTGAACCGGAAACACCTGAGAAACCGGAATAGAAAACAGGGTCGTTACACTATAGCAATATATTCAAACGCAAAAACAAAACAAATCTTGTGCAAGTGTTTGAGATAATTGAAAGCCTTAACAATTGAAATTTGTGTTGGAAGGAAAATTCTAACGTGTCTATTTTAATTATATAAATTTTAACAAATATTTAATAGGGGCTTTTGCATGTATAGCAAAATAGCCCAAAATATTTACATATATAGCAGAATTTTAAAAGAAATCCTTTTGTACCACAAAATCATAACCGGCCCAATGAAATGACTACAAAGCCCATTTCTAACAATTGCGAACAACCCATTTCAGATTTGCACGACTCCTTCAATCACACACACAGACTCCTTCAATAACACATACAAACTTCTTCAATCACACACATGGACTCTTTCAGTCACCAACATCGATCAAGCATCTTTCATCTTCCATTTGAGATTTTCTTCCTCTGATCATATGCATTTCTTTTCTTCTTCTACATTTCGACTTCCGACTCTCAATTGCAACTCAATCGATGAACTGAGCTATCGAAGCTCTTTTTATATTCTTCACTCTCTTTACTTTTTTACTTGTTTCCTCTATTCTTCATGTTTGAACTGAGCTATCGACTTCCGACTCTCAATCGGGAAGTGATTAAAGTTTTCAATCGTTTTAATTTTTGTGATTTAGGTTCCATGTGTTAGATTTGTGATTTAGGTTTCATGTTTAGTTTTCACCAAATCAATGCATGTTTAGGGTTATTTGAAATTGATGTTTGAAATACCTGTTTAATGGTAGACTTTTATTTCAACACTCAATCGACTCCTGTTTCAACATAGACATGTCTATCACCTAGGAAGAAACATTCTATCACTTTGTTAGAAACATTCTATCACTTGGGTAGAAAAAATCTATCACCTATGCAGAAATAGATGTATGACTTGAATGTGCTTAAGGTTTCTCAAATAATTGTGTTCCCCTTAGTATTGATGTGCTTACTGTTTGAAATAGATGTATGACTTCTGTTTGAAATTGATATTTGAAATCTTTGTTTCAAGCTCCACATATGTGTGCTTGTTTTCTTTGAGTCATACTAGACATTCTATCACTTATGCAGAAATAATCTATCACCCAGTAAAATACATTCTATCACCCAATTAAAAATATTCTATCGATTTAAATTCTATTTCTAACTCCATAATGTGTTTACTATTTTTCAAAATCAATAGCCAAAAATTTGATTAGTTTAAAGAAAATTAGTAAAGGGAGAAACTTCTTATTCTAAGAAGATGAAACGTACAAAAGTAGAAGATTTCTATCACTTGACTAGTTGAGTTCTATCACTGGACTGATTGAGTGAAATCCTTCAATCTTCTTCTACATTTCGTCTTAATCAAAACTCTTCATATGTTCTTCACTCTTTTTTATTTTTTTTACTTTACTTTTCGCTCAATGATTTACGAATTTCTTGATTGATGTAAATTTAGGAAGATTTTAGGGCTCGAGAATATGTTTTTAGTACTGATTTCACTCGGAGTTTTGTTTTCTATCAGACTAATTCATTTTGATTTTTTTTAGTTTAAGAAAATGTTTATGAGAAATCAGAATAACTTTTTCAGTTTTAGTCAGTGGAGCGTGTGAATCGATACTGTAATTTTGACTATTTAGATGAGTAACAGATTAAATTCAATCATTGCATGTTTAAGGTAGTTTGAAATAGATGTATGACTTCTATTTGAAAATGATATTTGAGATCTTTTGGTGTATGACTTTTGTTTCAACACTCAATCGTGTATGAAATTGATATTTTGGTTTCATTCTATCACCAAGTCAAAAATATTCTATCACTTAGTAAAAAATAGAGTGTATGATTTAGGCCTAAACCTTCTATCACCTATGCATAAACATTCTATCACATATGCATAAACAATCTATCATCTATGCATAAGCCTTCTATCACTTAGGCAGAAATCTTCTATCACGTATGCATAAACATTCTATCACCTATGCTGTAAAGACCCGACCCAAAAGGGGCTCTAAATGGGCCTTTACCCCAATGCATGTAGTGAAAATAAACGACATTATGAAAAATACATTTCGGATCCCAAGTAAAAATGAAACATTCAACAACCAAAACATTCATTTCTAAAAGCATACTCACGATCGTGAGATTTATTTAAACCATTAAAACAATCCACAAGTACAAATATGCTGGAATCCATAAAACGTAAGAAAACATCCCGGGACTCGTGCCCGTCTACATGCATTCGGGGAAATAACAAAAGTCAAGAGTCATGATAAAATAAAATAATCGTGATGACAGCAGGATTCCATGATCACGCTCCTCCTTCACCATCCTGTCTCCCGCCTTGATTACCTATGGAAAACCACGAGAATAAGGGTGAGTAACGAATTACCCAGTAAGAATCCCCAACCGGGGTACAATACGATATACATGATCATCTAGAAGAATGTATGCAAGCTATGAGTACAAACACGAGAGCGGAGCACATAGCTAAGTCCACACTTGGACCTCGGATGCCAACTCGGGGTCTTAGTCCGGAAATACCACAACACACTATACGCGCTATACGGGAACAAGTCCCGCCTCGGCCTACCTACGCGACGATACGAAAGGTGCACCGCTCAAGATCCCAAGGAGCTCTCGATCGTATTTGTAATGAGCGTAACGATGCACCGCGTGCTTCTACAGACTATGGGGTGCCGGGTCTAGTGGCAAGCGCCCATATCCGGATACCACGCCTAACTAAATCTCGGATCGGTGTCACGACATAGGGGTGTGAGACTCGGACACGTGAACTATGTCACCTGTACCACCGCACCGAGGCTAAGGAACGGGTCATGGTAGGCTTACACCGGAAGCCGTCCTTACCTTAACAGTGGCAATCAAGGGCTCTTGCCGAACACGCCGAGGACGTGCGGCCGCCGGGGACTAGGCATTGCCAAGTCATCATCCCGACCGCTGGGGCATCGCTTAGACTACCACCCTCACCCAAGATTGCGGGGGCCTACCGGTTGGGATAGCTAATCCCTCACGGGGTCCAAGGACGGAGAATCGTCTCAATCGTCCTTGCCATAGATGCAAGATACTTTATGCATCGGGCCCGATGATGCTATCTACCCGAATTCTAAACCTTAACAATAATAACGATTCAATCAATGCAATCCAATACGTGCTCAACAGATACAAGGAACCTAGCATGATACTACGAAGCAAGACAGATATCGAACATGCCGAATGGAACAACCTAGCATGGGCTAACATGAGAAACAATACAAGAGTTCATGCGATCGAGAATTGAATGTAGTACCTAGGGCTAAACATGCTAGTAATCATACACAGCATACAAAACAACAATCACAAATATACCGCAGGCCCACACAACTCGGTAAGAAATCCTTACCTTGGTCGGGAGGCTTCTACACACAAATCCTAAGTCATGCGGAACAATCCCGAGCTAGCGAGCGGGAACCTAGAAAACCAACAATAATCGGCATCTAAAATGTCTAAACAACAATAGAACAGCAAGCTCGGCTCGGGGAACTCACGCGCACGACGCGCGAAACGAGCTTGGAGCCGCAAGCAAGCTGGCTGGCGCGCGCCGCGCTGCCGCACGGCACGGCAGGCGCGCGCGCGCGTGGGATGCGGCGTCGTCGGCGGCGCGCGCGCGCGCGCGGGCGGCGCGCAATGCGGACACGGCGAGCAGCTCGGCAGGGACGCGCGCGCGGCGAACGTCTGGCGCGCGGCGCGCCGGCGCGGCGGCGTCACGACGCGACGCAGACGGCTGGCGCGGCGCGCGCGGCGAGCAGCTTCGGCAAGCGGACACGGCAAGGGCGTGCGATGGGCGACGCAGACGCGGCCCGACGCGCGGCGCGCTGGCGAGGACCTCTGGCGTCGCGGCGATCGGCGGCGAGGAGCGGCGATCACGATCTGGCCGTTGCGCGCGCGATCCGGCGTCGCGATCCGACCGGCTGGACGTCACGACGGCGAGGGCGATCTGTCTTCTTTGGACGAACGGCAAAAAGTCGCGAAGCGGATCTCGCGTCGCGGCGGGTCGCTTCCGGCAGATCTGGGCGTGCGAGCCGGTCGGCGATGATGGTCGCTCCTCTCTACCGGGCGCAAACCAACACAAACACACACACACTCTACATCTTACCTTCGGCCAAAGATCAAAACCAAATGAGGAGATGAAGAGGATGAAGACTTACCCGAATGATGATGATCGAACCCAAGGAGATGCAAGGGAAGAAGAATTCGGCAAGGCAATGGAGAGGAGAGCTTTGTGCGGCCAAGAGGAGTTTTGGAGAAGAAGATGGAATAAACCTAATTCTATTTCATTTAACCAAATGCACCAAAACTCCAAAATCCAAGGTTAACTAAGATGTGATGCAGAAAGAGTAACAAGAGCACCTAATGGCTCAATTGGCACACATCTCTACAAGCTTCCCAGAGACCGGGGTTCAAACCCATTGCAAAGACAAATCCCTTAATTTTTACTTTTGCATCAAACCTTGCTCAAACCAAACCTCAAACCCCTCCAAAAACCTACATAAAACCATCCAATAATTTTAGTAGCTGGAAAAGACACAAACGACCATGACGGCCCGACCAAATTACCAAATTACCCCTAGGGCATACCTGGAAGACCGGGAAGAAAAACCTGGGTCGTTACATATGCATAAGTCTTCTATCACTTAGGTATAAACCTTCTATCACCTTTGCATAAGCCTTCTATCACCTATGCATAATATTTCTATCATTTATGCATAAGTCTTCTATCACTTAGGTAAGACCTTCTATCACCTATGCGTAAGTCTTCTATGACTTAGGTAGAAACCTTCTATCACCTATGCATAAGCCTTCAATGACTTAGTAAAAACCTTCTATCACCTATGCATAAACCTTCTATCACTTAGACATAAACCTTCTATCACCTATGCATAATCCTTCTATCACTTAGGCAGAAACCTTTTATCACCTAGGCAGAAACATTCTAGTGTCTTCTTTAAAATGAGTTAATATTGATATTTAACTTTTGTGCTATCAACTTAATGACAAAAAAGGGAAAACAAAGAGGTAAGATTGATTTTTTTTAATTAAATTATTCAATTGATTGAATTCTATATAATGATTGAGTTATCAACTGATTGAATTCTATTAATTTATCAATTTGCTAGTAATTGACTCGATTAGTTTGCTAGTGATTGTCTCTATCAGTTTTCTAGTGATGGAATCTATCAGTTTCTTAGTGATTGAATTTATCATTTTTTGTTTTGGGCTTCAATCAATTTTTCTATGGGCTTCTATGACACACACACACACGTTCGTTATCTTTATGAATTTAGTTGAACTGATAGAATTTTTTTGATTGAAAACAATGAACTTGAGATTCGTATTTATGAAATTTCTGATTCGTTCTCATAACCTAGAATTACAATCTAGATTGAAAACAGTAATCTGATTGAAGTAATCAATGACAGAGATTGAAGTCAATCAATTAAACGATGATATAAATTTTTTCCAATGACCTATGCCACAAATTCAAATCCCTCGACTACATCTCCGACCTCTTTCATTTCCTTTCCATAAAAAATTTCCCTTATTTACATCAAGCAAATTCAATTAATCACGAGGAATTAACAACGGTTAACAATAGTCCCAATATTTTTCTATCAAATTAAATCCATTTCAACATGAATCAACAAAATGAAACGATCAGCTAGAGAAACAAGCAGCTTCAAGAACATAAGAAAACCCACAAATCTAAGAACAAAACAGAGTAAAACCAAAAACAAAAATAAACTCATATTAGAAGCTTGAGATCAAACAATCACAATTATGGTAGAAACTCGGTTTCAAGAATTAAACACATACAAGAAGATGCAAAACAAACAGCTTCAAGAATAGAGAGAAAACCCCAAAAATCAAAGAACAGACAAGCAAAGAAAAAAAAGAATAGACGAAACTTTGGATCTGGCAGGACCTCCATGGCCACAAGGGAGTTTTGGTAGTGTTAGAATCAACACATGATTTCTTGCTCGAATCCTCAACTTGCATTACATGAGATGTGGAAATGGAGTTTCTAATCACCAACAAATAAGAAAACAAAGGATTAATTGAAAAGGGGATGTTAAGAAAAGGTAATTCTGTAACTCATTTTTTGTCTCACATCCCATTTGCAGCTTTTATGAGAAATGAACGAGTCTCATTGCTAACTCAAAGAAATTGTCGAAGAAGAAGAAAAACGAAAACCATACTCAATAAAAAAAATCGAAGAGGAAGAGGAGATGAAACAAGAAAAATTTGGAGAAGAACACAAAAGGAAAAAAAAAAGGTTAATGTTCTTTCGTCTTTTTGAAAAAGAAAGGGCATAATAGCTATTTTAGAAAAACGAATTTAATATCTGCTGTAAATGAATAATTTTAGAAAACATGCTATACTTGTAATGGGCATGGGAAAAGTTTCTATCTAAGATAAATTCCCTATTTCATATATAGCTAAATATTTTAATTTTAATTTTTTCAATCAATTTCACTTGACTATTTTCAATCATTTTAACTTGATTAAAATCATCAATTTTATTTGATTGAAATCCATCTATTTCCTAGACTTAATCTTAAGCCGATATTTAATTTGATTGAATAAATTTTTGGAATATTTTTTAAAAAAATTCTAAAATTTTAACATCCATAATTTTTTTTTATTCATAAAAAATTCCTAAAATATTTGTCTCCCTCCATCAATAAAAAGAAAAGTTAAAATTTAGTTTACAAGTTAGAGTTTAACGATTTGGAAATTTTGTAAAAATTTTCGTTTGCACGAGCAATTACTTTTTTTTTTAAATATTGAATAACCTTTCAATTTTTAAAGCAACAAATCAAATGTTTATTATTTCTTTATAGAAGAGCAACATAACACGAGTATATAAAATGTGTTGCCACGAGTATATAAAATGTGTTGCCTTGTTTATTATATTTTTTGATAACAAAACTAAACTAAAGTAGATTAAATACTGTTGAAAAATTACTTGTTCTTCACATATACCACTTGATATCGATACAGCGGAAGTAAACTAAATTCTAATTATGACAATGGCAAATATAAAGAAATGAAGTAAAGAGAAAAACAATAACACAGATCTTATGTGGTTCGGACAAAGCCTACAACCACGGGCGAAGAGAACAAGAATATTCCACTATAGTTCTAAATTGAGAATACAAAATAGCACACTCAAACACTCACCAAAATTCCAATATACCCAAAGATTTGAACTGACCAAAATTCATTTTAAATGCAATTAGAAATTAATATAAAAAGGAACTTAGAAAATAATTTAGAAAATTCTTTGCATATTGATAACTCTCAAGAATTGAAAGTTAAAGTAGCTTAAGAAAATATATTTTTATAAGAATTTGATAATATTTAATTAATTTAATATTGAATTTCGCCACATCATGCTTAAATATCTCCTTAACGAAACATCCTTTAGTTTTCTGATTAGGATGCATTTTCTAGGTTCGCTGCAGCGAAATATGCTTGAATGTGTGCCAAGTTGTTTGTTTTAAAAAGAATTGATACTTTCTAGTTTGTCTACAACATTCCTGATGGAGCGAAGCGAAATTCCCACAAGAAGGTGTTCGCCAAAGCGAATAGTAGCCGAGCCAAGCACGCCCTGAAGAGATTCAACATAGCAGCGGAGCTTAAAGAAGATACCAATTTCTTCGCTAAAGCGAAGCCACCAACGAAAGAAGATGCTGTAAAGTTAGAGAAGCCGACAATGCGGATCGTGGAGCAGAAATGTCAGATAAAGTAGTCATTCGTCTGAAAAGCAATCGAAGAGTAGTCCAACATTGTCAGGATCGTGAAGCAGGCTTTGTCGCTTGGAGCTGGAGTATAAATAGAGATGTTCACCTTCAGAGCAAAATGTCACCCATTTTAGGGTCGATCACCCTTCCTTTCTTAGAGTTTTTTTGTCGAGCATTTTCGATCACCATTTCCTTAGTTTTTAGTGTAGCTTAGCCGTAGTTTAGTTTTATTGCTTTCATCTATGTAAAGACCCGACCCCAAAGGGGCTCTAAATGGGCCTTTACCCCAATGCATGTATTCAAAATAAAAGACATTATGAAAAATAAATTTCGGATCCCAAGTAAAAACAGAAACATTCAACAATCAAAACATACATTTCTAAAAGCATACTCTGATCAGAGATTTATTTAAACCATTTAAACATTCCACAAGTACAAATATGCTGGAATCCATAAAACGTAAGAAAACATCCTAGGGCTCCGTGCCCGTCTACATGCATTCAGGGGAAATAACAAAAGTCAAGAGTCATGATATAATAAAATGGTCAGAGATGACAGCAGAATTCCATGATCACAGCTCCTCCTTCAGCCATCCTGTCTCCCGCCTTGGTTACTTCGTGGAAAACCACGTAATAAGGGTGAGTAACGAATTACTCAAGAAGAATCCCCAACCGGGGTACAATACGATAAACATGATCATCTAGAAGAATGTATGCAAGCTATGAGTACAAACACAGAGCGAAGCACATAGCTAAGTCCACACTTGGACCTCGGATGCCAACTCAGGGTCATAGTCTGGAAATACCACAACACACTATACGCTCTATACGGAACAACAAGTCCCGGCCTCGGCTGTCTCGACGACGATACGAAAGGTGCACGGCTCAAGATCCCGAGGAGCTCTCCAATCGTACTGTAATGAGCGTAAGCGCGCACCGCATGCTACCGCAAACTCGGGGGTGCCGGGTCTAGTGGCAAGCCGCCTGCCCGTTCATCCACCATGCCTAACTAAATCTCTGGATCGGTGTCACCGACATAGGGGTGTGAGACTGACACGTGAACTATGTCGGCTGTACCACCGCACTGAGGCTAAGGAACCGGTCGTGGTAGGCTTACACCAGAAACGGTGCAGTAAAGACCCGACCCAAAAGGGGCTCTAAATGGGCCTTTACCCCAATGCATGTATTCAAAATAAAAGACATTATGAAAAATAAATTTCGGATCCCAAGTAAAAATGAAACATTCAACAATCAAAACATACATTTCTAAAAGCATACTCGATCGTGAGATTTATTTAAACCATTTAAACATTCCACAAGTACAAATATGCTGGAATCCATAAAACGTAAGAAAACATCCTAGGGCTTCGTGCCCGCCTACATGCATTCGGGGAAATAACAAAAGTCAAGAGTCATGATATAATAAAATGGTCGAGATGACAAGAGGATTCCATGATCACGGCTCCTCCTTCACCCATCCTGTCTCCGCTTGGTTACCTGTGGAAACCACAGAATAAGGGTGAGTAACGAATTACTCGAAGAAGAATCCCCAACCGGGGTACAATACGATATACATGATCATCTAGAAGAATGTATGCAAGCTATGAGTACAAACACGAGCGGAGCACATAGCTAAGTCCACACTTGGACCTCGGATGCCAACTCGGGGTTTTAGTCCGGAAATACCACAACACACTATACGCCCTATACGGGAACAAGTCCCGGCCTCGCCTCTTCATCGATCCGATACGAAAGGTGCACTGCTCAAGATCCCGAGCTCTCGATCGGGCGCCAGAATGAGCGTAAGCGCGCACCGCATGCTACCGCAAACTCGGGGGTGCCGGGTCTAGTGGCAAGCCGCCTGTGTTCGATCACCA
This sequence comes from Sicyos edulis, assembly GCA_036507275.1. NCBI lineage: Eukaryota > Viridiplantae > Streptophyta > Magnoliopsida > Cucurbitales > Cucurbitaceae > Sicyos > Sicyos edulis. The sequence goes on along the minus strand of CM071856.1, from coordinate 15,218,100 downwards.
TGCCTAACTAAATCTCTGGATCGGTGTCACCGACATAGGGGTGTGAGACCGGACACGTGAACTATGTCACTGTACCACCGCACTTGAGGCTAAGGAACCGGGTCGTGGTAGGCTTACACCAGAAGCGGTCCTTGCCCTAACAGTGGCAATCAAGGGCTACGGCCGAACACGCCGAGGACGTGCCGATCGCCGGGGGCAGGCAATGCCAAGTCATCATCCCGACCGTTGGGGCATTTAACGATCCGCCACCTCACCCAAGATTGCGGGGCGGCCGTTAGGGTTAGCTAAACCCTAACGGGATCGAGGGACGAGTACCATCTCGTGCGTCCCCATGGGGATGCAAGTTACGTTATGCATCCGGCCCGATGATGCTACCTACCTACGAACTCTAAACCATAGCAATAATAACAATTCTTTCAATGCACCAATATGTGCTCAACAGATACAAGGAACCTAGCATGATACTACGAAGCAAGAACAGATATCGAACATGCCGAATGGAACAACCTAGCATGGGCTAACATGAGAAACAATACAAGAGTTCATGCCACCAGAATTGAAACAGAGCACCTAGGGCTAAACATGCTAATAATCATACACGGGCATACAAAACAACAATCACAAATATACCGCAGGGCCCACACAACTCCTGTAAGAAATCCTTACCTTGGTCGGGAGGCTTCTACACACAAATCCTAAGTCTGCAGAACAATCCCGAGCTAGCGAGCGGAACCCTAGCAAACCAATAATAATCGGCATCTAAAACGTCTAAAAAACAATAGAATGACAAGCTCGGCTCGGGCACTCACGCGGCGGCGCGACACGAACTTGGAGTTGCCGGCGGTCTATCACGCAGCGGTGGGCGGCTGCCGCGCTACCGGCACGACGACGGGCGGCGCGTCTGCTGCAGCGGATGGGCGCAAGCGCGCGCGCGCGCGCGGCAAGCAAGGCAACGCACGCACGGACACATCGGCAGGGACGCGCGCGCGCGCGAGCGGCTTCGAGCGGCGCGCGCGCGCGGCGGCGGCGTGTGATGGGCGACGCGACGCGGCTGCGCGCGCGGCGCCGGCGAGGGCCTCTGGCGTCGGCGAGCGATCAGCGAGAGAGCGACGCGGCGATTTGGCTGCTGCTGGCGCGATCGGGCGTCTGGCGCAGGCTGCCGGCAGATCTGGCGTGGGGCCGGCCGCCGACGACAAGGCTAGCTGGTCTCTTGGACGAACGGCAAGGCCGCTAGGCGGATCTGGCGTCTGAAGCCGGTGGGCCGGACGCGCGACGATTGCTTCTTGGCTAGGCTTCTCTCGCCGGGCCGCAATCAACACAAACACACTTGGCCAAACAAAGACACCAAACGGATGAGAAGAAGAAGAGGGAGATCGATACCTACCCTAATGATGATGAACGATCCAAGGGAGCTCGCAAGGATGAAGAATTCGGCAAGGCAATGGAGAGCAAAGCTTGGGCGCCACACACTTTGGAGAAGAAGATGGACAAACCTAATTTCTGCTTCATTTAACCAAATGCACCAAACGCCAAAGATCCAAGGTTAACTAAGATGTGATGCGAGAAAGAGCAACAAGAGCAACTAATGGCTCAATTGGCACACAACCCCACAAACTTTCCAGAGACCCGGTTCAAACCCAGTGCAAAGACAATTTCCTTTATTTTTACTTTTGCATCAAACCTTGCTCAAACCAAACCACAAATCCTTCCAAAACCTACATAAATCCATCCAATAATTTTAGTAATCGAAAAGACACAAACGGCCCCGACGGCCCGACCAAATTACCCCTAGGGCATACCGAAGACCGGGATGAAAAACTCAGGTCGTTACAATATTCCTCCTTTTTATGACTTTCGTCCTCGAAAGTCCTTAAGACTGAAACATTTCGGGGTAATGCAATCTCATCTCGTCTTCCCGCTCCCAAGAGGCTTCCTCGTAACCTTGACTCTTCCATCAACCTTTACTAAACGAATCTCGCGATTACGCAACGCGTCTTGGTCTCAAAGGCAAGGATCCTCACCGCTTCTCCTCGAAGCTCAAATCCTCATTCACCGCAAAGGCTCAAAGTCCACAATGTGCGACGGGTCCGGCACATACTTGCTTCAACATCGATACATGAAAAACACTATGCACCACGATAGTGACGGAGGTAGGGCTAACCGGGTAGCAACTCTGCCAATCCTCTCTAGGATCTCAAATGGACCAACAAAACGGGGACTCAACTTCCCACGCTTACCAAACCTCAAAACACCTCGCATCGGAGCAACCTTAAGGAACACATGCCGACCAACCTCAAACTCCAAATCCCGACGCCGAACATCGGCGTAACTCTTCTCTACTGCTCTCGAGTTTGTCAACATACGAGCTCTAATCTTCTCGCAGACTGCACCATTGGTCAATCTACGTGAGAATCTCGGGACCAAAACTCGTCTATCACCAACCTCTTCCCGAACACGGGGGACCGATAACGCTTACCATACAATGCCTCGAATGGAGCCATCTCAATCGCCGATCGTAATCGTTGTTATAGGCAAACTCCATCAAGTACATGGAATCGGTCCCAATCGCTCGGGAATCCAACACACAAGCCCTCAACATATCCTCGAGAATCTGATTCACTCTCTCGGTCGACCATCCGTCCGAGGGTGAAAAGTCATCTTTGAAATCGCACTCTGTGCCCAAACCCTTCAGGAGCGCTCGAAAACGAGAAGTGAACCGCGAGTCACGATCGAACACAATCCTCACCGGCACCCCATGATAACGGATGATCTGTTCCAAAAACAATCTGCGCCCACTCGCTCCACGGTATAAGTGTCTCTACCGGGAATGAAGTGTGCGCTCTTGTCAAACGGTCGACTATCACCCAAATCTGAGAGAACTTCCTCGAGTCCTTGGCAAACCAAAGATAAAGTCCATGGAGATCTCTTCCCATTTCCACTGGGCACACTCTGGTGGTCGCAACAAACCACTGGCCTCTGCTGGGGTGCCTTCACTTGCGACAAGTGAGACACCTGACACAAACTCTGCCACATCTCTCTTCATTCCCATCCACCGGAAGGTCCGCTTAAGGTCTCGATACATCTTGGTACCCCTGGTGCCAAGCAAATGGGGAATCAGGGCCTCGAGAGCAACTCTGCTCGCAATCCTGCAATGTCCGGAACACACAACCGGCCTCTATAAGTCAACCCACCATGCGGTGAATAAACAAAGTCAAAGTCTCCGTCGGACTAACTCACAACCAATCTCTTAAGTGCGGGTCACCCAACTGGCCGTCTCTATAATCCGCTTCCTAATCGACGGTGAGCAGTCAATCGAGCTATCTGGCGGTAACCTCACCCAACAACATCGCAACCTCGGCCCGCTCGAACTCTCTCCGCAAATCTGGGCTGGGAACTCAACAACGCCAGCGAGTGCGACGTCTTTCTACTCAAAGCATCGGCCACTACATTGGCTTTACCGGATGGTACAAAATCTCGCATGATCATAATCCTTTACCAACTCCAACCATCTCCTCTCGCCTCATATTCAACTCCTTCGAGTAAACAGATACTTGAGGCTCGTGATCGGTAAACATCCGAATCCGCTCACCATACGTAATGCCTCGGATCTTGATTGCAAACACCACTGCCGCCAACTCCATATCATGAGTCGGGTAGTTCTGCTCATACGGCCAAATGACGGGAAGCATAGGCAATGACCTTCCGTCTTTGCATCAACACACAACCTAATCCAAACTTGGAAGCATCATCAGAGACCACGAAACCACCTATCCCCTCGGATCGCCAACAACAGTCTTGTGAAGTCAAATCGCGCTTGAGCACGCAAAGCTCTCATCACACTGCTGTCCCAAACAAACTCGACACCCTTCCTCGTCGACGAGTGAGGGGCGAGGCTATAGCGAAAAAGTCCTTGACGAACCGACGGTAGTAACTCGCCAAACCCTGTAAAGCTGCGAATCTCGGCAATCGAAGTCGGCTTGGCCCATGAACTCACGGCCTCAATCTTCGCGGGGTCCACGGCTATACCATCTCTCGAAACCACGTGGCCTAGGAAGGCCACCGCTCCAACCAGAATCACATTTGGAAAACTTCGCATAAAGTGGTTTTCCCTCAAAGCCGCCAATACTCGCCTCAAATGCTCTGCATGGTCTTCTTTAGACCTCGAATAAATCGGAATATCGTCAATGAACACGATGACGGCCGTCCAAAAATGATTTGAACACCCTATCCATCATGTCCATGAACGCAAATGGGGCATTGGTCAATCCAAACGACATGACCACAAACTCATAGTGACCATATCTAGACTTGAAAGTCGTCTTAGGAATGTCGGCATCCCCGATCCGCAAATCGATGGTAACCGGATCTCGAGATCTATCTTGGAGAACACGGAAGCTCCTCGAAGCCGATCGAACAAATCGTCAATACGGGGCAACGGATACTTATTCTTCATCGTCACCTTATTAAGCTCGCGGTAATCAATACATAAGCGCATAGAACCATCCTTCTTTTTCACAAACAGAATCGGTGCTCCCCACGGGGACACACTCGGACGGATGAACCCTCGATCAAGCATCTCCCGCAATTGAATCTTCGCCCTTTAGCTCACCGCACCATACGATACGGAGCCTTCGAGATAGGGAGGGTCCCGGCTCGAGCTCAATTGTGAAGTCAACCTCTCTCTTCGGGGCAACCCCAGAACTCCTCGAGAAACATGTCCGCAAACTCCCGCACGACCGGTACTGATCAGCAGACAATGAGGGCGCTCTCCCCTACAACTTGGCTAGATAGCCCCAAGCTCCATGAGCTAGCAAACGACGAGCTTTCACAACCGACACTATCGGCGGGCAAACTCCACCCTACTCCACGAAACTTAAAGCTAGGCCGACTGGCGGCTGAACACTACTTCTTTCCGGTGGCGGTCAATCAACGCGTGGTTAGCGACTAACCACTCCATACCAAGAATCACATCAAAACCGCTCATAGGCGTAACTATGAGCGTAGCCACAAGCAACTCTCCTGGATATCTCGATCCGGCCATCCCTAATCTTATCTCTAGCCAACATATTAACTCCCGAAGGAGTTGCAACAGATAACTCGAAACCTAGAGGCTCTAGTCTTAACTTAGCATGCTCAAAAGAAACAACACAGATACAAATGAATGCGTAGAACCAGAATCAAACAAGACAAATGCGCAGATGATAAAAACAAGAAGCGTGCACCGCCATAGCGGCATCCGTGACGCTCGGCCTCTGACGGGTCATAGCAAACACTCGACCTCTGGCCAGCCAGTCTTTGGCCGAGCCGCCATAATCGGGCGATCACAAAAACGGGCCATGTGCCCCTCTCTACCACAACGAAAGCACAATCTAGGTCCATCGACAAGCTCCAGCGTGGACTTTCCCACAAGTAGCACATGCGGGAACTGCTGGGTCCTCCTCTGCTGTCGGGGCTGGAAACGGACTAGAGCTCTCCGCCGATCTCTGTTCTTAAATCGCCCTTGGCGGCGCGCGCCGCCTCCCGAAAATCAAACTTCCTCTTCTACCCCACAATGGCTGGGACAGATGGCTGAACAGAGCGGCAACAACCCGCTCACAGGATACTTCCCATTATAGATCGTGGCTAATCGGGATGACCCTAGCATAAGTGTCGGGGCACGAGCCACGACATCTGAGAAACACCCCGCCTCAATCCGGATATGAACTTCCAATCTTCACTCTAGGGTGGCTATCAATCATGAGCAAAATATCCATACTCCGAGAACTTCCTCTCATATTCCTCAATGGAATCGGAACCACGTTGTGTTTTGGAAGAGCTCCGCCATCTTCTCTTGAGCCTCATCACCGATGAACTTTACCTTGAACTCACCTTGAAAAACTCCCAAGTAGCGGGTGGAGACCCACCGGTCTCTCGCTCAAGGTGGACTCCCACCACCATCTCATTGTGCCTCCTAGCACATGAGCCGCACACCTCGGCCTCTGAATATCGGGGCACACCATGATCGTGAAGGTGTACTCCAAATGGGCAATCCACTGGCCGCTAACGCATCACCGGTGGCATCAAACTTCTCGGGCTTCCACTTCACAAAATCCTTCACCACCTACCCAACTCCTCGGCACCCTCGCCATATCCGCTCTGGGGCTACTTGCTCTGTGGAGCTAGAGGTGCTCTTGTGCTCTCTTTGAACCAATAGAGTCACCGCTCAATCTGGGCTCGGGACTCTTCCCGCTGCGCGCCAACAAGGCACAGGTCTCGCCCTCTGGTCACTCAACATGCTTGACCATAAAAGCCCTCATAGACTCAAGAAATTCTGCCTCCGGGGAGCGATCTCACGGCGCTCGGTCGCCTCAACGCCCGCTCTAGGCGTAACGGGAGGAGCTGCTTTGGTGGAATGCCATCGATCTCGGCTTGGGACGATGTCCTGCAGATGTCGATCCGATCCACGATACCTCGACCGCTCTCGAACCTCCTCTCCCGATGCGGGTGGTAGCATCTTTGGCGATCTACATCCAAACCAACAACGAATCAAAACTTGCTGTCACCACTCCACAACACCAAACAAGGCATACACTAGATGAAAGGTATTGTAAATTCTTAACCCTTTTTCTTTCTAAAACAATAAACCTAGGCGTGCACTGATGACTGCCAGAGTCTTTGTGATCATGGAAGGATGACCTACAACAAAAGGTCGGTCTACAGAGAATCTATGACTCGAGCTCGATACCAATCAGAAGACCCGACCCCAAAGGGGCTCTAAATGGGCCTTTACCCCAATGCATGTATTTAAAATAAAAGACATTATGAAAAATAAATTTCGGATCCCAAGTAAAAACAGAAACATTCAACAATCAAAACATACATTTCTAAAAGCATACTATGATCGAGATTTATTTAAACCATTTAAACATTCCACAAGTACAAATATCTTTGAATCCATAAAACGTAAGAAAACATCCTAGGGCTCCGTGCCCGTCTACATGCATTCGGGGAAATAACAAAAGTCAAGAGTCATGATATAATAAAATGGTCGAGATGACAGTAGGATTCCATGATCACGGCTCCTCCTTCACCATCCTGTCTCCCGCTTTTGGTTACCTGTGGAAAACCACGAGAATAAGGGTGAGTAACGAATTACTCAAGTAAGAATCCCCAACCGGGTACAATACGATATACATGATCATCTAGAAGAATGTATGCAAGCTATGAGTACAAACACAGAGCGGAGCACATAGCTAAGTCCACACTTGGACCTCGGATGCCAACTCGTGGTCTTAGTCCGAAATACCACAACACACTATACGCCTATATACGGGAACAAGTCCCGACCTCACCTGTCTCATCGCCGTCGTCGAAAGGTGCACTGCTCAAGATCCCGAGGAGCTCTCCAATCGGCGCCAGTAATGAGCGTAAGCGCGCCGCATGCTCTTGCAAACTCGGGGTGCCGGGTCTAGTGGCAAGCCGCCTGTGTTCATCACCATGCCTAACTAAATCTCTGGATCGGTGTCACCGACATAGGGGTGTGAGACTGGACACGTGAACTATGTCACCTGTACCACCGCACTTGAGGCTAAGGAACCGGTCGTGGTAGGCTTACACCGAGAAGCGGTCCTTGCCCTAACAGTGGCAATCAAGGGCTACGGCCGAACACGCCGAGGACGCGCCGATCGCCGGACGCGAGGCAATGCCAAGTCATCATCCCGACCGTTGGGGCATTTAATATCTGCCACCCTCACCCAAGATTGCGGGGCCACCGTTAGGGTTAGCTAAACCCTAACGGGATCGGGGACGAGTACCATCTCGTGCGTCCCCTGCGGGGATGCAAGTTACGTTATGCATCCGCCCGGATGATGCTACCAACTTGAACTCTAAACCATAGCAATAATAACAATTCATTCAATGCGGTCAATACGTGCTCAATGAGATACAAGGAACCTAGCATGATACTACCAAGCAAGAATAGATATCGAACATGCGAGAATGGAACAACCTAGCATGGGCTAACATGAGAAACAATACAAGAGTTCATGCCATCGAGAATTGAATGAGCACCTAGGGCTAAACATGCTAATAATCATACACAGCATACAAAACAACAATCACAAATATACCGCAGGGCCCACACAACTCCGGTAAGAAATCCTTACCTTGGTCGGGAGGCTTCTACACACAAATCCTAAGTCTGCGGAACAATCCCGAGCTAGCGGCGGGAACCTAGCAAACCAATAATAATCAACATCTAAAACGTCTAAAAACAATAGAACACGCAAGCTCGGCTCGGCACTCTACGCGCGCGGCACGCGACACGAACTTGGAGTTCTTGGCAGTCGCACTGGCAGGTGGCGGGCGCTGGCCGCACGCGGATGGGCGCTGGGCGCGGCTGCAGCGCCGGCAAGCAAGGCACGGCAGCGGCGCGCACAGCAGGAGGCACAGCGCGTGCGCGACGAGCATCTGGGCGTCGCGGGCGAGTAGCTCGGCGGCGCGCGCGCGCGGCCCGGCGTCACGATAAGGCGGCGCGACGCGGACGCGCTAGGCGCGCGCTGGCGTTGGCGAGGGCCTCTCGGCGTCGCGGCGATCGACGCGAGGACGAACGGCGATCTGGCCGCTTGTTAGCGCGCGATCGGCGTCGCGGCGTGGCTGCCGGCAGATCTGGGCGTGGGATCGGCCGCCGACGACAAGGCTAGCTGGCCATTTCTTGGACGAACGGCAAGGTTTGCTAAGCGGATCTCGCGTCTGCGCGGCCGCCGCAGATCTGGCGTGTGAGCTGGCGGCCGGTGGGCGCGCGCGACGATTCTTCTTTGGCCGGGCTTCTCTCGGTGGCTGCAATCAACACAAACACACTTGGCCAAACAGCACACCAAACGGATGAGAAGAAGAAGAGGAAGATCGATACCTACCCGGAATGATGATGATCGATCGATCCAAAGGAGCTGCAAGGATGAAGAACTCGGCAAGGCAATGGAGAGCAAAGCTTGGGCGGCCGCACACTTTGGAGAAGAAGATGGACAAACCTAATTTCTATTTCATTTAACCAAATGCACCAAACACCAAAGATCCAAGATTAACTAAGATGTGATGCAGAAAGAGCAACAAGAGCAACTAATGGCTCAAATGGCACACATCCCCACAAGCTTTCCAGGAGACCCGGGTTCAAACCCCACTGCAAAGACAATTTCCTTTATTTTTACTTTTGCATCAAACCTTGCTCAAACCAAACCACAAATCCCTCCAAAAACCTACATAAATCCATCCAATAATTTTAATAACTGGAAAAGACACAAACGGCCCTGACGGCCCGACCAAATTACCCCTAGGGCATACCTGGAAGACCGGGATGAAAAACCTGGGTCGTTACAATCTACTTCTGTTTTAGTGTAGTTTCAACGAACCTTGTTATTTGCTGTTTTGAATGAAGATAACTTGTTGCTTTTACTTCGCTTTGCTTTTATTTATCGACATGAGCAACTAAATCTATCATTGGAAGGAAATAGGCAAATAGGAGTATTTCGCCTTAGCGAAGCTTTAGCGAGATGATAAACTATTCTGAATGTTGTGTTAATTCGAAATACACTCCGTTTAATCCACTGTGTGTATGTCTTTATTTCGCTTCGAGAGAATAGAAATAGAGCGATCTTGCATGTATAACATTAAGTTCGCAAAGTTTACTTAGAGATGAGTTTACTTGCATCTAAATTGAATGCTTAGAGATAAGGTTCGCCTAATGCTGTGTTGATTCGGCTTTGCAGTGTTTGTGTTCGAGAGAACCAAACCAAGAGCTCGAGAGAGCCAAACTTTAAGACTCGAGAGAGTTAAAGAGAAAGCTATCAGTTGTTGCTTCTCGCTGTAAATATTTTCGCCTAAGCGAAACTCTCCGAATTGTCTTATTCCCTTTCGATGTATTTCGTCAGTTCCATTTATCTTCAATTTACTTAGTTTAGATTTACTTCGCTACAAAAATTTCCCCCGTTACCCTGACTCTCGATTTCACTTAATCATGACACAAATAACTATTCCCTGTTTAGATGACCTTTACTTACTTTAAAACTTGCTGCAACAAAGACTGTGTATACTTGCACAATATTTTGGGATCACACACACACATTTAGCTTAATCAAAAGTAGAAACTTCGCTCTGGCGAAGTCTTGAACAAGCCACGTCATCATTCTTCTACAATTATCATTTCCATTAAAATTGTATGTTGCGATTCACCCCCGACACATATGATATCCTTGTTGTTGCACATTTTAATGAGGAAATATACGTGCATATATATAGTGAAGTGGCAACCATCAACTTGGAAAAATTCCGATGTGGGAATTTGGTTTAGCGGCACAACAAATTTCCACCTTGACGCTAATTGATCCGAATGTCAAAAAGAAAAACTTCAATCGTCTTTGTCAGCATTAAGTAGATTAGAAATTGCAAACACCAAAAAAACTCAAGCAATGCTTGAATTTGTTGAGTGGAAGAGATTTAGTCTTTCATATCAGATAACGAAGGTGTAGAAACTGCTACATCACTCAAAATTGTAGAACCATGTAATGCATAAAGATTGGAAGAACTTTTTTGTCCTTTCATGACTGTCAAACTGCCTTTGCATACTTTCAAAGCTCCACATTTCCTAGTGAACTTGTACCCTTTTGTTGTAAGAGTACTCAAAGAGATTAAATTTCTCTTAAAGTCCGGAATGTGTCTCACATTAGAAATGTTCTGACAACTTCATCAAACATCTTGATTCTGATTGTTTCATTTCCAACTATCTTACATGATAAATTATTACCCATGAATATTGTACCTTTAGAAGTTGAATCATATGTTGAAAACCAGTCCCTATTAGGACATATGAAATGAACATTCTGAATCAAGAATCCAATTATCAGATTTTAACTTGTCATCAGAAGCAACTAGGATATCACCATCACTATCAACATCTTTAACAACACCAGCCTGACCGAAGCTTTCAGGTTGCTTACCCTTTGAAATTCAGAGGTTCTCTGATTCTTATTCTGTAATTTGTAGCATTCAGAAATAACATGACCTTTCTTCTTGCAATAATTGTAGGTTTTATTTTTATTTCTAGATTTTGATCGATTTCTCTGATCACCATCATTTTTCTTCTCGTGTGTTGTCTCCCGAACTACTAACCCCTTTGCAGAACTATCAGCTCTACCTGCGATATGTTTAATTTTTTCTTTATTAAACAAACTATCATAAACTTCATTCAATGTGAGAGTTTCACGACTATATTAAATCGTATCTCTAAAATTTGCATACGAGGAAGGTAGAGAACACAATAAATCAAGGCCAAATAATCTTCATCATCAATACTAATCTCCATAGATTCTAAATCAAAGGAAATTTCTTTAAAACCAACTAAATGGTTATCTAAGGATGATCTTTCATCCATATGATAAGAAAATAAATGTTGCTTTAAATGCAATTTTGTAGTTAAAGTTTTTGTTATGCTTCTGTTCTAACCTTAACCATAAACCAGCGACACTTTTCTCTTTCAAAACATCTTGCAAAATTTCATTGACAAATGTAGATATATCAAACTAAGGGCCTTTTGATCTTTGCTTTCTTTTCTTCTTCAGTCCAAGAAGCCAGTGATAACTCTCAAGAATTTGATATAATTGAATGATTTAATATTGAATTTTGCCCCATCATATCAAAAGTTATGCTTAAACGATTCATCCTTTAGTTTTCTGTTTAGGAAGCATTTTAGATGTTCAGTGTAGCGAAATATGCTAGATTGTGTGCAAATTTATAAGTGTTAAAAAAAAGAATTGATATTTGCTAGTTTTTCTACAACATTCCTGAGGGAGCGGAGCGAAATGCGCACAAGAAGAAGTTTGCCCAAGCGAACGGTAGCCCACCAAGTGTGCCTTGAAGATATCCCACATAGCAGCATGGCATGAAGAATTGCAAAGAACTTCACGTACGAAATTAGATAAGCCAAGGATGCTCTAAAACTGACAATACAGATTGTGGAGCATAAATGTTAGAATAAAGCGGCCTTTAGGCTGAAAAGCGATCGTATAGCAGCTTTAAACACTGTCAGGATTGTGGAGTAGGCCTTGTCGCTGGGAGCTGAAGTATAAATAGCTGTCTTATCCTTCATTTGGATCATCACCCATTCTTGGGTCGATCACCCATGGTTTCTAGAGTAATTCCCATTGTAACGGCCTAGATTTCAGTTTCAGTTCCCTAGGTATGATGGGTTATTATTTCAGTTGTTTGGTTGGGCCGTTAGGACAGTTTTAGCCCTTAGGGGCATTTTGGTCATTTTTCCCTCAGGGCCGGTTTGGTGTTTAACCAGAGTTTTGGGCTGTTTCTGTCATTCGTTAAGATTGGTTGTTCTTTGGTTTCAGGTTTTCAGGGTTGGAATGCATTTGGAGTAGTTTTGGAGGACTTTCGGTTTAAAAGATAAAATAAGATTTATTTGTGCGTCTGTGGGGTTTCGAACTTGTGACCTGTTATGCTTTTGGTGGCTTGGATTGAAAAATGAAAATTTAAAAGAAAAGTGTTCGAGCCAGGACTCGAACCCAGGTGGCTAGGAGTTGGAGGTGGTTGTTGTTTAAATTAATAATTAAATAGTGTTGCTGCTAGTACTCGAACCTATGACCAGCCGAACTTTGGAAGCTTGTTTTTAAAAGAAGAAATATGAAGTTAAAAGGTGTTCGAGCTAGGGTTCGAACCTAGTTTGGTCTTGTTGTAGATGTTTGCAAAGGAAGCTAGTTCCAATTGAGCAAATGATAGAAGTTTTGTTCTTGTCTCGGTTGCTAGTTCACTTGTCCCTTGGTGGTTTGGAGGCTTGTTTTAAAATGATTAAATTAGAGGAAAATGCGTTGGAGCTAGGACTCGAAGGGGAGATGCCCAGGGGTTGGAATTGACAAAACCAAGGAAAAGGAATCGTATTTTCCTTCCCGTAGACTTCTTTTTCCGTGTGAGAACAGAGGCATTTTGCGATCTCTCTATGCGTTTTTTTTTTTTTTGCGATCTCTTAGCAATCTCCCAATCGATTCTTGCTTCTCCGTTGTCGATCGTTCAAACTCCCGGGTAAGGCACGATCTCCTTGTTCTTTTTTTTTTCCTCCTTTGATCGTTCTCTTGTTTTTCGAAACCAAGCCTTAATCTGTTTTCCTTTTGCCCGAGAGCAGTGCCGATCACACCCTCCCTCGCAGCCAAGCCATGCCGCATTGCTGCCCTCCTTTCACGCACGCAGCCCGCGTCACCGACCGCAAGCCTCACGCATCCGAGCCCCTTCGCAACTGCGATCCGCGCAGTCGCACGCCCAGTAGTCGATCACCCACGCTTCGCCTTCGCTGATCCATGCAGCGTGCAGTAGAGAGCCCGCCCCTCCATAGTCGAGCCTTGCCGTGTTGCTGCCTTCGCCGCATCGCCTCGCCCACGCGAAACAGCACGCATCCCCTTGCTCGTCTGCTTGGGCGCCCAGCCGCGAGGGCCTTCGCCGATCTTCTTCGCCAGCGTTGCCAGCCGTAGCACCTCGCCGAGCTTCGCACCAGCCACTCCAGCAGCTTGGCCGCGACACCGCTTCTCCCGAGCAGCCGTGTCTTTGTGTGTTTTTGGGTAACGTTTCCTCGAGCTGCTGCCTAGTTGTTGGTTATTCGATTAGGGGGCTGTTCTAAATTAGATTAGTTTATAATTTATATTCGCTTGTGCTTGTTCTTGCTAGGTGTGTTTGGTTGTGGATTGGCAGCTCTAGGATTTTCCTTTTGTTGGGCTTGCTTGTCTTCCAATCTAGGTAAGGATTTCTTACTGGGGTTGTGTGGACCCTGCGATAACTTTAATAGCACATTGATATCTTGTGATTGTTTATGAGCATTCTAGCGGATAGGATTCTTGTTTCTGACTTGCTGGCATGTCTGTTGTTTTGTTCATGTTAGCTCCATGCTAGGGATTTTCTTACTCTGGCATATCCATGTTTCCTGTTCATTTTTTGTAGAGTCATGCTAGGATTGTGTTGCTATTGAATATTTCCTGGTCGATCTGTTACCTTGTATTACTGTACTTAGGAGACTATTAGGAGTTACTAGTTTAGGTCTCACATGGGTAAGACCCCGATGGGCACCAATGCGTTGTCAGTGTGTGTAAGTCCCCGATGGACATCACACTGTTGCAGTTTGTGTAAGTCCCCGATGGGCATCATAGTGCAGCTAGGGAGCATAAGACCCTGTAGGGCAGCTTGTGAACCTAGTAGGAGTAAGTCCCCGATGAGCACCCTTGTGCTTAAGCAGGTATAAGACCCTGATGGGCTTCCGTGTGTTGAGTAGGTGTAAGACCCCGATGTGCATCCTCGAGCTTAAGCAGGTGTAAGACCCCGATGGGCAACCTTGAGTGCTACTTGAGTAAGACCATGTAGGGCGTCATCGAGCTCTAAAGTGAGTAAGACCCCGATGGGCATCACCAGGAATAAGACCCCGATGGGCATCCTTGAGTTGAGCTGGTGTAAGACCCTGATGGGCTGTAAAGACCCGACCCAAAAGAGGCTCTGAATGGGCCTTTACCCCAATGCATGTAGTGAAAATAAAAGACATTATGAAAAATACATTTCGGATTCCAAGTAAAAACAGAAACATTCAACAACCAAAACATACATTTCTAAAAGCACACTCTGATCAGAGATTTATTTAAACCATTAAAACAATCCACAAGTACCAATATCTTGGAATCCATAAAACGTAAGAAAACATCCTGGGGCTCTGTGTGCCCGTCTACATGCATTCGGGAAATAACAAAAAGTCAAGAGTCATGATAAAATAAAATAGTCGAGATGACAAAGAGGATTCCATGATCACGGCTCCTCCTTGACCACCATCCCCGCCTCGCGCCATGGTTACCCGAAAGATAAGTAAGGGTGAGTAACGAATTACTCAAGAAGAATCCCCAACCGGGTACAATACGATATACATGATCATCTAGAAGATTGTATGCAAGCTATGAGTACAAACACGAGCAGAGCACATAGCTTAAGTCCACACTTGGACCTCGGATGCCATCTCGTGGTCTTAGTCCGGAAAATACCACAACACACTAAACGCACTATACGGGAACAAGTCCCGGCCTCGGCTGTCTCATCGTCCGATACGAAAGGTGCACTGCTCAAGATCCCGAGGAGCTCTCGATCGGCGCCGTAATGAGCGTAAGCGCGCACCGCATGCTACCGCAAACTAACGGGGTGTGCGGGTCTAGTGGCAAGCCGCCCGTGTTGATCCACCATGCCTAACTAAATCTCTGGATCGGTGTCACCGACATAGGGTGTGAGACTCGGACACGTGAACTATGTCGGCTGTACCACCGCACTGAGGCTAAGGAACCGGTCGTGGTAGGCTTACACGAGAAAGCGGTCCTTGCCCTAACAGTGGCAATCAAGGGCTACGGCGAACACGCCGAGGGCGTGTCGATCGCCGGGGGCGAGGCAATGCCAAGTCATCATCCCGACCGTTGGGGCATTTAACGATCCGCCACCCTCACCCAAGATTGCGGGGCCTCACACGGTTGGGATAGCTAATCCCTCACGGGGGTCCAAGGACGGAGAACTGCTCTCGAACGTCCTTGCCATAGATGCAAGATACTTTATGCATCGGGCGGATGATTCTATCTACCTCAATTCTAAACCTTAACAATAAAAATAATAACAATTCAATCAATGCGGTCCAATACGTGCTCAACGCGGATACAAGGAGCCTAGCATGATACTACGAAGCAAGAACAGATATCGAACATGCTAGAATAGAACAACCTAGCATGGGCTAACATGAGAAACAATACAAGAGTTCATGCCATCGAGAATTGAATGCGAGCACCTAGGCTAAACATGCTAGTAAACATACACAGCATACAAAACAACAATCACAAATATACCGCAGGTCCACACAACCTCGGTAAGAGATCCTTACTTTGGTGGGAAGACTTCTACACACAAATCCTAAGTCATGCGGAACAATCCCGAGCTAGCGAACGGGAACCTAGCAAACCAACAATAATCGGCATCTAAAATATCTAAACAACAATAGAAACGTGCAAGCTCGGCTCGGGAACTCACGCGCACGACGACACGAGCTTGGGGCTGCTGGCAAGTTTGGCTCGGCAAGGTCGCTACCGTGGCCGCTGCTACCGGCACGGCAGGACACGCTGCGCCGGTTCTGTATGCGCTACCGCACGGCACGCACGACACGCTGCTTGTGCTACGCACAACAGCGCGGACACGCGCGCGGCGCAGCGTCTGGCGCGCGCGCGCGGCGCTGGCGTCGCGATCGCGGACTTCGCGGCGGCTTCAGCGAGGAGGACGCGCGCGCGAAGGCGAACGTCTGGCGGCGCGCGCGCGCGCGCAGCGGTCAGCAAGAACACGGCGAGGGCGTCGGCGATGGCGACAGCGGACGTGGGCTGACGCGCGGCGGCGCTGGCGAGACCTCTGGCGTCGCGAGCGATCGGGCGATTCTTTGCGGAAGCGAGCGGCGAGGCCGGCCGGGACAGATCTGGGCGTCTGGCGGGGCTGGTTCGACCGATCTGGCGCGTCATGGCAGGCTGGTTCGACAGATCTGGGCGTCTGCAGTGGGTGGCGATGATGGTCGCTCTCCTCTCGGTGTTGCACAACACACACACACACAACCCCTTTTTCTTACATTCGGCCAACAAACACCCAAATGAGAAGATGAAGAAGACGAAGACTTACCGGAATGATGATGATCGAACCCAAGGAGATGCAAGGATGAAGAACTCGGCAAGGCTATGGAGATGGAGAGCTTGGGCGGCCAAGAGGTGCTTTTGGAGAATAAGATGGAATAACCTAATTCTATTTCATTTAACCAAATGCACCAAAACTCCAAAATCCAAGGTTAACTAAGATGTGATGCAGAAAGAGCAACAAGAGCTCTCAATAGCTCAACCGCCACACCACCCACGACTTCTCGGACCACTTGGGTTCAAACCCACCAAACACACTTTTAACACACAATTTTCCTTTTGCATCTCCCCATGCCCAAACACATCCACAAAGCCTCAAAACTCACATAAAACCATCCAATAATTTTAGCAACTGAAAAAAGATATAAACGGTCCCGACGGCCCGACCAAATTACTAAAATACCCTAGGGCATACCTGGAAGACCGGATGAAAACACCTGGTCGTTACAATATTCCTCCTTTTTATGACTTTCGTCCTCGAAAGTCCTTAAGATCAAAACAACACGGATATCGCAATCTCATCCCGTTCTTCCCGCTCACGAGCGCCTCCTCCAAACTCGGACTCCTTCACTAAACTTTTACCAACGGATCTCACTTCTACGCAACGTCTTCGACTCAAGACCAGAATACTCACGAAGCTTCTCCTCGAAGCCCTAAACCCTCAATCACCGCAAGGGCTCAAAGTCCACAATGAGCAATGGGTCCGCATCTGCCGCCCCAACATCGATACATAAAAACACACGTACACAAATTGTCAACAAACAAACTCAACCCTACAACAAATCGGCCAAACAATCTGAACCTTCCAGATTCCAAAACTAAACGGCCTACTCTTACTTCACAAGAGACCAACAGACCTCAAACCTTGACTACATCCTTAACGAGATACAAACGAACCACCAATCGCGATCGATCCAAAAGACAAACTTCTCCAACTAGAACACGTCCACAACACTTAAGCAACCATCTTAAGGAGAAAATCGCCGAGCAAGGAACATCCAACATTCCTCTCAAGGAAAACTCGGGAAGCAAGGACTAAACCATCACGCAGCTATCTGCGACACAACACCTTGAGGAAAACAAAACTCAACAAACTTACCAACCAATGCCACGGCACCTCGTGCCAACTCACTCAAACGCGGCTCTACTAACGCCAACCGGGAACTCACAACAACTAGGAACAAAGCCCGAGAAGGGCTTGCTCAAAGCAGAACTCAACCCAAACTTATAACGAGCAACGCTGCCTCAAGCTACTACTCAACTCTTAAAATCCAACCGCTACTTAAAGGACTTCCCTTTAAGCCTAAGCCTAACTCATCTTCCAACCGAAGCTCCACTCCCAAAACCTCACAAGGAAAACGGATAACGACAACCTCAAAGCTTACGGATCCCGAGCCACACAAATCCGCAAGACTACCTCGCAAGCTATCACTCGAGGTGGCATCCAAGGAGCAACTCAACCACCACAGAGGCTAGAGGGAAAGGAAATCTTCAATCCCCAAAGAACCAACAACTTGCCGAACAACTCAACTCTTCTTGGTGGCCTCCGCCCTCTTTGCGGGAACAAACAACCCTTGCTTGCTAACAACACAAAGCGAGAACCCTCTCATTGGGGTGACCATTTGCTACTCGATCGACTACACAACTCGGAGAGCTAAGTCGACTCCGCCAAACGGGAAACGACTTCCCAAAGAAGCAAATTCCGAAGAGGCAACTCCACACACGCTCGCGACTTGCTCAAACCCAAGGCAACAACAACCAACTCTCTTGGAAGCAACACCCAAGAGAAAACTCAACCAATCGGAGCACCAAATCAAACAAACAAAGACTTGCTCAATCTGAGGAGGAGGGGTCAACTCCCAAAACTTACTCGACTAGGAACAAGACCTCGTATAACGCCCTCGGCTAGAACCGAACTAGCTCTCGAAACAACAAACGAACCAAATCTTGGCCAAACACTCACAAGAGGCGAGAACAACCTTTACTGCAAATTCTAGAACACCATCCAAGAATCCGCTTAATCGGACAACGACTACTTCCAAGCGACCAACAAACTTTTCCTTCAAGCTAGCGCTTCCACCATTAACTCCAAGACCAAGGAGTAACGACAACTCCCAAGGAAACGGCTCATACAAGCGGCACAACCAACGGACGAGAGAACTCCACATACGCTCACCGCCTTGCTCCACCAGAGCAACAACACCTAATCTCACGGGGCACAACAAGGGTCCATCTCGGTGAACCTCCAAATGCCAAACGGGGCAACTCAACATCCCGAAACAGGAAAAACAACCAACATGGCACAAACCATTCGCCCCACGAGCAAAACTAAACTCTAACAACTCCAATCCACACCTTGGTCAACACCAAGCATCAACTTGCCACCACACCGAAACCACTCCGGACTTTACTCCAAATAAACACTAGCTTGCTAGTCTACCAAGATCGCTAGCAACTCCACCGAGGCTACAAAACTACACGCCTCCAGCTAGCCAATCAAACTCACTAGCTGGGCTCGACCGAACTCGGGAGAGGCTCTCCACAACCTAGGGTTCTTCGGCAACCTCGACACCCACACTGCCAAGACATACGATCTATCGGACAACCGCTCGAACAAACAACTCCAATTTCCAAGATCCCAACCATGCCAAGCAACTCCAACTCCTTGGGAACCTAGAGGACCCGGCGCGCTGAATCGTCATCCTCCTACTCAAAACATCGGCCACAACATAACTTCTACCCAAGGAAGGATCCGAACAACTCTCTTAGCCATGACGATCGGAAATCACGCGCGCTTAGCTACCATCAGCTCTTGTTCGGTTTCCAATCAACTCCAACCAACGATCAACAAGAAGATCCGCCAACCAAGCTTAGGCCCAACTTAACAAATCTTGCCTAAGCAACAACTTGATACCACGAGCACGGTATCCTTACCACCTCAACCAAAGCCTTACAACAACCACAGAGTCCAACTTCTCAAGGAACCGAGCACGAGATCTCCAAAGAAAACCCTACATGGATCTCAAACTCTTGCCACAGAATCAGAACCACACAAAACACACTTGTGTGCACAACTCCCAACCTTCCTTTAGAGATTCAAGACTAACAAGCGCTTTTCCACAAAGCAACGATAACTCCCGGCGTGATACAAACAATCCAAGGAACACCAAAAGTTCCATCTCCGCACGATGCTCGAAATCGAGGCAACCTTGCTTTACCAAAGCATAATCATGCCAAACCAAACTTACTTTGTACCAAGCCTCTACCAAGGGTGCTTACCCCTAAGGCATCCAAAACCTCTCGCAAGGCATCACTCATCTCGCCTCAAAAGCATCCAACTCGCCTCATAGGCATCCAAATCATCCGATAAGCATCCAACTCCCGGTCCTCACCGACCAAATTCGCATCTACGATGCTCAACTCTCCTCGATTTAGGCACTCGAAGGTAGTTGACCGCACTACCAACCACAAAGAAAATCTCTTGGCCTTAACACTAGCGCGAGACTCACGCGCACCAACATTTACCAACCGGAACTCACGACTTACTCAACCTCTAGAAACACTCGGAAGAGGCTCCGCTCCTCTCGAGCATCCTTTCGCTTGTAGTCCATTGACTACCACCGAACTAGCCCTCCGCACGACCTAAACGGGTGCAATCGCCATAAATGAGATCCAAGGCTAAAGGAGTACGCTGAACTCCGAACGGCATAGAACCATCTGCTATGCCCAAGCCAAACTCAAGCTGAACCGGACTTAGTGCCAAAGTGGCACACCAACCAATGCACCTCAAGTGCTACTACTACCAAATCCACATCTCGAGGAAGTCGGGTGTTAAACAACAAAGAGGCTCGCAAGGGGGCAAAGATGACCCTTCATCCGCCTCCACCACTAACACGGCAACTTGCCAAACAATCGGCGATCGGTGGAGACTCGCTAGTCCACCTCTCACAAGGGACTTCCACCACCATCTAATGAACCAAATAAAGACAGAACGGCACACACCTCGGCCTCTCGAGCAAAGCAGGGGCATCCCACACACGGATGCTAAACTCAAACTCAGCCAACTACTTTACTACTAGCGGTAGGACTTACTAAAACATCGAGCTCTACAGGCATCCATTTGCCAACCTCGGGCGTCTCCATCAACGCCAACAAACCGATCTGAATAAACTCTGCTGATCATGCCCTCCCGGAACCTCCGGGGCTACAAGAGCTACCGGGGAAAAATGTTTGAAACAAACTCTGTCATATGGGCTATCTGTGCTTCGACTCCTCACTACGCACTACAAATCGTGCTGGGTCTCCGCTCTCGATAGCTAAAGACTCGCCATCAAATCTCTCATGGTGGAGCACACTCTGCTCAAGGAGTCTCACTCTGGCGCCGCTAGCCTCTACCCCCTCCTCTAGGCAACTCAATCGCCGGCCCAAATCGCATGCGGGCCTAACAACCCTCGGACGCGCCTCAACATCAACACGATCGGTCCAACTTCTCGGTCGGACATGCCAAGCGCCTGCTCCTGCGGGTGCGATCAACATATCGCGATCTGCACGAAGCACCACCACCCTCTCACTAGGGGAAAAGCAGCAACTGGGCCACAAATGGCCAACGGGAGTCTAAGCTCTGCCTCCCTCTGGAACGATGTCCCAAGGGCATCCGAATCTATCTGGATACCTCAACAAACTGCTAAACAAACCGCTGCATGCCTCATGCGAAAGTTGGCATGATGGCTCACAAAGCCCAAACCAACAACGAGTTAGAACACGCTCGTCTCGCGCTCCACAACACTACACAAGGCATACACAAGATGACAGGTATTGTAAATTCTTAACCCTTTTTCAACAACAAATAGTAAACCTAGGCGTACCTGATGACTGTCGGAGTGCTGATGATCATGGAAAAAACGACCTACAACAAAAGGTCGGTCTCTGAATCTATGACTCGAGCTCGATACCAAGCAGAAAGACCCGACCCAAAAGAGGCTCTGAATGGGCCTTTACCCCAATGCATGTAGTGAAAATAAAAGACATTATGAAAAATACATTTCGGATTCCAAGTAAAAATAGAAACATTCAACAACCAAAACATACATTTCTAAAAGCACACTCTGATCGTAGATTTATTTAAACCATTAAAACAATCCACAAGTACCAATATGCTGGAATCCATAAAACGTAAGAAAACATCCTGGGCTCAGGCCCGTCTACATGCATTCGGGGAAATAACAAAAAGTCAAGAGTCATGATAAAATAAAATAGTCGAGAGATGACAAGCAGATTCCATGATCACGGCTCCTCCCTTCACCATCCTGCCTCGCGCCATGGTTACCTCGAAAGATAAGTAAGGGTGAGTAACGAATTACTCAAGAAGAATCCCCAACCGGGGTACAATACGATATACATGATCATCTAGAAGATTGTATGCAAGCTATGAGTACAAACACGCAATGCGAGCACATAGCTTAAGTCCACACTTGGACCTCGGATGCCATCTCGTGGTCTTAGTCCGAAAATACCACAACACACTAAACGCACTATACGGGAACAAGTCCCGCCTCGGCTGTCTCATCGCCGATACGAAAAGGTGCACTGCTCAAGATCCCGAGGAGCTCTCCGATGGCGCCCAGAATGAGCGTAAGCGCGCGCACCGCATGCTACCGCAAACTCGCGGGTCCGGGTCTAGTGGCAAGCCGCCTGTGTTCGATCCACCATGCCTAACTAAATCTCTGGGATCGGTGTCACCGACATAGGGGTGTGAGACTCGACACGTGAACTATGTCACCTGTACCACCGCACTTTGAGGCTAAGGAACCGGCCGCGTGGTAGGCTTACACCAGAAGCGGTCCTTGCCCTAACAGTGGCAATCAAGGGCTACGGCCGAACACGCCGAGGACGTGTCGATGCCGGGGGCGAGGCAATGCCAAGTCATCATCCCGACCGTTGGGGCATTTAACGATCCGCCACCCTCACCCAAGATTGCGGGGCCTCACCGGTTGGGATAGCTAATCCCTCACGGGGTCCAAGGACGGAGAATCTGTCTCGAACGTCCTTGCCATAGATGCAAGATACTTTATGCATCGGGCCCGATGATTCTATCTACCTCAATTCTAAACCTTAACAATAAAAATAATAACAATTCAATCAATGCACCCAATACGTGCTCAATGGATACAAGGAGCCTAGCATGATACTACGAAGCAAGAACAGATATCGAACATGCTAGAATAGAACAACCTAGCATGGGCTAACATGAGAAACAATACAAGAGTTCATGCCATCAGAAATTGAACAGAGCACCTAGGCTAAACATGCTAGTAAACATACACAGCATACAAAACAACAATCACAAATATACCGCAGGTCCACACAACCTCGGTAAGAGATCCTTACTTTGGTCGGAAGACTTCTACACACAAATCCTAAGTCATGAACAATCCCGAGCTAGCGAACGGAACCTAGCAAACCAACAATAATCAACATCTAAAATATCTAAACAACAATAGAACAGCAAAGCTCGGCTCAGGGGAACTCACGCGGCACGACGACACGAGCTTGGGGCCAGCTGCAAGCTTGGCGCTCGGCAAGGTCGCTACCGGGTGCGCTACCGGCACGGCAGGACACGCGCCGGTTCTTGTACCGCACGGCACGGACGGACACCGCGGCCTTGCTACTACCGGCACGGCAGGCAGCGGACGACTGCAGCGCGCGGCGCGTGGCGGGCGGGCGCGCGGCGCCGGGCGTCGCGATCGCGGACTCGGCGAGCGGCTCGGCGAGGACGCGCGCTGAACGAACGAACGTCTGGGCGAAGCGCGCGCGGCGCAGCGATTCGGCGGCAAGGACACGCGCGGGGCGTCGCGATGGGCGACGCGGGACGTGGCTGACGCGCGCGCGCCGCGGCGAGACCTCTGGCGTCGCGAGCGATCGGGCGATCTGCTCTTTGCTGGGCGAACGGCGAGGCCTTTGGGACAGATCTGGGCGTGGCGTCTTGGCGGTGGGTTCGACCGATCTGGCGTCGCGACGATGTGGCTGGTTCGACAGATCTGGGCGTGGCGCGAGCTGGGTGGCGATGATGGTCGCTCCTCTCGGTGGGTGCACAACACACACACACAACCCCTTTTTCTTACATTCGCCAACAAACACCCAAATGAGAAGATGAAGAAGACGAAGACTTACCCGAATGATGATGATCGAACCCAAGGAGATGCAAGGATGAAGAACTCGGCAAGGCTATGGAGATGGAGAGCTTGGGCGGCCAAGAGGTGCTTTTGGAGAATAAGATGGAATAACCTAATTCTATTTCATTTAACCAAATGCACCAAAACTCCAAAATCCAAGGTTAACTAAGATGTGATGCGAGAAAAGCAACAAGAGCTCTCAATAGCTCAACCGCCACACCACCCACTGACTTCTCAGACCACTTGGGTTCGAAACCCACCAAACACACTTTTAACACACAATTTTCCTTTTGCATCTCCCCATGCCCAAACACATCCACAAAGCCTCAAAACTCACATAAAACCATCCAATAATTTTAGCAACTGGAAAAAGACATAAACGGTCCTGACGGCCCGACCAAATTACTAAAATACCCCTAGGGCATACCTGGAAGACCGGGATGAAAACCTGGGTCGTTACATGGGCATCCATGTGTTCTAGCTGGTATAAGACCCCGATGGGCATCCATGTGTTAAATCGAATGTAGGTTGTAGTTGTAAGTCCCGAAGGGCAGCTCAGTAAGTCATTGTTTAAGCAAGTTCTAGGGGTGGCAGTTAGCCTAATCTAAGTTGATTTTCACTATGCTCGTGATTGGTTGCATGTATCTGTGTGCTAGATGATTTGTTTTCGTATTGTACCCCGGTTGGGGATTCTTACTGAGCGACTCGTTGCTGACCCTTACTTTTCTGTGGTTTTCCACCAAGTAACTTGGGACCGAGGCTGGATGGCTAGGAGGAGGCTGCTGGATGATCATGGATAATATTACTCTGAGTCTTGTTTCATCTTCTTTTTAACTCTTTATGCATGTGGATAGGGCACAGAGCCCTTAGGTGGACTTTGTTGTATTTCTGGATATTAAACTATTTGCTTCGTTTATGTTGAAATTGTTCTTGATGTTTTTACTTGCAAATAAAAGAAACTCTGGCCAGGGTTGGATTTGATAAATCTTTTGACAGGTGCTTGGAAACAGGGACAAGTCCAAATAACTGAATTTCACTGAACGTTTTATGTTTGTTTTTATAATTCCGCATTCATATTTTCGTGTTTTATTTACATGCATAAGAGGTTTAAGACCTAGGTTTAGGACCCTAATCGAGTCGGGTCTTTACACTTGTCAAGCTAAATTCCGATCAAGTTCCTTAGTTTTAGTTGTAGTTTAGTTCTTTTCCCGTTTCCAGTTGTTTCATAGTTTAGCCTTAGCATAGTCGGAGTGAGTCGGAGTTGTAGAGATTTCATCGGAGACAAGTTAGAGTTGTTGTCTTTACGATTCCGACCAGGCTTCTTCTTAACTTGTTTATGCTTTTATTGCTTTTGTTTATTTTCGCTTACCTTAGATTGTAATGAATGTTGATATTTTAGTGTTTTAATGAAGATGAATGTTTTTGCTTTTACATTGCTTTGGATTTAAATGTCATTATGAGTAGCTAAGTTGTCGTTGGAAGGAAGTAGGCAAGTAGGAACTGTTTGCCTAAGCGAAGCTATAGCAAGATGTCAAACTATTATGCATGTCGTGTTGTAATTTAAATACATTCTGTTAGATCCACACTGTGTGTGTCCTTAATTCGCTTCGAGAGAATAGAAATAGAGCAAACTTGCATGTCATAACATTAGGATGGTTAAGCTTTGCTTGCTATTCAAAGAATACTTAGAGATAAGGTTTGCCTAGTGCTATCCGCTTGGTTTTATCATAGTTTGAATTTGAGAGAACCAAACTAAGAGCTCGAGAGAGCCAGCTTCTAGTGCTCGAGAGAGCCAAGGAAAAGCCATCAGTGGTTCGTTTCTTAGCATAGTGTTGTTTTGCCTAAGTGAATGTAAAGACCCGACCCGAATAGGGTCCTAAACTGTAAAGACCCGACCCGAAAGGGGTTCTAAAATAGGCATTTACCTCAATGCATGCGTTCAAAACTTAAAGACAATATGCAAGAATGGTTTTCGGATTCTAAGTGAAAACTAAAACATGCAAACAACCATTTAAAACAACACAATTATAGAATTCCTGAAACCTGTCCCTGTTTCCAAGCACCTGTTTCAAGTCAAATACATTTCCAAAACTCACTCTGATCAGAGATTTATTTAAACCATTCAAAAACTTCCAACAGTTACAACAGTGCTAGAATCCAGAAAAACAGTCAGAAAAACAACCTAGGGCTCAGTGCCCAACTACATGCATTTAGAGGAAAATAAGGCATAAAGAATCATAGACATAAACTCAGAGTTCGACAGCTGGTTTCCATGATCACAGCTCCTCCTTCAGCCATCCTGTCTCGCACCATGGTTACCTGTGGAAAAACCACAAAATAAGGGTGAGTAACGAATTACTCAGTAAGAATCCCCAACCGGGGTACAATACGATATACATGGTCATCTAGCAGAAAGGTATGCAAGCTATGAATATAAACACAGAAGAGAGCACATAGCTTAAATCCACACATAAAACCTTGGACGCCATCACAGGGTCTTACTCCGGAAAATCTACCACACGATACGATCCTATACGAGAAACAAGTCTCGGCCTCGGCGCCTGCTCACATCCGATCACGAAAGGTGCACTGAACTCACGATCCCGAGGAACTCTCCAGTCGGCGCTATAATGAGCGTGTGCGCGCACTGCATTCTGCTGCAAACCATGGGGATGCCGGGTCTAGTGACAAGCTGCCCAGGTCCAGTACTCATGCCTAACTAATCTCTGGATCAGTGTCACTGACATAGGGGTGTGAGACCTGGACACGTGAACTATGTCAGCCTGAACCACCGCACTTGAGGCTAAGGAAGCCGTCCTTGCCCTATCAGGTGGCAATCAAGGGCTACTGCCGAACACGCTGAGGACGTGCCGACTGCCGGGGACAAGGCAATGCCTTGCCATCATCCCGACCGTTGGGGCATTTAACAGTCTGCCACCCTCACCCAAGATTGCAAAGGGCTGCCGTTAGGGTTAGCTAAACCCTAACGACGGATCAGGGACGGAGTACTGCCTCGTACGTCCTTGCCACGGATGCAAGTCACGTTATGCACCCTCGCCCAGATGATGCTACCTATCATAATTCTAACTATAACAGATACAACAAACAATCCAATACGTGCTCAGCAAAGGCAATGAACCTAGCATGATACTACGAAGCAAGAACAGATAACGAGCATGCCAGAACAGAACAACCTAGCATGGAACTAACATGAGAACAACACGAGAATCATGCCAATCAGAATTTAGAACAAAGCACCTATCACTAAACATGCTGATAAACATAAACAAGCATACAAACAACAATCACATATTATATCGCAGGGCCCACACAACTCCGGTAAGAAATCCTTACCTTCGTCCGGAGGCAACTACACACAAAGATCCTATGCTGCGATCGATCCCGAGCTAGCTAATGAGAACCTAACAAGCACAACAATATCACAATCTATAGGCCTAAATATAATAAAACAAACAGGGCTCGGCTAGAGAGCAACTCACACGGCACGGCGATCGACGCGCTGACGACGAGACGGCCGCACAAGATCGGGCGCTCTTGGCGTGGCTTGCACGGGCGCTGGGCTGCGCTGCTGAGCGTGCTGGCACGACGCTGGGCGCGGAGCTGCGCGCGAACGAGCGACGGGCGTGCAGACGCTATGCGGGTGCGCTGGCGCTGGGACGCGACGCGAGCTGCGCGTAGACGGGCGGAGCGACGCGACACGGGTGGTGGCTGCGAGCGGACGGCGACGAGATCTGCTGCTCAGTTGTGCGATTGACGCCTGGGCGATGCAGCTGTTGGGCGATGGGCGTCTGCAGGGGCTGGTGGCGCGATGGGCTGGGCGATGCAGGGGCTGGGCGACGGGCATGCTGCTTGGGCGATGGGGCTGCTGGCGCTGCTGCTTGGGCGATGGGGGGTGAGTCGGCTGACATGGGGGATGTGGTGAAGAAGGAGAGAAAAAGAGAGTTAGGTTTTTGGGAAAAAGGGATGAAAGGCCTATTTTGAACCAACTCTCCTAAGCCATGGATTTTAAGGTAACACAAATGCTTGCAAGGTGAAACACAAAAACACCAAGTGGCTCACTTGGCAAGGCTCTCCTCTAGCACACAAGGCCACCCTTGCTCAAACCCCGGCTACTGCAACTTTTAATCCAAACCAACTTTTAATTTTATTTTTGAACCTCCCAACATCTGAACTCAACCAAAATGCAACCACAATCTGAAAAGAACCCTCCAAGACTAAACAACATCTGAGAAACAGTAACGACCCGACCAAATTACCAAAATACCCCTAGGGCATACCTGGAAGACCGGGATGAAAACCTGGGCCGTTACATAAACCTAGGAC
Organism: Sicyos edulis; assembly: GCA_036507275.1. Classification (NCBI taxonomy): domain Eukaryota; kingdom Viridiplantae; phylum Streptophyta; class Magnoliopsida; order Cucurbitales; family Cucurbitaceae; genus Sicyos; species Sicyos edulis. The sequence continues at coordinate 15,189,881 of CM071856.1, read as the reverse complement.
TTAAACCCTTGTGCATGTAAATAGAGTCGAAATAAAAAATGCGGAATTATAAAAACTTTAAAACCATAAAACATTCAGTGAAATTCAGTTAATTGGACTTGTCCCTATTTCCAAGCACCTGTCAAAACATTTATCAAATCCAACCCTGGCCAGAGTTTCTTTTATTTTCAAGTAAATACATTCAGAACAAATCCAATAAACGAAGCAAATACTTTAATATCCAGAAATACATCAAGTCCACCTAAGGGCTCCGTGCCCTGTCTACATGCATAAAGAGTTAAAAAGAAGACGAAACAAGCCTCAGAGTAATATTATCCATTATCATCCAGCAGCTTCCTCCTAGCCATCCAGCCTCAGTCCCAAGTTACCTGGTGGAAAACCACAGAAAAGTAAGGGTGAGCAACGAGTCGCTCAGTAAGAATCCCCAATCGGGGTACAATACGAAAACAAATCATCTACCACACAGATACATGCAACCAATCATGAGCACAGAGAAATCAACTTAGATTAGGCTAACCGCCACCCCTAGAACTTGCCTAAACAAAAACTTACCGAGCTGCCCTTCGAGACTTACGACTACAACCTACATTCGGTTTCACACATGGATGCCCATCAGGGTCTTGTACCCGCTAGAACACGTGGATGCCCATCGGGGTCTTGCACCAGCTAGAACACATGGATGCTCATTGGGGTCTTACACCAGCTAGAACACGTGGATGCCCATCGGGGTGTTACACCAGCTCAAACTCAAGGATGCCCATCGGGGTCTTCTACCTAATGATGCCCATCGGGGTCTTACTCATTTTAGGGCAAGATGATGCCCTACGGGGTCTTACTCAATCAGCACTCAAGGTTGCCCATCGAGGTCTTACAACTACTCAAACACAAGGAAGCCCATCGGGGTCTTATACCTGCTTAAGCACAAGGATGCCCATCGGGGACTTACTCCTGTTAGGATCACAAAGCTGCCCTATAGAGTCTTACACTCCCTAGCTGCACTATGATGCCCATCGGGGACTTACATCCACTAGCAACGCATTGGTGCCCATCGAGGTCTTACCCAAGTGAGACCTAAACTAGTAACTTCTAACAGTCTCTTAAGTACAGTAATACAAGCTAACAGATCGACCATGCAATATTCAATAGTAACACATTCCTAGCATGGCTCTACATAAAATGAACAGGAAACATGGATATGCCAGAGTAAGAAAATCCCTAGCATAGAGCTAACATGAACAAGACAATAGACATGCCAGCAAGTCAGAAACAAGAATCCTAGCCACTAGAATGCTCATAAACAATCACAAGATATCAATGCGCTATTAATGTAATCGTAGATTCCATACAACCCCGGTAAGAAATCCTTACCTGAAATAAACAGGGAATAAACACAATAGGGTAATGCTCCTTGAGCTGTAGAGATCAACACAACCTAGCCAAAATACAAACATACGTGCACCATAAATAAACCGATTATCTAAAAGAAACAAGAGCCAAAGCTCAAGGCGCAAGAGGCTACCGAAAACTGAGGAAGCAACACTCGGCAGCTAGGCTTGCTCGGTAGGATGCGGGGAACCTCGGCAGCGAGCGGCAAAGGTGCGTGTGGGAGGTGCAGCAAAGCTCGGCGGACAGCTGCGTGGTGGAGAGAGGCGAGGAGAGCTGGCTGGGCGACGCGGCTGAGCAGGCGAACATGGGCTGTCCTCTCGTGGTTTCGCTAGGGCGAGACGAAGCGACGCTGGGCTGCGGCTCGCTGGGGCGGCAACGTGCACGCGGGCGCGAAGGACGGTCGAGCAGTGGGCACGGACGAGCGGGGGGATCGCTGGTGCTGCAGCAAGGGCGAGATGGTGCTGCGGCTGTGCTCACACCGCGAAGGGGCTGACTAAGGGATCACGAAAGACTGAGCGTGCGACTACAACAGCGAGCGGGTGGCGTGCGGTCGGTCTGCGAGGGATGAGCGGCACGGCCTGGGCGATCGAGTTGCTGGGCGTGCGGATGACGAGGGCAGCAGGGCTGCTGCGCTGGTTCGTGGGGCTCGCTATGGCGATGCAGTTAGGCAATGCACAGATCTGATCGGCTGCATGGTGGCTGCGATCTGCTAGGCGATCAAGGGGCTGCAACTGCACCGACGGCAAGGGAGGAAGAGACTGACAGTGGGGCTGCTTTCTTGGGAGTCTTAAACGACCGAAAGAGGGTTGGAAGAAGGTGGATTGTGATTGGGAAAATAGGGGTTGCGATCTCTCTTTTCTGCACGAATGACACACCCCAAAAAAACAAATTCCCTTTTTATTTCATTTAATATTAACTCCAACTGACCAAGGGTCAAGCGAATAACAACCGAGACAAGAACATAACTACTAACAACAGCTAAACTAGAACGAGCTTACTCAAGCAACCTTCTCCAACAAAACAACCCAGGTTCGAGTCCTAGCTTAAACATTTTTCTTTTAAATTTTCCTTTTCCAACCCAAGCCACCAAAAGCCTAATAGGTCATAGGTTCAAAACCCACCAGCAACGCTAATTAATTCCCAATTAAACATCAACCAACTCCAACTCCTAGACACCTGGGTTTGTACCCCAAGAGCAACACTTTAATCTCTTATTTTATCTAAAAGCCAAACTCCGAAATCCAACCCATTCGAGTCCCAACAACCACATAGCTAATCCTTATTTTTTCCTTTAACCAGAAAGCCACCAAACTTCTCAAAATGCATTCCAACCCTAGAAATCGAAAACTGAAGAACAACCAATCTAAACGAATGACAGAAACAGCCTAAAACTTTGGTTAAACACCCAAACCGATCCTGAGGGCAAAATGACCAAAATGCCCATGAGGGCTAAAACTGCCCTAACGGCCCAACCAACCAATCGAATTATTAATCAAACATACCCAGGGAACCGGAACAGAAATCTGGGCCGTTACAGTGAAACTCTCCGAAAAGCCCATTCTCCTACCGATGCATTTCACTTAGTTCAATTTACATTACGTTTAGTTCGCCTAGTTTAAATCCGCCACAACAACTTTCACCTGTTACTTAACTTTCTTAATTTTGCTTGAACATGATGTTAATCAATAAGCCCTGTGGAGATGACTTGTACTTACATTAAAACTTCCTACAAAATCGACTGCGTATACTTGCGCGTCTTTATGGAAGCACACACACACTCTTTCACTTAAATAGGAGTAGAGATTTGGCTTCAGCGAAAGCTTGAATCATCCACGTCATCATTCTTCTCATGTAATATCATCTTCTTAAATTGTGTGTTTGGACTTCCACAATAGCTGGCATTTTAGAAATTCATAATAAAGCTTCTTCTAAATCAATTTGGACAAGAACTGCCCACATTTTAGCTTGCCATAATGAAAATCTATTATTGCTATCCAAAAGCAGTATATGATGTTTCACAGCTGTCATTTCAAAATTATCACAACCAAATGAAACAATAATAACAAATCAAGTTCTAACAAACCAATCAAGCTTTGATAGCACTTGTTGAAAAATTACTTGATCTTCACATATACCACTTGATATCGATGCAGCGGAAGTAAACTAGATTCTAATTATAACAATGACGACAAGAATGGAGTAAATGGAGTAAAGAGAAAAGTAATAACACAAATATCTTATGTGATTCGGACAAAGACGACAAGAATATTCCACTATAGTTCCAAATTGAGATTACAAAAGAGCACACTCAAGCTCTCACTAAAATCCCAATAAACCCAAAGATTTGAACTCACCAAAATTAATTTCTAAATGCAATTAGAAATTATATAAAAAGGAATTTAGAAAATTCTAATTTATATATGAAATCCTTGATATTGCACATTTAAATGAGGAAATATATGTGCATATATGTAGTGAAATGGCACCATCAACTTGGAAAAATTCAGACGTGGGAATTTGGTTTAGCACCACAACGAATACAATATTTTAATTGAGAATTTACCATAAGTAGAACATTCTACTTCTTATATTATATTTGCAGTAGAATTTTTAAAATAATTCATCTATAGCATATTAATTTTTATCACTCAACTAATACAACTCAATTTGCATATTAATTAGCAAGTATTTTCGATGAAATGAATCTTCCAATCTTAAAATTAATAATAATAATAAATAAATAAATAAAATGTCTTGGATTGGAAGCCAAAAAGGACAAGTCTTTGTTACTTTTCACTTCTATGGCCACTAACTTCCATACTTGCTAAAATCATCCATAGTTTACAAAAGTTACAAGCTTGGTCATGTTGTTCCCCTTTCTCTTTTTATTTTGTTTTTCCCCTTTCCCTTCACTTTTCACACACCTCCTATGCTTCTTTTTACTTATTTTCTCTTCCCTTTTTTTCCTTCTTTTCTCGTGTGTCCACTTTTTTGTTTGAGTGAGTAGCCAGTGCTTGTAAGTAATATATAGTTTGGATCTTTCAAAGGGTAGATTTTTCTCAACTTAAAAGAGAACCTCAGGATATACATTCCAATGTATATGAATAATAATTGGTAAAAATACAATTTTGATCGTTATTATTTGAACAAAGTTAGAATTTAGTTTTGGGATTCGAACGTGCATCAATGCCGTTAAGCTACTTTTTTTATTGGCTAACTTTTCTCATTTTAAATGTTAGAATTTAATTTTATTTATTACTATCCTTACATGAATTAAGTACTAGTTATTCATATGTCAATTATGATAATGTGAGTAAAGTACATGTTTAGAATAAAAAAAGTTAAAACTAACAATTTAATTTTGCTACTTTGGGATGGTCACTCAATTTTTATTTAATAAACTATTTAACACACGAATAACTAACTATGTATTTAATTCGTCAATATAATTATAAACAATTTAGACTATTTTTATAAGTTTTATTAAATCATGTTCATTAAAGTTGACTTTTAAAATTAGATAGACACAATTCGATTTTATTTGAAATCACAAGGATAGATCAAATTTATAATTTAGCCATGAAAATGAAGTAGATGATCGAAGATAAAATTCTTAGGGGCCGTTCACTTTGAGGTAATCCAAGATTCTCATGGAATGAGTATCTCTTGTAGTAATATTAGAATACTCTATATTTTAACATTCTCAAGCATCCTGTAAGAGTCCAACTCCTAAAACAGTTCCAAACTTGATACCAACGAGGGGGAGGATCTTTACAACCAGTGGGAGTACTTAAAACTTCAGGCAAACTTGAGAAACTCGAATGAATTGAAACTACAAACTTGCAGTCCTTTTATAGGCTGCGGACTTCAAACGGAAATTAAATGTGGAAAATTAAAAGATAGAAAGCGGGAGGCAAGATAGGACCCTCGCACTCAACCACTTTTGACAAACTAAACAAATAATTACAAAAAGACAAAACTTTTAAAAAGCAAATAGTAAAAGTAAACAGTAAACTACATTATTACAAACCGACAAATAATAAAAGACAAAAGCAAACAGTGAAGGAAACTAATTATTACAAAATTACAAAAGGAAAAAGTAGACAGCTGTAAATAATTGAGATGACCAGCCGACAGGGCGAATCTTTCCATCTGCATTATCCAACCTACCCCCTTTCACTTCGGATGCACATCTGAAGTAGACTTCGAACGGATTCCAATTTTCTACGTACACTTCAACCGTATCCTACGCCGGCGACCAAATGGGCGGATTACTGCGCTTCGCGGCTTCCTTGCCTTTTACGCGTCTTACAACCTCTTGGTACTTCTCACCGGACTCTGTAGTCTTGAGTTGTTGCGTTAAGAAAACTAATCCTCGGGTGTGTGAAAATACAAGTATTTTTTAAGCCAGGTTAGGCTCCGGGTGTGTCGAACTTCTGCAAATTTGTTCCTCGTCTTGAATGGCTTTTTTCTCTTTTATTTACAGGAATGTACATAAACAGTAAATTAACATGTATATACAGGAAGAAACTAAAAACATTTATTTATTTATTTATTTATTATTATTATTATTATTTTTTGGGTGGACCGAGACGGCCCTTTTTTATGGACCTATTGTGGTCCGGTTTGGTTTTTATATAATTGAATCATCGTATTTTAATGACAATTGCAGTCTTTGATAGTTTAATGACGTTACGGTCTAATGATAGTTTAATGAGAATTACGCTCTATGAAATGTCTTAGTTTAACGACTTCGCGGTCGTGTCCTAGTTTAACGACTTCGCGGTCGGTCAGTAGTTTAACGACAATTTCGGTCTCATGAATAATGTAGAAGGGAACCATTACGGTTCGCTTAGATCGTAAACAAATTCAATCTCCGGATCTTCTGAGTCGGTTTCTTCGACTTCAGAATGTTTTGAGGAGACCGAATCATCGGCTAATGAAGCTAGCTCGCTCCACCGTTTCTGCAAATCAGATTCGGAAGAAGTCTGAGCCAGGGCAGCGACAAGCTGCGCTTTTTTGTTAAGGAATTCCTGGTTTCGTCTTGAAGAAAGATCTTGAAGATGACCGTTCTTTGCGAACCAAGACTTCACAAATTTGAGATCGGAGTGGGAAGTCGCAAACTTATCCCACCATTTGATTGAAATGATTTTTACCAAACTTTTGGTAAGAGTGGAAACGCGTATTTCGAAATTCCAAGAAAGAATATATGGAATTTGAAAATACATAGCGAATGTCATTGAAATAGGGAAACTATTTTTGAAGATGTTCTTCGAAAAATAGTAAAATGATTCTTGAATGGGTACGGGGAAGATATTGGTAGTAAGACCAAATATCGTCCACCAATTGACGAACCACATAGGGAAATGAACCTTCTGTGCGTTCGGGCAAAAATGGATGAACCACGAGTGCTTAAAATTTTGGTAAAACAGTACGTTATACCAGGCACGAACGTAGTCGCGGTATGAGTAAGTTTGAGGATGGAAGTTCCTCGTGAATGAATTTTCAGTATGGAGACCTTGGTTTCATGCTGTGGGGTTGAGAACTTTGAAGATTTTGAGTTTGGAGTAGGCGATCCGTTGGGGATCTTTTGGATCGGGGTTATGAATAATTTCAACAGACTTTGTGTCTACTAAAATGAATTCATAAAACCGACGGGTTTTGTGATGAACTTCTGGCATGAAGAAGAAGCCAGAAGGGAACACGGCTTCGGCGATCTTTGAAGGATTTGGATCGTCGAATTCGGGTTCAATGATTATTTCTCCTGTAGGAGAAGGTTTTTTGAAGTAACCCTTTAATTCGGGTCGAGGAATGAATCGGTCGGGAACAACGGCCGTAGCAAATGTTGTTGGCGACGTATTTTGAGTCGGCTGCACAGGATGTGCGGACGGAATCTGGGTTGATGACCCAGCTTTGGCCTTAGCTTTGCCTCTGGTTACGATGGTGTAATCAGAGTCATCGGCATATGAGTCAGGAGACATCAAGGCTCCTGTGGACTTCTTTGAAGAAGCAGCAGAAGGCTGCTGTGCAGCAGGAGGCTGCTTTGAAGATGAGGAGGAGGCTCCTCGACCTCTACCTTTCGCTCTTCTTTCCATTGGGAGAGAGAGAGAGAGAGAGTTGTTTGAGAGAGGAACTCTCTTGAGAGATAATCTGCCAGGGCGTTTTCAGTCCCTTTTATAGGCAAAATCTCAAAGTTAAAGCATGACAAAATTGCTTGCCAACGGGCAAAAATTTGTTTCGAAACCAGATTTTTTACATCTTTTTCTAAAATGAATTTAGATGCTCTGGAATCTGTTTTGATGAGAAAACGTTTGTTGATGAGTTCGCCTTGAAATTTCTGTACGCAAAGTACTATTGCAAGGATTTCTTTTTTAACCGTGGAGTAATTTTTCTGCGCGTTGTTCCAGACGCCAGAGTGGAATCGCACTATGGATTCCTTCTTATCCACGTCCTGTTTGAGGATTCCCCCGTATCCGATATCGGATGAGTCAGTCTCCACTATGAGATTTGCTTCATTGTTAAGCAAACTCAAACAGGGAATTGAAATGACTAAAGCCTTGATTTTTTGGACTGCAGCAGTGTGCTTGTCGGTCCAAGGCTTAGGATTCTTTTTGAGGCGCTCAAAAAGAGGCTTGCAAATGGGCCGTATGTCCTTAAGGAATTCAGACACATAATTGAGACAACCCAAAAATCTCTATAGTTGGGTTTTGTCTGTAATTTGGTCCGGGAATTTTGAGGCGAATTCAATGGACCTATGGATGGGCTTTATAAGGCCCAAATTGATTTCAAATCCAAGAAACCGGATTTGGGTTTGAAAAAGTTTGATTTTCTGGGCCGAGATAACAAGGCCGTTTCTTTTCACAACATTGTAAAACGTTTGTAAATGTTTAAAATGTTGATCAATGTTTTGGGAGAAAATCAAAACGTCATCAATGTAAACAATAGAAAATTCTTGAAAACCATTGAAAATATCAATCATGATTTTTTGAAATTCAGATGGAGCGTTTTTTAACCCGAAAGGCATAACGTTCCACTCGTATTGGCCGAAAGGGACGTTGAATGCGGTTTTATATCGATCTTTTTCGGCAATCTGAATCTGCCAAAATCCCGATTTTAGATCGAATTTTGAAAAAACTTTTGCGCTTGATTAAATCTTTTTTGTTGGGAATTGGATATCTTATCCATTCCAAAACCTTGTTTAAGGGTTTATAGTTGATTACCAGCCGGGGGACGCCGCGTTCCTTCTCGGCTTGGTTGTTGACATAGAATGCTGCGCAGGACCATGGGCTTTTCGATGGTCGGATTAACCTTTTCTGCAACAAGGAATCAATTTCTTTCTTGCATATCGCAAGAAGGTTAGCATTCATTTGAATTGGTCTTGACTTGGTCGGAATAGCTTCTTCCGAAAAGTCCTTGACATAAGGAAGGGAAACGACATGTCGTTTTCTTTCCCAAAATGCATTAGGGAAGTCGGAACAGAGATCCTGTTCAAGCTTCTTTTGGAATTGGTTAATCCGAAGGGTTATTCTTGGATTAACTAACTGTTCCTCAATTTTCTTGTAGGATATTTCATCCTTTAGAAAATCGATTTGGTGTTCTTTTGTTTGAATCATGTCAACTACGTGAGTTTTCACGGGTTGAATGAATTCAAAAATGAGTTTAGACTCTAGCGCAGTAGATTCTAAACCTCTTTCGGTTATTTGAAATGGGTACAATTGAGTCAAGAATGGAGTACCTAATATGATTTCCACATTGAGGTCCTTGACGAGAATGAAGGTATTGACGAGGCAAATACCGTCCTTGCATATGTGCGCATTTGAAAGCTTGTACCGAACATTGAGGCGCTCGGTTGGCTCCGTAAGCGTGATCGCTGTTTTCTCGAAATAAATCGAGGGTATCTTGCCTTCGCGAATGCAGTTTTGATCTGCTCCTGAATCGAGCAGGGCAACTAATTGCTCTTCGAAATCCCCTACTCTTAAAGTAATAAGAGTATGCCATTTCTAATATGGTATTTTGGTGATTTCGCCAATGAAGGATTGCTGTTCGTCAGGGATATCGTCCTCTTGATCAGCAATTATGAGTGGGGCATTCTTGAGAGTCGCAACTTCGCCCAACGCGTAAACAAGGCCCTCGCCGATCTATGGGATGGTCATACTATTGATTGGCATAACCTAACGTATGGCGATATCAGTTCCATAATCATCAAAGAAGGTCTCAAGCTCTGCGATGAACACAAGCTCCGTCGCAAGATTGACAACCCAAAAATTGGGAAAGTAATCCTTGGCGAGTTCTGCTATCAGTATGGTGTTCAAAATGAACTACCATCATCCACAGCAAGAAGGAAAGGTCGTAATGAACCCTTCCAATATGCCAAATACAAAGGAAAGAGAATCTTCAACGACAAACGTCGTAAAGATTCCTATAAAAAACCCAGATATCAAAGACGATATCAGGGACCAAACAAGTATACTCGTTACACCCCGAAAAGAGGGAAGGAAGTATGCTACAAATGCAAGCGACCTGGACACTATGCAAATCGGTGCCCTGTTCGAACTAAGATCAATGAGCTTGACATTGACGAAGAGCTCAGAAACAAAATATTAAGCATGGTTCTTTCTGACTCCGAATCAGAAAGATCAAGCGAATACGAGCAGAAGATTGGACAAATCCTCGATGATCATGAGGATACAGATACCTCCTCAACCTCCTCAAGCGAACATGATTCCATCAACCACGTTGGCATACGTGCATGCGGGGGTTGCATCAATGTCTTAACTATGGATCAGCGCGCTCTATTCGACATAGCCGGAAGAGTTAATGATCCATAATTACAAAAGAAGATCATTTCTGATCACACGGATAAGAAATGATCCTCGTGAATGATTCGCTTTTGTCAACCCCACAGCATCTCAATTATTTACAGTACCAAGAGGTTGCCACTTTTCTATCCTAACATAGCTCCTACTGCGTAGTCGCTAGCATCGCACATTATGAAAAAGGGTTGATCCCACTCGGGAGTGGTGATAACAGGGGCTGACACCAATGCCCCTTTCAAACTCAAGAATGCGTTCTTGCACCGGTTGTCAAACATAAATGCTCAGTCCTGTTCTAGCAACTCACATTACGGTTTCGCGATCTTGGAAAAATCCTTAATGAAACGGCGGTAGAACCCAGCGTGGCCAAGGAAACTTCGAATGCCCTTGACATTGCTTGGTTCTTCCAGCCTCTCAATAACCTCAATTTTTGCACGATCTACTTCCATACCTTGTTTTGAGATGCGATGCCCCAAGACAAATCCTTCAGTGACCCTAAAATGGCACTTCTCCCAATTGAGTACCAAGTTTGTTTCGTCACATCTTTCCAACACTCTACTCAAATTTTCTAAACAACTTGTGAAAGATGAACTGAAAACTGTGAAATCATCCATGAAAACATCAAGCTCTTTTCTATCATGTCCGAGAAGATTTCCATCATACATCGTTGGAATGTCGCTAGAGCATTACACAATCCAAATGGCATTCGTCGAAACGCGAATATACCATAGGGACATGTAAATGTTGTCTTTTCTTGTCCTTAGGGTCAATTCTTATTTGATTGTATCCTGAGTATCCATCCAAGAAACAATAATATTCCTTTCCAGCGACTCTATCCAACATCTGATGAATGTAGGGTAATGGGAAATGATCCTTTTTGGTGGCTGCATTTAGTTTCCGATAGTCCATACATACGTGCCAACCAGTCACTGTTCGCGTAGGTATTAGCTCGTTATTCTCATTTTTTACCACTATGGTTCCACCTTTCTTCGGCACATATTGTACTGGGCTTACCCATTTATTGTCAGCAATCGGATAAATGACACCCACATCCAGCCATTTGATAACCTCCTTTTTAACCACTTCTTTCATGGCAGGATTTAGCCTTCGCTGATGTTCTACTGACCGGAATCCCTCATCGTCTAATTGGATTTTATGTATGCAAAATGATGGGCTGATCCCCTTAAGATCGGCTAAAGTCCACCCGATCGCTCTTTTATGTTGCTTGAGCATTTCTATCAACAACTTCTCATTTGCAGGAGATAACTTCGCAGATATGATAATGGGCAAAGTTTTTCCTTACCCTAAATATGCATACTTCAGATGGTCCGATAAAGGCTTAAGTTCCAGTGTGGGTGGCTCCTCTATTGATGGTTTCATCGAAGCGTTTACCCTGTCAATAAAGTTCAATGAGTCGTTATCATTATTCAAAAGCTCACATACCTCAAGCCCTTCTTCTGGCAATTCTTATTCGCTCTCCTCCTTTGCTGAAGCGAATTCCATTATACGTTGGTCTACTATTTTGTCTAAGGTGTCCATCTTAGAACACTCTTCGCTTTGAGCAGAGCACTTCATCGAATTGTAGATTTTGAACTTTCTCTCTTCGCTGTTCATTCGCAACGTGATGGTTCCCTCGTAAGTGTCCACAAGTGTACGCCCCGTCTTCAGAAATGGTCGACCCAAAATAATGGGGACATCCTTATCTGCATCATAATTTAAAATTATAAAGTCAGCTGGAAAGATTAACTGGTTTACTTGGACTAGGACGTCCTCGATTTTCCCTTCTGGTTGCACACTTGATCTATCTGCGAGCTGAATTGTCATCGTGGTGGGTTGAACTTGTTCTAGGCCAAATTGTTTGTACATCGATAACGACATCGGGTTAATGCTTGCTCCTAGATCACATAGTGCCTTCCCCACGTGTCTACCACCAATTGAAATGGGAATTGTGTATGCTCCTAGGCCAGCTTCCTTCGCTGGAATGTCCCTTGATACTAGAGCACTGCATTCCTATTTAAGCGAAACCACCTTGAATTCTTCAAATTTCCCTTTCTCTGATAAAGCTTCTTTCATAAATTTCACATAATTCGGCATCTGGCGTAATGCATCAATTAATGGGACATTAATGTGAATGCTTTTTAAGATGTCCATGAACTTCTCATATTGCTCGCTGTTCTGCTTCTTCTTGAGCCTTTGAGGAAAAGGTGGCGGTGGAGGAACAAAGTCAATGGGCACTACTTCTTGTGTTTTTTCCTCATGTCGCACAGGTTGTTTGAGTCCTAGCTCCAAGATTTCCGCACTTTCCATCACATCATCTCTTGAACTGATTTTAGCCACGTTCTCGGTATGACTCTGCTGTGTGTCAACTTTCTCCTGTGCGAACAACAAATCATTAGTGGACATTGCCTTAACTTGTTCTTTACCTTCTCTCCGAGTTGGCTCAGTATTTGCGGGCAATTTCCCTACAGGTCTTTGTCTGATTTCGGTCGCTAATTGCCCCACTGCACTTCTAAGTTCCTAACTGCTGCTTGTTGACTCTGCATGAATTCTTTCAACATATTCTCCATAGCATTATTAGGAAATTGAGGTATATTATGTTGGGGCACTACATTTCTGTGATAATATGAATTCTGAATAGAGTTGGAATTCTGACCTTGTTGGTTATCCGCGGGTTGAAAACCTTGCGAATTGCCAACTTGCTTTTGAAAGTTAGAATTACTTGAAGATCCAATGCTTCCTTGATCCCTCCATGAGAAGTTAGGGTGATTCCTCCATCCCGAATTGTAAGTATTGGAATACGGGTTGTTTTGTCGGTTCGCTGATTGACCACTTGCGAAGTTCACTGAAGCAGTGTTGTGAGGGCAATCTTCATATGTATGCGCTTCTCCACACATCACACATGACTCCACCATGCTCTGAACTGTTGCTTTATCATTCTTCTTTTGAAGATTAAGTAACATTCCGCGCATTTTTGCCAACTGTTGTCTTAGTAGCGGATCGCTTCCTGATTCATTCGCCGACTCCAAACTTCAAGCCTCATTTTTCCATTGGCTGGTGTTTAGAGCTACACACTTTATTATCTCTACTGCTTCATTGTAAACTTTGGATAAAATAGCTCCCTTCGCTAAAGCGTCAAAAACCAACTGAGCAGCCTTAGTCAAACCTCCATAAAAATATTCCAACTGGACATAGTAAGGTATCCCACTATGTGGACACTTCCTTTCAATAGATTTGAATCGATCTCATGCATCTGTGAGGGATTCGCGTGGTTCTTGTTTGAATGACATTATCTCTCCGCGAAACTTCATTAACTTCTTTGGTGGAAAATACTTTAGTAAGAATCACTTCGCTAATTCTTCCCATGTAATATTTTCTACTCCATCCACATTATCCAACCATTCCTTCACTTTTCCTTGCAGCGAATAAGGGAACAAATGGATTCATAACTTGTCTTGCTCAACATCTGGGATAATGAACGAATCACACACACTTATGAATTCCCTCAAGTGAGTGTGCGAGTCTTCGTTCGGTAACCCATGAAATTGTGCTTTTTGCTGTAACAGCGTATTCATCATTAGCTTGACTTCAAATGCTCGCGCCCCAATGTCCGCTCTTATCATCCCTTGTTGTAAATCTGCTACATTAGGTGTTGCATATGCTCGAACATGTAACAACCCGGATTTTTGTTAATTCTAAAATAAGATTTTTAAGAGTGTTTCTAGGAACAGTTGGATTTATTAAGGTTTCTGGGGGATTATTGGTCAAGTGTAAAATAGGAATTTTAAATGATGCTCCTTTGGGGATTCGAACCCTGGACCTAAGGAATTTGGAAGCTTGAATTTAATTAAGGAAAATAAATGCGTCAGCTAGGGCTTGAAGGAGGGAAGCCTTGGGAAGGGATTTTGAGATCCCCAAAGCCTATTTAATTTAGGAAAAAGGAAAAAAAAAAAGGAAAAGATCAAGATTTCACCCTAACCCTTCCCACACGCAACTTTCACCCTCTCACCATTGCCGCCGTCACCCAGCCCTTGCCTCACCGCACACAACCAAATTTCACTGCATCAAGACCGAGCAAATCGCAGCAGCTTCCCACCGCCACGGTCGCGGCCGGCTGCAGATCGCGACGCCATCGCCGCATCGCGCCCAGCGCTCGCAAGCGTCGTCGCCGCCGCTGCCGTCGCGCGCCAGCCGCGTTGCTCTGTCCACCCGCTCGCCATCCCAGCGCACCATCCGCGTTCGCACGCTCGCCGTCCCAGCGCACCGTCGGCATCCGCACGCTCGCGCCCCAGCGCCGTCCGCGTCCGCACTCCCGCGCCGTCTGCGTCTGCACGCCCGTCTGCCCAGCCGCACGCCCTACTTGCCCTTGCCACCGAGGGCCACACGCCTCACCCTAGCACCCGCGCGCCCTTGCCTAGCGCCCAGCGCCTAGTGCCCTCACAGCACACAGCCGCCCAATATTGCAGCGCCAGTGCTCGATCAAGACGCGCAGAGCACTGCTGCTCCGCACGCCCTGCCTGAACGCCTACCTTACCGAGACCTAGTGCTCTCAAATTGGTAGTTCCCGAACCCCCACTCTTTTGGACCTTAGGATATTAGCTACTATTTGTTTAATTAGGATGATTTTATTACTTGCTTAGGTTGCTCAGGTTCGCTTAGAAGCTCGAGGGTCACTTGTTGGTGGTGGTCACTATTTCTGCTTGCTCCTAGGTAAGGATTTCTTACCGGGGTTGTGTGGACCCCGCGAATACTTGATAGCATGCCTTACCTTATGATTGTATGAAATTCCTAGTGGATAGGTTACATGTTCTCTCTTGCTTCCCAATTTGTGTTGTACTTGTATTCCCGTTATATTCTAATAGTTCCATGCTAGGGTTTTCTTATTCTGGCATATCCTTGTTCTGGTTATATTTTATTAGTTCCATGCTAGGGTTTTCTTATCCTGGCATACCCTTGCTCCTGTTATATTCTGTTAGTTCCATGCTAGGGATAAGCAGGTGATCTATAGTGTTGAAGACTATAGGGGTATCTAGTTTAGGTCCCGCTTGGGTAAGCCCCCGATGGGCACCAATGCAGTGCCAGTGTAGGTAAGTCCCCGATGGCCACTGCACTGTTCCCTTATGTGTAAGCCCCCGATGGGCATCATAAGGTTTCTAGAGAGTGTAAGACCCCGATGGGCATCTCTGTGATCCTAGCTGGAGTAAGACCCCGATGGGCATCCTAGATGTGTAAGACCCCATTGGGCAGCATTGATAGCTAGAGGTGTAAAACCCCGATGGGCATCCGTATGTGTAAGTCCCCGATGGGCATCATTGATTAGAGGTGTAAGACCCCGATGGGCATCCTTGTGTGTAAGTCCCCGATGGGCATCCTTGTGTGTAAGTCCCCGATGGGCATCACTGAGTTAGCAGGAGTAAGACCCCGATGGGCATCCTTATGTGTAAGTCCCCGAGGGGCATCATTGTGTCATTGTGTCCTAGGTTGTGTAAGACCCCGATGGGCATCCAGGTGTAGAACCTAGGGTAGGCTGTAGTTGTAAGCCCTTGAATAGGCTAACTCTAGAAGTAGCTCATAGCCTAAACCAACCGTTTGCTCTAAGTCATTGTATGGTTGCATGTCGGTGTGCTAAATGAGATGTTTTCGTATTGTACCCTGGTTGGGGATTCTTACTGAGTAACTCGTTGCTCACCCTTATTTTTCTGTGGCTTTCCACCAGGTAACTTGGGACAGAGGCTGGATGGCTAGGAGAAGGCTGCTGGATGATCATGGATGGCCGAACTCTGAGATGCACGTTATTTTATTTATTGTTTTGATTTAGCATGTAGTGGGACTTGAGTCCCTAGGGAAGCACACAAAAACTATTTATTATTTTCTCGAACCGTTTTCTCTGTTTTCAAGGAAGTACTGATCAGTCACTTTAATTGCTAGTTTTATTTAATGGCTTTCTGGATTTGTTTTAATTGTGTGGATTGAAAGGTTTTAAATTGTTATTATGAATGGTGTTTTAAATTCTTAATCATGCATGCTAAGTAAGGATCTAGGTTAGAGACCGTTTTTCGGGTCGGGTCTTTACAGTTGGTATCAGAGCTCAGAGTCATAGGTTCTGTAGACTGACCTGCAGTTGTAGGTTGTTTTCCATGATCATCAGTGCTCCGAAAACCATCAGGTATGTCCGTAAGTTTAAGGTTAAGGGTTAAGAATTACAATACTATTTGCACTTTGCATGTACATGACTTGTTGTTGTAGGGCAGGAAAACTGGTTATGACTCATCTTTGGTTTGGGTGTAGATTTTCAGCATGCCAGTTACCCGTAGAGGGCAGGGAGGCTCGAGGCCGACCACTCAGGGCATTTGTATTGATTCTGACACAGAAGGGACGTCGTCCCAAGCTGAAGCAGATGTTAGGCCACCTACATGCCCTTCTGCTGTGTTGCCCGGAGAGGGTGTGGAGGCATCTGAGCCTCGAGAGGCTACATCGGGAGTAGCTTTTGTGGAGCCCATGAGGGCTCTTATGGTTGGGTTGCTAGCGGACCAGAGGGCCGAGCAGAGAGCTGAAACGCAGGCTATGTTAGCTGCACAGAGGGAAGAGTCCCGAGTTCAGATAGAGCAACTGACCGAGTTGGTACAACAGAGGACTGTAGTGCCACCAACATCGCCAACTCCGCAGGAGCCGAATGTGAATGAGGCCGCAGTGGCGGAAGGTGTTGAGGATCTGGGCAAGTGGCTGAAGGATTTTGTCAAATGGAAGCCCGAAAGTTTAGTGCCCCTGGAGAACCGTTGGTAGCAGCTAGATGGATAGCTGAGCTAGAATACACTTTCATGGTGATGGCCTGTCTTGAGGTGCAGCGAGCTCGTTGTGCAGCTCATGTGTTAGCTGGTACAACTAAGTGGTGGTGGGATTCCACTTTGAGTGAGAGGCCGGCTGGGTCTCCACCTGCCACTTGGGAGTTCTTCAAGGCTGAGTTCAAGGCAAAATTTATCAGTGAAGAAGCCCAAGAGAAGATGATTGAGTTATTTTCAAACCTTAAGCAAGGTTCAGATTCGATTGAGGTTTATGAGAAAAAGTTTTCGGAGTATGGGTACTTCGCGCCGCATGATTGCTACCCCTGAGCTGAAGATCAGGAAGTTTATTGCGGGTTTGAGACAGGGAGTGTCTCAGGATGTTAGGGCACAGGCCCTAGAGACTTTTGCCAAGGCAGTGCAGGTCGCAACGATTTATGATGGGAAGTATCCTTCCGAGCGGAGTTGCTAGTCTTCTGTGCGTGCGAAGGCCCCAGTGATATTCGGCCGGCGTAAGTTTGACTCCAGAAGCAATGGCCGTGGGGGCGGTCAGCGCCGTCAGGGTTCTTATTAGGGCAGAGACCAACATCGGAACCGTAACCGTGATCAGCCTCGCCAGCAGGGCGTAGGGAGGCTGCCGCCGTATTGTAAACCTTGTGGGAAGCCGCATTGGTGTAACGGCCCAGTTTTCTATCCCGGTTCTTGAGGAGCTTCTGGTTCAGATTCAGTGGTTCGGTTGGGCCGTTAGAGTTGTTTGGACCCTTAGGGGCATTTTGGTCTTTTTGCTCCCTGGGCAGGATTTGTGGTTTTTCAGGGCTTCGAGGCAGCTCCTGCCTTTGTTGAGGCTTGTTTGTTGGTGGCTGCGAGTCCCGAGATGTTTGGGCTATTCGTTTGGGAGTTCGGTTGTGAATTGGGTTTTGGGCAAAATGATGGTTGTTTGGGTGTTTCCTTCGGGATTCGAGCCGGGCCTTCAGTGTTGGTTTGGGAGGTTGATTTCAGTGAGTTTTGTTGTTTGGAAAGGTTGCTTCAGTCGGGTCTCGAAGGAGGAAGCCGGGAAATGAGATTTAAGGATTTTAAGGATTTTTGGAAAAATTGGAAAATGGATAAACTTGGATTTTATTTTGGATAAGGTTGGAAATTTAATTAAAAGAGAAAAAGAAAAGAAAAAAAAAAAAGAAAAATCCATTTTTCCCCAAATTTCCCCTTTCTCTCTCCTCCAGCCCGAGCCCCCCCCACCTTGGCCCTCTCCTCCCTGCCCGAGCGCCCACTCGCCCCTGTCGCCCAAGCCCACCCGAGCAGCTTTAGCCTCGCGGCGCTGTCGCCTCGCCTCACCCCAGAGCCCCACCGCCCTAGGTCGTGCCATCCCCACCCAGCCGCCGCGCGCCGCCCCCTCGCGCGCCTCGCCGAGCCGCCGCGTCGCCGGCTCGCTCGCGCCGCTCGTCCGTGTCGCCCAGTGCGCCTTTATCGCGCCGAGCCGGGCACGCGATCTGCGTCGCATCGCGCGTCGTCTCGTGCTCGAGTCGCGGCGCGCGCCAGGTCGCGCGCCCTAGCGTCGTGTCGCTCGCCCGCCGCTCGCCCCTCAGTCCCGAGCCGCGCGCGCCTACACACCTCGCCTCGGCTGCGCGCGCGCGCACTTCGCGCCGCGCCTCGCCCCAGCGCCCCAACACGCCCTGCGCGTAGAAACTCTCTTCGGCCAACCCAACCCTAACCCCTACCGACAGCCTGCTTGTGTGTGTTGGCTTGGCCCGAGCCTTGTGGCTTCTCGGATGGTATTTCCCGAGTCTTTTCTTCGTTGGGCCCGGATTTATTTGGCTGCTGGTTATGGATTTATTAGGCTGTTTATGTATTTAATTTGGGTGCTTTGTTTGATGTTCAGGTTGTTCGGGAATCGATTAGAGGCTCGAGGATTCGCTCGTAGATTTATTATTATTATTGTTTTTCTGCTTGTTCCAGGTAAGGATTTCTTACCGTGGTTGTGTGGACCCTGCGATATATCTCGATATGCCTTGCTTGTTTGCTCATTGTTATGAGCATGTTAGAGATAGAGCTGTTGATTGAATTCTTGCTAGCATGTTTGCCTTATTTTACATGTTAGTGCCATGCTAGGTTTGTTCTGCCAGCATGCTTGTGATTCCTGCTTAAGTTGTAGTATCATGCTAGGTAATGTGATTTATGTCGGTCATTGCTTGCTAGCCAGGAATCATTGATTTTTGCTCTGTACTCTTAGATAGAGTTGTAGGGTTTGTCATCATCCAGAGGTTGAGCGGACATAACGTACTTTGTCCCTAGTAGCTCAGGTCGGGAGTAAAGTGTGTGAAGCATAACGTATCTTGCTACCCCCCCCGACCCGCCGGTTGTGGACTTAGCTACCCACTTCGGCTAGAGCCTAGTTTGTAGCCTGCTAGAGCGAAACCCTGCCATCGGTGTAAGCCTCGCCGCTGGCGGTTCTTAGCTTCGTGTCGTGGGATCATGCCGCATGATGAGCGCCGAGGGCCTCGCGCATCTTGTGATCGCGACACCGCTTCCGAGTCATAGGCATGTGCACTGCCCGCGTGAGTTTGCCCTTAGGCCCCGCATTTACGCCGGTTGCGAGAGGAGCATGCGGTGTCGCGCACACGCCACGCGTTAGTTGCCGGTTCGAGAGCTCCCCGGGCTAATGTCGTGAGTACACCATTCCTTCATTAGAGCCTCGACTTCGGTACTCTCGTAAGTCCGTTTAGTGCAATGGCAAGGAGACCCTTGAGGACATTTTAGGGATCGATGTATTCCCCCGAGTGACAGATATACCTCGGCGATGTCCCGTGATTGGTCGATGTATCCAATCCCGAGCTAGGGCCTAAGTAAGAGACTTCCAATGGCTCTAGATCTTGTTTTATGAGCTCGTTGAGCTATGATCCGTGTTGATAGTTGTTTGCTTGCTTGTTGAGGTGCTAGATGACGGATGTATCGTATTGTACCCCGGTTGGGGATTCTTACTGAGTATCTTTATACGCACCCTTATTTATCTTTCAGGTAGCTTGGGACAACACTAGGAGGGCTAGCGGAGGGAGCTGATTGATCATGGGGAGCCGCCGGCACTCTGTCATTTATTGTTGCATTGTTTATTCAGCATGTAGATGGACAGGAGTCCTAGGGGAACATTGTTTAAAAAGTTGTTTAAATTGTATTGTATGATTTTATAAATATCGCTGTGTGGTTTTACTTCGTTGGATGGTTTAAATGAAAACTGTGGTTTATGTTTTAAGGGTTCCCCCTTCTCATATGTTTTGAATGGTTTTTAAATATGAGCACTAAACCGCTTGATATCATATTTAACTTGCATGCTGAGTGAGAACCCCGGTTTAGGACCATGTTTTGGGTCGGGTTCGTCACATTGGGGTCCTTGTGGAGGTAACCCTAGGGCTTGCTATAACTGTGGTAAGGAAGGGCATCAGGCCCGGTATTGCAACCAGAAAGAAGTGGTTGCGCAGCCAGCTCAGCAGCAGGGGCGAGTGTATACTACAACCCGTCGCCGGGGCCGCGGTGGCAGGTACGCTTCTAGTTCTTGATCACTTTGCCTTTGTATTGTTTGATTCGGGTTCCACACATTCTTTTGTTTCTGCTGTTTTGGCTGAGCATGCTTGCATGATTTTAGAGCCTCTAGGTTTTGAGTTATCTGTGGCTACTCCTTCGGGAGCTAGTATGTTGGCCAGTCAGAAGGTAAAGGACGATCGGATACAGGTATCCGACGAGTCTCTGCAGGTTACGCTCTTAGTTCTGGCTATGAGTGGTTTTGATGTAATCCTCGGCATGGATTGGTTAGCTGAT
The DNA here is from genome assembly GCA_036507275.1 of Sicyos edulis. Taxonomy (NCBI): domain Eukaryota; kingdom Viridiplantae; phylum Streptophyta; class Magnoliopsida; order Cucurbitales; family Cucurbitaceae; genus Sicyos; species Sicyos edulis. The sequence continues at coordinate 15,169,099 of CM071856.1, read as the reverse complement.
AACCACACGATGATTGACTGCCGACGGAGGGAGGTAGTGTTCAGGTCGCCGAGCATGCCTAGCTTTAAATTATGTGGCACCTAGAGCGGGGTGTGTCCGCCAGTGATTTTGGCAGTTAAAGCTCACCGTTTGCTAGCTCGAGGAGCTTGGGGCTTTATAGCTAAGTTGTCTAGAGTAAGCCGTGATCAGTTATCTGTTGAGCAAGTGCCCATTGTGCAAGAGTTTGCAGATGTATTCCCTGAAGAGTTGCCTGGTCTGCCGCCAAAGAGAGAGGTTGATTTCTCAATAGAGCTTGAGCCAGGAACTCGTCCTATCTCGAAAGCTCCCTATCGTATGGCGCCAAATTGAACCGAAAAAGAGTTAAATGTAACGCCCGTGTTTTCATCCCGATCTTCCGTATGCCCAAGGGGTATATTTTGGTAATTTGTCGGGCCGCTGTGGTCGTTTATGTCCTTTCTAGTTGCTAAAAATATTGGATGGATTTATGTAGGTTTGTGAGGCTTCGTGGAAGGGTTTGAGCAAGGTTTGATGCAAAAGTAAAAATAAAGGAAAATTGTGCTGCAGCTGGGGTTTGAACCCGGGTCTCCTGGAAAGCTTGTGGGGATGTGTGCCAATTGAGCCATTTGATGCTCTTGTTGCTCTGTCCGTATCATTTTATGGTTAGCCTTGGATTTTGGAGTTTTGGTGCATTTGGTTAAATGAAAAGAAAATAGGTTTTGCCTTGTCTTCTTCTCCAAAAGTCTTGTGGCCGCCCAAGCTATTCTCCCAAGCTCTCCTTGCCGATTTCTTCATCCCCTTTGCAGCTCGAGATTCCATCATCACTCCGGCCGTCTGTGTCCGCCACCGCCGAGCCAGCGCCCATCGCCCACCTCCATCCATCAGCAGCAGCCAAAGACGCCCAGATCCGAGCAAAAAGAATCGGCCCGATTCGCGAGCGAGCGCCGCTGTCGCGCGCCAGATCGCCCCTACCGTTCGCCCAAAGAAATTTCCAGCCAGCTCCGTCGTCGGCGGCTCATCACGCCCAGATCGCGACGTCGCAAGCCCAAGCCGGCCGAACCACCCATCGCCCGGATCGCCATCGCAGCAGTCGCCCAGTCACTCGCGAGCCGACGCCAGATCGCGCCACAAGACTTTCGCCTGTGACGATTTGCAGCTCGCCGCGTCCGTCTCTCAGAATGACCTGTGTTTTTCTTCCTGACTTCCGTGTATGCTCTAGGGGTAATTTGGTAATTTGGTCGGGCCGTCAGGGTCGTTTGTGTCCTTTCCAGTTACTAAAATTATTGGATGGTTTTATGTAGGTTTTTGGAGGGGTTTGTGGTTTGGTTTGAGCAAGGTTTGATGCAAAAGTAAAAATAAAGAGGAAGTTGTGCTGCAGCCGGGGTTTGAACCCGGGTCTCCTGGGAAGCTTGTAGAGATGTGTGCCATTTGAGCCATTAGGTGCTCTTGTTACTCTTTCTGCATCACATCTTAGTTAACCTTGGATTTTGGAGTTTTGGTGCATTTGGTTAAATGAAATAGAATTAGGTTATTTCATCTTCTTCTCCAAAACATCTCTTGGCCGCCCAAGCTCTCCATCTCCATAGCCTTGCCGATTCTTCATCCTTGCATCTCCTTGGGTTCGATCATCATCATTCCGGGTAAGTATTGATCTTCTTCTTCTTCTTCTTCTCATCCGTTTGGTGTGCGTTTGGCCAAGTGAAAAGAGGTGAGTTGTGTGTGTTGTGTTGATTGCAACCACGGTAGAGTGTAGCCGAGCCAAGAAGATGAGCCGTCCAACCGATCGCTCGCACCCAGATCGCCCTGTCTGTCGCGACTCCAACCCGATCGCTCCGCGACGCCCAGATCTGTCCCAGCCGCCTTGCCGTTCGCCCCATCAAAGACAGATCGCCCTCGCCGCCGCGACGCCCAAACCGATCGCTCGCGACGCCCAGATCTGTCCCCCAAGAGCTTTGCTGCTTCGCCCAAAGAAAGACAGATCGCCCGATCGCTGCCGCGCCAGAGGTCCTCGCCAGCGCCGCCGCGCAGTCAGCAGACTGCCGCGTCGCCCGCGCGCGCCCTCGCCGTGTCCGCTTGCCGAATCGCTGCGCTTCGCGCGCGCGCTTCCAGAGCGTTACTCGCGCGCGCGCTCGTCCTCGCCGAAGCTGCTGCTGTGGTTCGTGTCCGCAGCGCGCACGCCTGCGCCACGCCGCCGCCCGCCGCTGCCATACGCTGCGCCCTCGCCAGACAGCGTCCTGCCCGTCTGCGTGCGGTAGCGCGCCAAGTAGCCCTGCCTGCCGTGCCGCAAGCAGACCCAAGCTCGTGTCGTCGCGCCGCGTGAGTTCCCCTGAGCCGAGCTTGCTGCTTCTATTGTTGTTTAGATATTTTAGATGCTGATTATTGTTGGTTTGCTAGGTTCCCGCCGCTAGCTCGGGATTGTTCCGCACTTAGGATTTGTGTGTAGAAGTCTTCCGACCAAGGTAAGGATTTCTTACCGGGGTTGTGTGGACCTCGCGGTATATTTGTGATTGTTGTTTTGTATGCCCGTGTATGATTACTAGCATGTTTATCTCTAGGTGCTCGCTTACAATTCTCGATCGCATGAACTCTTGTATTGTTTCTCATGTTAGCCCATGCTAGGTCGTTCCATTCTCGCATGTTCGTTATCCGTCTTGCTTCGTAGTATCATGCTAGGTTCCTTGTATCCGCTGAGCACGTATTGGACCGCATTGATTGAATCGTTATTATTGTTAAGGTTTAGAATTCGTAGATAGCATCATCCGCCCGATGCATAAAGTATCTTGCATCTATGGCAAGGACGATTGAGACAGCTTCTCCGCCCTTGGACCCCGTGAGGGGATTAGCTATCCCAACCGGTAGGCCCCGCAATCTTGGGTGAGGGTGGTAGTCTAAGCGATGCCCCAACGGTCGGGATGATGACTTGGCAATGCCTAGTCCCCGGCGCACCGCACGTCCTCGGCGTGTTCGGCAGTGCCCTGATTGCCACTGTTAAGGTAAGGACGGCTTCTGGTGTAAGCCTACCATGACCCGTTCCTTAGCCTCAAAGCGGTGGTACAGTCGACATAGTTCACGTGTCCGTGTCTCACACCCCTATGTCGCTGACACCGATCCGGAGATTTAGTTAGGCGTGGTATCCGGATATGGGCAGCTTGCCACTAGACCCGCACTTCCATAGTCCGTAGAAGAAGCACGCGGTGCATGCTTACGCTCATTACAAATACCGACCGGAGAGCTCCTCGGGATCTTGAGCTAGTGCACCTTTCGTGATCGGCGATGAGTCCGGTGAGGTCGGGACTTGTTCCCGTATAGCGTGTATAGTGTGTTTTGGTATTTCCGGACTAAGACCCTGAGTTGGCATCCGAGGTCCAAGTGTGGACTTAGCTATGTGCTCCGCTCTGTGTTTGTATTCATAGCTTGCATACATTCTTCTAGATGATCATGTATATCGTATTGTACCCCGGTTGGGGATTCTTACTGGGTAATTCGTTACTCACCCTTATTCTCGTGGTTTTCCACGGTAATCAAGCGGGAGACAGGATGGGTGATGGAGGAGCCGTGATCATGGAATCTGCTTTGTCATCTCTCGATTATTCTATTTTATTTATCATGACTCTTGTCTTTTGTTATTTCCTGAATGCATGTAGACGGGCTCAGAGCCCCGGATGTTTTCTTACGTTTACTGATTCCAAATATTTGTACTTGTGGATTGTTTTAATGGTTTAAATAAATCTCCGATCGTAGTATGCTTTTAGAAATGTATGTTTTTAGTAGTTAAATGTTCCTGTTTTTACTCGGGATCCGAAATGTATTTTTCATAATGTCTTTTATTTTCACTACATGCATTGGGGTAAAGGCCCATTTAGAGCCCTTTTGGGTTGGGTCTTTACTGCTTGGTATCGAGCTCGTAGTCATAGATTCTCAGACTCGACCTTTTTGTTGTAGGTCGTTTTCCATGATCATCGGCACTCAACAGTCATCAGTGCGCCTAGATTTATTGTTTTAGAAAGGAAAAGGGTTAAGAATTTACAATACCTATCATCTAGTGTATGCCTTGTTTGGTGTTGTGGAATGGTGACAGCGTGTTTTGATTCGTTGTTGGTTTGGATGTAGATCGCCAAGATGCTACACCCGTCTGCATCGGAGAGGAGGTTCGAGAGCGTGTCGAGGTATCGGGATCGGATCTCGATGCGAGGGACATCGTCCCAAGCCGACATCGATGGCATTCCACCAAAGCTCCTCCTGTTACGCCTAGAGCGGGCGTTGAGGCGATCGAGCGCCGTGAGATCGCTCTGGAGCAGAGTTTGCTTGAGTCTATGAGGGCTTTTATGGTCGCATGTTGAGTGACCAGAGGGCGAGACCTGTGCCTTGTTGGCGCCAATGGCGGGAAGAGTCCCGAGCCCAGATCGAGCAAAATGACTCGATTGGTTCAAAGAGAGCTCAAGAGCACCTCCAGCTCCACAGAGCAAGTAGCCCCAGAGGCGGATATGGCGGCAGGGGTGCCGAGGAATTGGGTAGGTGGTCAAGGACTTTGTGAAGTGGAAGCTCGAGAAGTTTGATGCCACCGGTGATGCGTTAGCGGCGGCCAGTGGATTGCCCATTTGGAGTACACCTTCCCGATCATGGTGTGCCCCGATATTCGAGAGGCCGAGATGTGCGGCTCATGTGCTAGGAGGCACAATGAGATGGTGGTGGGAGTCCACCTTGAGCGAGAGACCACCGGTCTCCACCCGCTACTTGGGAGTTCTTCAAGGCCGAGTTCAAGGTAAAGTTCATCGGTGATGAGGCTCAAGAGAAGATGGTGGAGCTCTTCCGAACCTCAAGCGTGGTTACGATTCCATTGAGGATTATGAGCGCAAGTTCTCAGAGTATGGATATTTTGCTCCTCGCTTGATTGCCACCCCTGAGTCAAGATTCGGAAGTTCATATCCGGATTGAGGCGGTGTTTCCCGAGATGTCGTGGCTCGTGCCCCGACACTTATGCTAGGGCAGCCCGATTGGCCACGATCTATAATGGGAAGTATCCTGCTGAAGGGTGGTTGCCGCTCGATTCAGCGTCTGCTCCACCACCAGTGGGCGTAAGAGGAAGTTTGAGTTTAGGGGTGGCGGCCAGCGCCGCCAAGGGCGCCTCCAACAACCGATCAGCAGAGGGCCCTGCCTCCGCTTTCACCTCGCGCAGCGGCGGTCCCAGCGAGTTCCCGCTTGTGCTTCTTGCGGAGGACCCACGTTGGAGCTTGCGAGCAGGGCCCAGTGTGTTTTCGTTGTGGTAAAGAGGGTCATATGATCCGTTTCGCCCTCGGCCAGTAGCAGCAGCAGGCAGTCGGGTGTTTGCTACGACCGTCGGAGGCCGAGTGTACGGATGCCGCTGTGGCGTGTACGCTTCTTGTTTTAGACCACTGCGCATTTGTCTTGTTTGATTCTCGGTTCTACGCATTCATTTGTATCTCGTGTTGTTTGTTTGAGCATGCTAAGTTGAGACTAGAGCCTCTAGGTTTTGAGTTATCTGTTGCAACTCCTTCGGGAGTTAGTATGTTAGCTAGAGATAAGATTAAGGATGGCCGGATCGAGATATCCGGAGAGTTGCTTGTAGCCACACTCATAGTTCTGCCTATGAGTGGTTTTGATGTGATTCTTGGTATGGAGTGGTTAGCTGCTAACCACGCGTTGATTGACTGCCACCGGAAAGAAGTGGTGTTCAGGCCACCTGGTCGGCCTAGTTTTAAGTTTCGTGGAGTCCGAGGTGGAGTCTGCCCGCCAATGGTGTCAGCGGTGAAAGCTCGTCGTTTGCTAGCTCATGGAGCTTGGGGTTACCTAGCCAAGTTGTCGGTGGAGAGCCGTCCCTTGCTGACTGTCGATCAGGTGCCGGTCGTGCAGGAGTTCGCGGATGTGTTTCCTGAGGAGTTACCGGGTTGCCCCAAAGAGAGAGGTTGACTTCATTATTGAGCTCGAGCCGTGGACCCTCCCTATCTCGAAGGCTCCGTGACGCATAGCGCCAAAGAGAGTTAAAGGAATCAAGATTCGATTGCGGGAGATGTTAGACCGAGGGTTCATCCGTCCAAGTGTGTCCCCGTGGGGAGCACCATTCTGCTTGTGAAAAAGAAGGATGGTTCTATGCGCTTATGTATTGATTACCGCGAGCTTAATAAGGTGACAATGAAGAATAAGTATCCGCTGCCCCGTATCGATGATTTGTTCGATCGCCTTCAGGGAGCTTCATGTTCTCCAAGATAGATCTCGAGATCCGGTTACCATCGATTGCGGATCGTGGATGCCGACATTCCTAAGACAACTTTCGTGTCTAGATATGGTCACTATGAGTTTGTGGTCATGTCGTTTGGATTGACCAATGCCCCACCGCTTCATGGACATGATGGATAGGGTGTTCAAATCATTTTTGGACAACCGTCATCGTGTTCATTGACGATATTCTGATTTATTCGAGGTCTAAAGAAGACCATGCAGAGCATTTGAGGCGAGTATTGGCGGCTTTGAGGGAAAACCACTTTATGCGAAGTTTTCCAAATGTGATTTCTGGTTAGAGCGGTGGCCTTCCTAGGCCACGTAGTTTCGAGAGATGGTATAGCCGTGGACCCCGCGAAGATTGAGGCCGTGAGTTCATGGGCCAAGCCGACTTCATTGCCGAGATTCGCAGACTTTACGGGTTTGGCGAGTTACTACCGTCGGTTCGTCAGAGGACTTCTTCGCTATAGCCTCGCCCCTCACTCGTCCGACGAGGAAGGGTGTCGAGTTTGTTTGGGACAAAGAGTGTGATGAGAGCTTTGCGTGCTCAAGCGCGCGATTTTGACTTCACACCAGTGTTGGCGCTTCGGAGGGGACAGTGGTTTCGTGGTCTACAAAGATGCTTCCAAGTTTGGATTAGGTTGTGTGTTGATGCAGCACGGAAGGTCATTGCCTATGCTTCCCGACAACTAAAGCCGTATGAGCGAGAACTACCCGACTCATGATATGGAGTTGGCAAAGATGGTGTTTGCACCAAGATTTGGAGGCATTACACGTATGGTGAGCGGATTCGGATGTTTACCGATCACCAGAGCCTCAAGTATCTGCTTACTCGTAAGGAGTTGAATATGAGGCGAGAGGAGATGGTTAGAGTTGGTAAAGGATTATGATCATGAGATTTTGTACCATCCGGTAAAGCCAATGTAGTGGCCGATGCTTTGAGTAGAAAGACGTCGCACTCTGCGGCGTTGTTGAGTTCCCACCCGGTTTGCGGAGAGAGTTCGAGCGGGCCGAGGTTGCGATGTTGTTGGGGAGGTTACCGCCAGTGGTAGCTCGATTGACTGCTCAAAATCCGATTAGGCGTGGATTATAGACGGCCAGTTGGGTGACCCGCGCACTTAAGAGATTGGTTGACAGAGTTAGTGCTGACGGTGACTTTGACTTTGTATATTCATCGATGCTGGTTTGGCTTATAGAGGCCGGTTGTGTGTTCCGGACATTGCGAGTTTCATGAGCAGAGTTGCTCTCGAGGCCCACAGTTCCCCTTTTGCTTGGCACCTGGGGTACCAAGATGTATCAGACCTTAAGCGGACCTTCCGGTGGATGGGAATGAAGAGAGATGTGGCAGAGTTTGTCACCTAGGTGTCTCACTTGTCGCAAGTGAAGGCACCTGAGCAGAGGCCACCGGTTTGTTGCAACCATCGAGTGTCCCCAAGGAAATGGGAAGAGATCTCCATGGACTTTATCTCTGGTTTGCCAAGGACTCAGGAAGTTCTCTCGGATTTGGGTGATAGTCGACCGCTTGACCAAGAGCGCACACTTCATTCCGGACGAGACACTTATACCGTGGAACAAAGGCGCAGCTTGTTTTTGGAGCGAGATCATCCGTTATCATGGTGTGCCGGTGAGGATTGTGTCCGATCGTGACTCGCGGTTCACTTCTCGTTTCGAGAGCACTCCGAGAAGGGTTTGGGCACGAGTGCGCCAAAGATGACTTTTCACCCTCGCACGGATGGTCGATCGAGAGAGTGAATCGATTCTCGAGGATATGTTGAGAGCTTGTGTGTTGGATTTCCCAGAAGTTGGGACCAAAGATCTGCATACTTGATGGAGTTTGCCTATAACAACGATTACGATCGACGATTCTGGATGGCTCCATTCGAGGCATTGTATGGTAAGCGTTGCCGGTCCCCGTGTTCGGGAAGAGGTTGGTGATAGACGTGTTTTGGGTCCCGAGTTACTGCAGCTTGACCAATGGTGCAAAGGAGTAAGATTAGAGCTCGTATGTTGACCGCTCGAGAGCAGTGAGAAGAGTTACGCCGATGTACGGCGTCGAGATTTGGAGTTTGAGGTTGGTCGCATGTGTTCCTTAAGGTTGCTCCGATGCGAGGTGTTTTGAGGTTTGGTAAGCGTGGGAAGTTGAGTCCCCGATTTGTTGGTCCGTTTGAGATCCTAGAGAGGATTGGCAGAGTTGCTTACCGGTTAGCCCTACCTCCGTCACTATCGGCGGTGCATAGTGTTTTTCATGTATCGATGTTGAGGCAAGATGTGCCGGACCCGTCGCACATTGTGGACTTTGAGCCTCTGCACTGAATGAGGATTTGAACTTCGAGGAAAAGCCGGTGAGGATCCTTGCCTTTGAGACCAAGACGCTGCGTGTCGCGAGATTCGTTTGGTAAAGGTTCGATGGAAGAGTCGGGGTTCTCGAGGAAGCCACTTGGGAGCGGAAAGACGAGATGAGGTTGCATTACCCTCGAGTAAGTTGTTTTAAGGACTTTCGAGGACGAAAGTCATAAAAAGGAGGGAATATTGTAACGACCTGTGTTTTTCTTCCCGGACTTCCGTGTATGCTCTAGGGGTAATTTGGTAATTTGGTCGGGCCGTCGGTCGCTTGTGTCCTTTCCAAGCTCTTACTAAAATTATTGGATGGTTTTATGTAGGTTTTTGGAGGGGTTTGTGGTTTGGTTTGAGCAAGGTTTGATGCAAAAGTAAAAATAAAGAGGAAGTTGTCTTTGCAGCCTGGGTTTGAACCCGGTCTCTGGGGAGCTTGTAGAGATGTGTGCCATTTGAGCCATTAGGTGCTCTTGTTACTCTTTCTGCATCACATCTTAGTTAACCTTGGATTTTGGAGTTTTGGTGCATTTGGTTAAATGAAATAGAATTAGGTTATTTCATCTTCTTCTCCAAAACATCTCTTGGCCGCCAAGCTCTCCATCTCCATAGCCTTGCCGATTCTTCATCCTTGCATCTCCTTGGGTTCGATCATCATCATTCCGGTAAGTATTGATCTTCTTCTTCTTCTTCTTCTCATCCCGCTTGGTGTGCGCTTGGCCAAGTGAAAAGAGGTGAGTTGTGTGTGTTGTGTTGATTGCAACCAGGTAGTGTAGCCGAGCCGGCCAAGATGCATCGTCCAGCCGATCGCTCGCACCCGAGATCGCCCGTCGGTTGCCGCGACTCCACCCGATCGCTCGCCACGCGCCAGATCTGTCCCAGAAATTTTTGCCGTTCGCCCATCAAGACAGATCGCCCGTTGCCGCGCGTCCGGCCGATCGCTCGCGACGCCAGATTCTGTCCCAGCCCAGCCTTGCCGCTTCGCCCAAAGAAGACAGACGCCCGATCGCTCGCCACGACGCCAGAGGTCCTCGCCAGCGCCGCGCGTCCAGCGCAGACTCGCCCGTCGCCCATCGCGCGCCCTCGCCGTGTCCGCTTGCCGAATCGCTCGCCGCGCGCCGCGCCGCGTTACGACGTTCGCGCGCGCGCGTCCCTGCTGAAGCCGCTCGCCGTGTCCGCAACGCATCGCGCGCCGCGCCCGCGCGCCTTCGCCCGAGCTTTCGCCGCGCGCATACGTCCTCGCCCTCGTGCAGTAGCGCGGCCAGGTGCAGCGTCCTTGCCGTGCCCTGCTGCCAGCCGCCGCCCAAGCTCGTGTCGTCGCGCGCGTGAGTTCCCGAGCCGAGCTTGCTGTTCTATTGTTGTTTAGATATTTTAGATGCCGATTATTGTTGGTTTGCTAGGTTCCCGCTCGCTAGCTCGGGATTGTTCCATGCGACTTAGGATTTGTGTGTAGAAGTCTTCCGACCAAGGTAAGGATTTCTTCTGGGGGTTGTGTGGACCTCATGTATATTTGTGATTGTTGTTTTGTATGCCTGTATGATTACTAGCATGTTTATCTCTAGGTGCTCGCTTTCAATTCTGGATCGGCATGAACTCTTGTATTGTTTCTCATGTTAGCCCATGCTAGGTCGTTCCATTCGGCATGTTCGTTATCCGCCTTGCTTCGTAGTATCATGCTAGGTTCCTTGTATCTGCTGAGCACGTATTGGACCGCATTGATTGAATCGTTATTATTGTTAAGGTTTAGAATTCGGGTAGATAGCATCATCCGGCCCGATGCATAAAGTATCTTGCATCTATGGCAAGGACGATTGAGACAGTTCTCCGTCCTTGGACCCCGTGAGGGATTAGCTATCCCAACCGGTAGGCCCTGCAATCTTGGGTGAGGGTGGTAGTCTAAGCGATGCCCCAACGGTCGGGATGATGACTTGGCAATGCCTAGTCCCCGCGGCCGACACGCCCTCGGCGTGTTCGGCGGTAGCCCTTGATTGCCACTGTTAAGGTAAGGACGGCTTCACGGTGTAAGCCTACCATGACCCATTCCTTAGCCTCAGTGCGGTGGTACAGTGACATAGTTCACGTGTCCGTGTCTCACACCCCTATGTCGGTGACACCGATCCGGAGATTTAGTTAGGCGTGGTATCCGGATATGGGCGCTTGCCACTGGACCCGCACCCCCATAGTCTCAGTAGAAGCACGCGGTGCATGCTTACGCTCATTACAACACACCGGAGAGCTCCTCGGGATCTTGAGCTAGTGCACCTTTCGTGATCGGCGTGAGTCCGGCCGAGGCTCGGGACTTGTTCCCGTATAGCGTGTATAGTGTGTTTTGGTATTTCCGGACTAAGACCCTGAGTTGGCATCCGAGGTCCAAGTGTGGACTTAGCTATGTGCTCCGCTCTGTGTTTGTATTCATAGCTTGCATACATTCTTCTAGATGATCATGTATATCGTATTGTACCCCGGTTGGGGATTCTTACTGGGTAATTCGTTACTCACCCTTATTCTGTGGTTTTCCACAGGTAATCAAGGCGGGAGACAGGATGGCTGATGGAGGAGCTGTGATCATGGAATCCTGCTGTCATCTCTGATTATTCTATTTTATTTATCATGACTCTTGTCTTTTGTTATTTCCCCTGAATGCATGTAGACGGGCTCAGAGCCCCAGGATGTTTTCTTACGTTTTACGGATTCCAGCATATTTGTACTTGTGGATTGTTTTAATGGTTTAAATAAATCTCTGATCAGAGTATGCTTTTAGAAATGTATGTTTTTAGTAGTTAAATGTTCCTGTTTTTACTCGGGATCCGAAATGTATTTTTCATAATGTCTTTTATTTTCACTACATGCATTGGGGTAAAGGCCCATTTAGAGCCCTTTTTAGGTTGGGTCTTCTGATCTCGCCACGCCCAGCCTTGCGCGCGCCTACGCCGATCGATCGTGCATCGCGACGCCTGGGCCACAGCGCCTGCGCCCGTCGTCCCGTGCCCTGCGCCCCAAGCTGCCAGCACTGCGCCTGGCCGTGCCCAGCCCAATTCCAGTACATCAGCACCACCAAAGAAGATGTCAAATTTGTGCCGTCGTGCCGTGGGAGTGCTCCCGAGCCGAGCCTGCTGTTTTATTATATTTTTAGGGCTATGGTTGTGATTGTTACTATGTTTGTAGGTTCTCGATAGCTAGCTTGGAAGTGTTCGCAGCTTAGTAATTTATGTGTAGAAGTCTTCCGACCAAGGTAAGGATTTCTTACCGGGGTTGTGTGGACCCTGCGATGTTCTATGTGATTGATGTTGTATGTTTGTTTGTGATTATCCGCATGTATAGTTTAGGTGCTCTGTTCTGAATTCCTTACTGGCATGACTTCGTATGTTGTTCTTTCATGTTATTCCATGCTAGGTTGTTCTGTTCTGGCATGCTCATATTCATTCTTGTTATGTAGTACCATGCTAGGTCTGCTGTATTCTTTTGAGCACGTATTGGATTGTTTGCTGATTGTTAAGGCAGGTTAGAATTCAGGTAGGTAGCATCTTCCGGGCCTGATGCATAAAGTATCTTGCATCCATGGCAGGGACGTCGAGACATTTCTCTGTCCCTGAACCCCGTTAGGGTTTAGCTAACCCGACCGGTAGGCCCTGCAATCTTGGGTGAGGGTGGCAGACTGTTAAATACCCCAACGGTCGGGATGATGACTTGGCATTGCCTCGTCCCCGGCAGTCGGCACGTCCTCAGCGTGTTCGACCGTAGCCCTTGATTGCCACCTGTTAGGGCAAGGACCGCTTCCTGGTGTAAGTCTACCACGACCGGTTCCTTAGCCTCAAAGTGCGGTGGTCAGTGACATAGTTCACGTGTCAGGTCTCACACCCCTATGTCGCTGACACCGATCCGGAGATTTAGTTAGGCGTGGTGGATGGACATGGGCGGCTTGCCACTAGACCCGACACCCCCATAGTCTGCGCAGTGAGCACGCGGTGCATGCTTACGCTCATTACAAATACCGACCGAGAGCTCCTCGGGATCTTGAGCTAGTGTACCTTTCGTGACGACAGATGACAGCCGAGGCCGAGACTCGTTTCTCGTATAGGACGTATGGTGTGGTGGATTTATCTCCGGACTAAGACCCTAAGTTGGCATCCGAGGTCCAAGTGTGGACTCAAGCTATGTGCTCTTTTACGTGTTTATATTCATAGCTTGCATACACTCATCTTGATGACCATGTGCATCGTATTGTAAAATTCCTTGGGGATTCTTACTGAGTAATTCGTTACTCACCCTTATTTTGTGGTTTTCCACAGTAAACAAGGAGCGAGACAAGATGGTCAAAGGAGGAGCTGTGATCATGGGCACCGCTTGTCACCTCGACACTTTTATTCATTTTATGACTCTTTAACTTTATATTTCCTCTGAATGCATGTAGACGGGCACGGAGCCCTAGGACGTTTTCTCATGTTTTATGGATTCCAAAGATAGTCGTATTCTGAAAAGGTTTTTGAATGGTTTAAATAAATCTCTGATCGAGTATACTTTTAGAAATGTACTTTTCCCAAAGCAGTGCTTGTAAATAGGGACTTTTAATGTTTTAGTTTTACTTGGAATCCAAAGTATGTTGCATATTGTTTTATTTTGAATGCATGCATTGGGGTAAAGGCCCATTTAGAACCCCATTCGGCCGGGTCTTTACTGATTGGTATCGAGCTCGAGTCATAGACTTTGTAGATCGACCTTTTGTTGTAGGTCGTCTTTCCCATGATCACCAAAGACTCACGGTCATCAGTGCGCCTAAGTTTTCTGCTTTTTAGAAAAGGGTTAAGAATTTACAATACCTTTCATCTAGTGTATGCCTTGTTTTGTGTTGTGGAGCGGAGACGAGCGTGTTCTCGACTCGCCGTTGGTTTGGGTTTAGAGCGCCATCATGCCAACTTCCCGCAGTGTGAGTCAGATGTTGTGGTTTGTTGAGATATCCAGATAGATTCGGATACCGCTGGGACATCGTTCCGATGGAGGCGAGAGGTTAGACTCCCGTAGGCCACGTGTGGCCCGGTATTAATTCCCCTAGCGAGAGGGTGGAGGTGTTTTGCCTCGGAGTACCACTCCGGGAGAGGAGTTAGCTTTGGCTTTTGCTCATGTTGATGCTTGTGGAGCGAGTCCTAGTGTGGACTAGCCTGGGTAGTTCAGTGTTGATCTTGAACCTTAGCGGATGGTTGATTGCCCAAAGAGTAGCTGCAGAGTTGGTAGCCTTCGAGGTGGTTGCTTTGAGACATCCTTGTTCTCCCGTAAGTGTTGTTGTTTTGCAAATAGTAAGTCGGAACCACGTGGTTAAGGGTGCAAATGCGAGCGTTGTTCCCATCGGACGTGATCCGTTGGTGGTTTCCCCAGTTATCCGGTAGAGTTGAGCACTCTTCTTATGTTGAGCCCCTAGAGTAGGGCTAGTCTGCCGCATGTTGAGAGAGCTTGCCGAGTTTTGTTGAGCATCATGTGGAGATGCAAGAGTAGGCGAGTGAGACTTCGGTTTGATGAGATGCCTTAGGCATGGTTGTTTGAGTTGAGCTCTTGTATGGCTCGCCATAGTTTTTGTCACTTGAGGTTGTGACCTTGCCGCCCCATTTGTAGTAAGATGTGGATTTGGTAGTAGTGGCACTTGAGGTGCAATGGTTGGTGTGCCGCTTTGGCTCTAAGTCCAGTTCGCACTGAGTGTGGCATGGGTATAAGCAGATGGTTCTATGACCCGTCCGGAGTTCAAAGACACTTCTTTAGCCATTGGATCCATTTATGGAAAATGCACTTGTTTAGGTCGTGCAAGAGGGCTAGTTCAGTGGTAGTCGAAGGACTACAAGTGAAAGGATGTTCGAGAGGAGCTGGAGCCTCTTCCCAGTGTTACTGGGGGTTGAGTAAGTCAGCAGGTTGGCGGTGGTAAGTGTTAGTGCGTGTGAGTCTCACGCTAGTGCTAAGGCCAAGAGATCTTTGTGGTTGGTAGTGCGGTCCACTACCTTCCGGTGCCTAAACTCGAGTTGAGTGAGCATTGTAGATGCGAGTTCGGTCCAAAGAGAGGGACCGTGAGTTGGATGCTTATGAGATGAGTTTGGTGCTTATGAGATGAGTTGGATGCCTTATGAGATGAGCAGGTTGTCTTATGTGTAAAGCACACTTGGTAGAGTCTTGGTATAAAGTAAGTTCGGTTTGGCATCGTTATGTTTTAGCAGAGCAAGGTTGCCACTACTTCGAGTATCGTGTGGAGATGGAACTTTTGGTGTTCCTTGGGTTGATTGTATCTCTGCCAGAAGTTAGTGTTGCCTTTTGTAACAGCACCTGTTAGTTTTGGATCTCTGAAGGAAGGTTGAGAGTTGTTCACACAAGTGTGTTTTGTGTAGTTCGTTCTGGTGGTGATAGTTTCAGAACCATGTAGGGTTTGCATTGGAGGACTGGTGCTCAGTTCTTGGAGAAGTTGGACTTCAGGTGGATGTTGTAAGGCTTTAGTTGAGGTTGTAAGGATACCGTGCTCGTAGTCGGGTTGTTGCTTAGGCAAGTTTGTTAAGTTGAACCTAAGCTTGGTTGGTGGAACCTCTTGTGTTCATGGTTGGAGTTCAGATGGTACTGAACAAATGGTGGTTGTAGTGAAGCCACGTAGTTCCTGGCCGTAGTTGCGAAGGGTGTTGCTCGGAATCTTTACCCTGGGTGGAAGCTACGATGTGGCTGATGCTTTGAGTAGGAGGATAACACATTCTGAAGCGTTTCTGGTCTTTTTGGTTTCGAGGTTCGGAGCGGCCAAAGATGGTTGAGATGCCGGAAAAGGAGTTGTTTGTTCAGCGGTTGGTCATTAGACCGCTTTGACGACAAGTGTGTGTGTCGAGGGTAGTCAAGAACCCTAGTTGTGGAGAGCCTCACCAGAGCTCAGTCAGACCTAGGTAGTGAGTTTTAGTTGGCAAGCCGGAGTCGAGTAGATTGTAGGCTTCGGGTGAGTTGCTGGCAGTTTTGGTAAGCTAGCAAGCCAGAGCTTGTTTCAAGTAGAGTCCGGATTGGTTTCGGTGTGGTGGCAAGTTGGTGCTTGATGTTGACCAAGGTGTGGTTTTTGAGTTGCTAGAAGTTAGCTTTGCTCGTGGGGCAAGTGGTTTTGCCCTGGCGGACATCTTTCCTGCTTCTAGAGTTTGAGAGTTGCCCTTATTTGGTGTTTGGGGGTGAGTCTTCTCTTGCCCGTGGTTGGCGGTCCACTCGTGGTGGACCCCTTGTTGTTGCCTCTCGGGAGAGTTGGATGTTGTGCTTAGCCGAGCAAGACAAATGAGCGGTTGTGAAGTTCTCTGTCCTTCTGATGTTCGCTTGTGAGGATCTGCTTCTCCTTGGAAGTTGTCGAGTTATTCCTTGGTCTTGGAATTAGTGGTAGTGGTGCTAGTAGGAGGAAAAGTTTGTTGGTCGCTTGGAAGCGCTTGTTTGTCCAAGTTAAGCGGACTCTTGAGTGGTGTTCGGAAGTTGCGGTAAGGGGTGTTCTCCGCCTCCTATGAGTGTTTGGCCTAGTTGGTTAAGGTTTTGTGTGTTGGCATGGAAGTTGTTGCACCTTTGTAGTTGAAGAACTCATTTGTATCGGTGGTGGGTTGAGGTTGCACCATTGTGATTGGATTAGGGTCTTGACCTTTTGAGGGATCCTTGCTTGGTTAGTGTGGCTTGTGCTCTGCCACCATTTTTGGTAACTGGTTCTTGGTAGTTGGTGTTAACCGAGTAGTGGAGTTCCGCTTATGAAGTTTCGGTGGGAAGGTGCAATAAGCCTAAGCTAAAGGGTTAAGCTTCGTATGTGTTATCGTTTGGACTTATGAGATGTGTTTCATTTTTTAGGCAAGCTTCGTTCCGTTGCTTGCATGGAGGTAAGTTTGGTGGAGGGAGCCCTCTAGGGCCCGGTTGTTGGCAGGCTGACTTGTCCAGCCAGTGATTTGAGTCAAGCTAGAGTTGTGTGGATTGGCATAGCTATGCGCGTTTGTAGTTGTTTGAGCTTCCGAGGCCGTAGCACTCAAGTTGTTGGATTGTAAGTTTTCCGTGTGGGCCGCTGCAGATTAGTTGAGGTTGTTGTGTGAGATTAGATTCTTGGAGGATTGGTTTCATGGTGAGAGCTCGCACCTCGCTTCGTGTGCGCATGTCATTTCTATGGAGTAGAGGCATGTCGGGCCAGTCGAGTTGTTGTCACCAGGGTGTGGCAACGAAGGTTTGTTCTAGGCAGTGCGTTGATGAACTGTGGTTATGGAGAGCGTTGTTAAGAGGGTTTAGGCACCGAGTGCAGTTTCAGCACAGCGTTTCACCCTCAGACGGATGGTCAGACTGAGAGGGTGAACCAGATTCTCGAGGATATGTTGAGGGCTTGTGTGTTGGACTTCCCGGGGCGATTGGGACCAGATCTCAGATTCGATGGAGTTTGCCTATAACAACAGTTATCAGTCGACGATTCAGATGGCTCCATTCGAGGCCTTGTATGGCAAGCGTTGTCGGTCCCCTATGTTCTGGGAAGAGATTGGTGATAGACAGGTTTTGGGTCCCGAGTTGCTGCAGTTGACGAATGGAGCAGTGCAAAAGATTAGAGCTCGTATGTTGACGGCTCAGAGCAGGCAGAAAAGTTACGCCGATGTTCGGCGTCGAGATTTGGAGTTTGAGGTTGGCCAACATGTGTTCCTAAAGGTTGCTCCAATGCGTGGTGTTTTGAGGTTTGGTAGCGAGGAAGTTGAGTCCCCGCTTTGTCGGGCCGTTTGAGATTCTCGAGAGGATTGGCGAGTTGCTTATCGGTTAGCCCTACCTCCGTCGTTGTCGTGAGCATAGTGTTTTTCATGTATCGATGTTGAGGCAGTATGTACCGGACCCGTCGCACATTGTGGACTTTGAGCCTTTGCAGCTGAATGAGAATTTGAGCTTTGAGGAGAAGCCAGTGGGAATCCTTGCATTTGAGACGAAGACGTTGCGTAACCGCGAGATCCGGTTGGTAAAGGTTCAGTGGAGGAGTCAGAGTTCCGAGGAAGCCACTTGGGAGCGGGAAGACGAGATGAGATTGCATCATCCTGAGTTGTTCCAGTCTTAAGGACTTTCGAGGACGAAAGTCATAAAAAGGAGGGAATATTGTAACGGCCCAGGTTTTCATCCCAGTCTTCCAGGTATGCCCAAGGGGTATTTTGGTAATTTGTCGGGCCGTCAGGGTCGTTTATGTCCTTTCTAGTTGCTAAAAATATTGGATGGATTTATGTAGGTTTGTGAGGCTTCGTGGAAGGGTTTGAGCAAGGTTTGATGCAAAAGTAAAAATAAAGGAAAATTGTGCTGCAGCTGGGGTTTGAACCCGGGTCTCCTGGAAAGCTTGTGAGGATGTGTGCCAATTGAGCCATTTGATGCTCTTGTTGCTTTGTCCGTATCATTTTATGGTTAGCCTTGGATTTTGGAGTTTTGGTGCATTTGGTTAAATGAAAAGAAAATAGGTTTTGCCTTGTCTTCTTCTCCAAAAGTCTTGTGGCCGCCCAAGCTATTCTCCCAAGCTCTCCTTGCCGAATTCTTCATCCCCTTTGCAGCTCGAGATTCCATCATCATTACGGGCTGTCCAGGTCTGCCCAGTTGCCGAGCTAGGCGACCATCGCCCAGCCTCTCCATCGCACGCAGCAGCCAAGACGCCCAGATCCGAGCAGCAGCCGTCTAGATCCGCGCGAGCGCACGCCTCGCCGCGCCCGAGACGCCCCGCCGCTTCGCCCAAAGAAATTTCACCAGCCTCTGGCTCCGTCGTCGGCGGCTCTGTCACCTGCAGATCGCCGCGTCGCAAGCCAAAGCCCGAACCCAGCCCATCGCCCGACGCCATCGCAGCAGGTCGCCCAGGTCGCTCGCGAGCCAAACGCCAGATCGCGCCCGCGCGCCTTCGCGCGTGGCAGCAAACGCCGCGCGTCGTCGCGCAGACGCCAGCGCCCATGCGCCCTCGCGCCAGCCGCCGCCTCGCTCGCCAGTGTCGTGACACATCGCCGACGCCCAGCGCCGCGCGCCCGTCACCCCCCCAGCGCTGCCAGCCGCACTGCAGCCGTGCCCAGCCTGCCCAGCGCCCGATCCAGTACATCAAGAATGCCCAATGTCCAGCCTCGTGCCGTCGTGCCGTGTGAGTGCTCTCGAACCGAGCCTGCTATTTTATTATATTTTTAGGGCTATGGTTGTGATTGTTACTATGTTTGTAGGTTCTCGATAGCTAGCTCCTAAGTGTTCGCGGCTTAGGAATTTGTGTGTAGAAGTTTTCCGACCAAGGTAAGGATTTCTTCACCGGGGTTGTGTGGACCCTGCGATGTTCTATGTGATTGATGTTGTATGTTTGTTTGTGATTATCAGCATGTATAGTTTAGGTGCTCGCTCAATTCTGGACCGCATGACTTCGTATGTTGTTCTTTCATGTTAGTCCATGCTAGGTTGTTCTGCTCGCAAGCTCATATTCATTCTTGTTATGTAGTACCATGCTAGGTCTCACTGTATTCTTTTGAGCACGTATTGGATTGTTTGCTGATTTTTAAGGCGAGTTAGAATTCGGTGTAGTAGCATCTTCCGGGCCGATGCATAAAGTATCTTGCATCCATGGCGGGGACGTCGAGACGATTCTCCGTCCACGAACCCCGTTAGGGTTTAGCTAACCCGACCAGTAGGCCCCGCAATCTTGGGTGAGGGTGGCGGATCGTTAAATGCCCCAACGGTCGGGATGATGACTTGGCATTGCCTCGTCCCCTGCAATCGGCACGCCCTCGGCGTGTTCGGCCGTAGCCCTTGATTGCCACTGTTAGGCAAGGACCACTTCTGGTGTAAGCCTACCACGACCGCCTCCTTAGCCTCAAAGTGCGGTGGTTCAGCCGACATAGTTCACGTGTCTAGGTCTCACACCCCTATGTCGCTGACACCGATCCGTAGATTTAGTTAGGCGTGGTGACTGGACATGGACAAACTTGCCACTAGACCCGGCACCCCATAGTTCTGCAGTAGCACGCGGTGCATGCTTACGCTCATTACAAATGCGCACGACCGAGAGCTCCTCGATCTTGAGCTAGTGTACCTTTCGTGACGACGATGAAATGGTGAGGCCGAGACTCGTTTCTCGTATAGGACATATGGTGTGGTGGATTTATCTCTGGACTAAGACCCTGAGTTGGCATTCGAGGTCCAAGTGTGGACTCAAGCTATGTGCTCTTTTCTGTGTTTATATTCATAGCTTGCATACACTCATCTTGATGACCATGTGCATCGTATTGTACCCCGGTTGGGGATTCTTACTGAGTAATTCGTTACTCACCCTTATTTTGTGGTTTTCCACAGGTAACCAAGGAGCGAGACAGGATGGCTGAAGGAGGAGCTATGATCATGGGCACCTGCTGTCACCTCTGACACTTTTATTCATTTTATGATTCTTTAACATTATATTTCCTTTGAATGCATGTAGACGGGCACGGAGCCCTAGGACGTTTTCTCATGTTTTATGGATTCCAGCATAGTCGTACCTGAAAAGGTTTTTGAATGGTTTAAATAAATCTCTGATCAGAGTATACTTTTAGAAATGTACTTTTCCTGAAACAGGTGCTTGTAAATAGGGACTTTTAATGTTTTAGTTTTACTTGGAATCCGAAAGTATGTTGCATATTGTTTTATTTTGAATGCATGCATTGGGGTAAAGGCCCATTTAGAACCCCATTCGGGTCGGGTCTTTACATTAAAGGAGAAATTGCAGGAGTTGCTTGACAGAGGATTTATTAGACCGAGTGTGTCCTCGTGGGGAGCACCAGTGCTGTTTGTTAAGAAAAAGGATGGCTCGATGCGTCTATGCATCGATTATAGGGAACTGAATAAGGTAACCATCAAGAATAAGTATCCACTGCCACGTATTGATGATCTATTTGACCAGCTCCAGGGAGCTTGTGTGTTTTCAAAGATTGACTTGAGGTCGGGCTACCACCAGTTAAGGATCCGGGATGCAGATATCCCTAAGACATCTTTCAGGTCAAGGTATGGTCACTATGAGTTCGTGGTCATGTCTTTCGGACTGACGAACGCCCCAGCTGCATTCATGGACATGATGGACAGAGTGTTCAAGGCGTTCTTAGACCGCTTTGTCATCGTGTTCATAGATGACATTCTTGTGTACTCTAAGTCTAAGGAGGACCATGCTTCGCACCTAAGGCAGATTTTGACAGCCTTGCGAAAACTTGTTTGCGAAATCGTGAACACAATAAAAAAGTGACAGATTATGAGGTTGACTAGGCAATTGAATTTTGCTGAAGCGAACCTCTACATAGATTAAGCGAATTGTGTTTGACTTCTCAGTGGTGTGCAAGTGTACACAGTCTTATTGAAGTACAAATTAAAATCGTAAAGTCGTCTCCTCAGGGAATTCTAGTTTACTTGTTAACACTACGAAGTACGAGTCCAGGTAATAGGTTCGGAATGAGAAATTGAGATTAAGGGTTTAGTAATGCAGAATTCACAAGCTAACTTTCGTTGAATTAAATAGCAGGCGATTCACATAAGGCACGTTCTCTCGAATTCGCGACTTAATTACATTCGCACCTTAGAACTCTTTATCTCTAAGTAAGAATGAATTGCAAGTACTAACTTGACAAGACTTAAGGCAGTTATACAAGATGTTAACTTATTCTCTCAAATATGTTAACAGGGGCTCCTCTCGGATACCTAACTCGTATCTACTAAACTTTTTTATCAACTCATGAAACACAACTTGTAAGTAAAACAAAGTAAAGTTACGATGTGCAAGAATAATGTAATATCAATTTCATAAATAGCAAAAGTTTCAATCTAACAACAACAGAAGAAAAAAAAATCAATACTTGAGCTAACTAATGCGAAATACAAGAAATATTGGAAAGACTTAACCAACTAAGGATAGCCTGGCTTGACACGAAGACTTGCTATGGATTCTTCAACTTCTGAGAGCTCTCGCTCACTTCCTTGCTTAACCTCCGTGTGATCACCGTTTTTCCTCTTGAAAATTAACTGCCTTCCATCCCGATCGTCAGTGGCTTATAAAGGCTTTGTCGCTGCATCCGTATTTTCCGCTGTCCTTCCACGATCTATCAGTTGTTCATATTTTCTGCCTCAACGTGTGATCGTGGTTTGGTTGAGTCCTTGATGTTCACCGAGTTTTCTGATTCGCCTAAGTTCCATCCCACACTGCTCGCTACTCGAGTTCGCTGTTTGCGGCATGCTCAAAACACAAAAAGTTAGAACCTTCATATGCAATTATGTTCGCCCTTTTCGCTGTCGCTTATGTTGGACCACGAACCCCTATACATTGACGTTTTATATTTCTCGATTTATTCTTCTTGACCACTAACTCCCAATTACCTGGGGAGTTATCAACAAGAGGAGCAGCTGCGCAGGTGCGGGTTGCACACACGAGCGTGCTAATCTGGGCGATGGGGCTGCGCACAACTGTACGGCTGCGAGGCTTGGAGATCGCAGGGTGTCTGGGTCGCGTTTGGAGTAGGCTGGTAGTAAGAATGGGGAGGAGGGATGGAGAAGAAGACTAGGGGATCGATGGAGGCTCTCTCTAACTTTTCTGAAATACGATCGATTGAATGAAGATGATAGTTTAAAACTTTTTTCCATCCTTTTTAATTAAATTAATTCTTTTCCACTTTAAACAAGGTTCACTCCAACTTGCAAAGCTAGCCTTCCTTAACCTAAATTTGCAAAAATAGCCCACAACTCAGTAAAATGCAGAAACAACCCTGAAACCCACTGAACTAACAAACTGACCCTAGGGATAAAATTATAAAAATGCCCAAGACTAAAAATGCAATAACGGCCCAACGAAAGATTCATAATAGCTGAAAATCATACCTAGAGAATCGGAACAAAAACACGAGCCGTTACAATACTCCTTCCTTTTATGACTTTCATCCTCGAAAGCCCCTAAGATTGAAACGACTCTGGATAACGAGTCTACATCTCATCCTCTAACTCCCAAGTTGCTTCCTCAACTTTCTGGCACCTCCACTGAACTTTCACTATGCTAATCTCTCAGATACGCAAGGTCTTACGCACTCGGGCTAATATCCGCATAGGCTTCTCCTCGAAGCTCAAATTCTTGTTCAGTTCTAACGGCTTAAAATCCACAATATACGAAGGGTCTGCCACATACTGGCGCAACATCAACACATGAAACACATTGTGCAATATCGACAAAAATGGGGGAAATCCAAACGATAAGCAACCAAACCAACCCACTCAAGGATCTTGAAGGGACCCACAAACTTTGGACTTAGCTTTCCACACTTACCAAACCTCAAAACACAACTCATAGGCGCTAATTTCAAGAACACGTGCTGGCCAACCTCAAACTCTAAGTCTCTATGCTGAACATCATTGTAACTTTTCTGCATACTCTGCGCTGTCAACTTACAAGACCTGATCTTCTAAACTGCCTCACTGATTACCTTATGCAACTCTAGGCCCACAACCTGTCTATCACCAACGTCTTCCCAACCGCTGGAATCTACAATACTTACCATACAAAGCCTTAAATAGAACCATCTTAATTGTCAACTGATAACTGTTATTGTAAACAAACTTCATCCGATACAAATATTAATCCCAATGTAAAGACCCGACCCGAATGGGGTTCTAAAATAGGCCTTTACCTCAATGCATGTGTTCAAAACATAAAGACAATATGCAAGAATGGTTTTCGGATTCTGAGTGAAAACTAAAAACATGCATACAACCATTTAAAACAAACATAGTTATAGAATTCCTGAAACCTGTCCCTGTTTCCAAGCATCTGTTCCAAGACAAATACATTTCCAAAACTCACTCTGATCAGAGATTTATTTAAAACTTTCAAAACTTTCCAATAGTTACAACAGTACTAGAATCCGGAAAAACAGTCAGAAAACAACCTAGGGCTCCGTGCCCAACTACATGCATTTAGAGGAAAATAAAACACAAAGAATCATAGACATAAACTCAGAGTTCGAACAACGGGTTTCCATGATCACAGCTCCTCCTCCAGCCATCCTGTCTGGCACCAAGGTTACCTGTGGAAAACCACAAAATAAGGGTGAGTAACGAATTACTCAGTAAGAATCCCCAACCGGGGTACAATACGATATACATGGTCATCTAGCAGAAAGGTATGCAAGCTATGAATATAAACACAGAAGAGATCACATAGCTTAAATCCACACATAAACTTCGGATGCCATCTCAGGGTCTTACTCCGGAATAAACCACCTCATAATACGATCCTATACGAGAAACAAGTCTCGACCTCAGCCTGTCTACTGTCGATACGAAAGGTGCACTGGCTCACAATCCCAAGGAGCTCTCCAGTCAGCGCTATAATGAGCGTATGCGCGCACCGCATGCTACTGCAAACCATGGCGGGTGTTGGGTTGTAACGGCCCAGGTTTTCATCCCGGTCTTCCAGGTATGCTCTAGAGGTATTTTGGTAATTTGATCGGGCCGTGAGGGCCGTTTATGTCTTTTTCCAGTTGCTAAAATTATTGGATGGGTTTATGTAGTTTTTTTTAGGATTTGTGGATGGGTTTGAGCAAGGTTAGATGCAAAAGTAAAAATAAAGGAAAATTGTGTTGCAGTCGGGGTTCGAGCAAGGGTGTCCTTGTGTGCTAGAGGAGAGCCTTGCCAAGTGAGCCACCAGGTGTTATTGTTACTCTTTCCGCGTCATATCTTAGTTACCCTTGGATCCTTGGAGTTTTGGTGCATTTGGTTAAATGAAAAAGAAATTAGGTTTTTGTTCCTTCTTCTCCAAAACTCTCTTTGCCGCCCAAGCCAAGCTCTCCCAAGCCCCAAGCCGAATTTCTTCTCCTTTGCAGCCCCAAGATTCGATCGTCATTCCGGGTAAGTCTTCATCCTCTTCATCTTCTCCGTTTTGGGTTCTTGCTGGCCGAATGTAAGAAGAAGAGGGTATGCGTGTGTGTGTTTTGTGCAGCCAGCCGAGAGGAGCCAGCCCACCTGCCGAGCCCGATCGCACCAACCAGCAGCCTCTGTCGCACCCAAAGAAGAAGCCCAGACCGCCAGATCGCACCAAGAGTACCAGCCGCCCAAACGCCCGACAGCCCTTGTCGCGACGCCCGAGAGCCCTCAGCCGCCGCGCGCCCGAGCAGCCCCTGCCTCGCCCAAACGCCAGCGCCGAAAGCGGCTTTGTCGCCTGCCGGTCCCAGCCCAGCGTCGCGCTCGCCAACAGCCTTCGCGGGCCTGTCGCCGTACCAGCCTGCCCGTGTCGTGCCGCTCGCCCGCCCGTGTCCAGCTCGTCCGCACGTGCGGGCGTAACCCATCAGCACCCACCAGAGCGGTCAGCGTTCCCAACGTCGCGCCCTCGCCACCCATCGCCCCAAGAAGAACCACCACACCGTGCAACTGTCGATCCAAGCCGTCGTGTGTGCGCGTGAGTTGCTCCCGAGCCAAGTCCTATTTATTTTATTATATTAGGCCTATGGATTGTGATTATTATTATGTTTGTTAGGTTCTCGTTAGCTAGCTCGGGATCGATCGGAGCTTAGGATTTTGTGTGTAGTTGCCTCCTAGCCAGGTTGCATATCTTTCGGCTAGATGACCATGTATATCGTATTGTACCCCGGTTGGGGATTCTTACTGAGTAATTCGTTACTCACCCTTATTTTGTGATTTTTCCACAGGTAACCAAGGTGCGAGACAGGATGGCTGAAGAAGGAGCTGTGATCATGGGAACCTACTGTTGTCTCTGATTTTTATATTATGAATCTTTGCCTTTTTATTTCCCCTGAATGCATGTAGTCGGGCACAGAGCCCTAGGATGTTTTGTCATTGTTTTTGTGGATTCCAGCATTGTTGTATCTGAGAAGTTTTGAATGATTTTAATAAATCTCTGATCAGAGTAAACTTTTGGAAATGTATTTGTCTTGAAACAGGTGCATGGAGACATGGATGTGTTTTCATGAAATCATATTGATTTCTAATTGAATGCTGAATGTTTTAATTTTAATTGGAATCCGAAAACATATTTGTATAATGTCCTTACTTTGAATGCATGCATTGGGGTAAAGGCCCATTTAGAGCCCCTTTTGGGTCGGGTCTTTCTGATTGGTATCGAGCTCGAGTCATAGATTCTGTAGACCCGACCTTTTGTTGTAGGTCGTTTTCCCCATGATCACCAAAGACTTCGCGATCATCATCAGTGCGCGCTAAGTTTCTTGTTGTTAGAAAAGGGTTAAGAATTTACAATACTTTTCATCTAGTGTATGCCTTGTGTAGTGTTGTGGAGCGGAGACGAGCAGGTTCTGACTCGTTGTTGGTTTGGGTTTAGAGCGCCATCATGCCAACTTCCCGCAGTGTGAGCTGTATGTTGTGGGTTGTTGAGATATCCAAATAGATTCGGATACCGCTGGGACATCTTTCTAGAGGAAGCCAGAGGTTGGACTCCCGTAGGCCACGTGTGGCCCATTTGTTGGTTTTCCCCTAGTGAGAGGATGGAGGTGATTTGCCCTGGAGTACCACTCCAGGAGAGGAGTTAGCTTTGGCTTTGCTCGTGTTGATGCTTGTGGAGCAGGTCCCAGTGTGGACTAGCCTGGGTAATTCAAGAGTTGATCTTGAACCTTAGCAGATTGTTTGATTGCCCAGAGAGTGGTTGCAGAGTTAGTAGCCTTCGTGGAGGATGTAGAGACATCTTTGTTCTCTTGTAAGTGTTGTTGTTTTGCAGCCAATAAGTCGGAACCCTGTGGTTAAGAGTGCAGCGAGCAGTGTTCCCATTGGACGTGATCCGTTGGTGGTTTCCTCAGTTTTCTGGCAGAGTTGAGCACTCTTCTTAGGGTGAGCTCCTAGAGTAGAGCTAGCTGCTGCATGTTGAGAGATCTGACCAGAGTTTTGTTGAGCATCATGTGGAGATGCAAGAGTAGGCCGTGAGACTTCAATTAGATGAGATGCCATAGGCAGGGTTGTTTGAGTTTGAGCCTTGTATGCCTAGCCATAGTTTTTGTCACTTGAGGTTGTGACCTTGCTGGCCCCATTTGTAGTAAGATGTGGATTTGGTAGTAGTGGCACTTGAGGTGCAATGGTTGGTGTGCCACTTTGGCACTAAGTCTGGTTCAGGCCTGAGTTTGGCATGGGTATAGTAGATGGTTCTATGACCCGTCCGGAGTTCAGCACACTCCTTTAGCCTTTGGATCCGTTTGTGGCAGTTGCACCTGTTTAGGTTGTGCAAGAGAGCTAGTTTAGTGGTAGTCGTAGGGCTACAAGCGAAAGGATGTTCGAGAGGAGCCGGAGCCTCTTCCTGGTGTTAGCAGGGGATGAGTTTGCCAGCAGGTTGAAGGTTGATCAGTGTTAGTGCGCGTGAGTCTCACGCTAGTGTTAAGGCCAAGAGATCTTTGTGGATGGTAGTGTGGTCCACTACCTTCGGGTGCCTAAACTTGAGTTAAGTGAGCATTGTAGATGCGAGTTCGGTCGAGCAGGGGAACCATGAGTTGGATTCCCGTGAGATGAGTTGGATGCCTATGAGATGAGCTGGATGCCTATGAGGCGAGCTGGATGCCTAGGAGATGAGTAGGATGCCTTATGAGAGGAGTTAGACGCCTTATGTGTAAGCACACTTGGTAGAGACTTGGTATAAAGTAAGTTCGGTTTGGCATCGTTATGTTTTAGCAGAGCAAGGTTGCCACTGCTTCGTGTATCGTGTGGAGATGGAACTTTTGGTGTTCCTTTGGTTGATGGTATCTCTGCCAGAAGTTAGTGTTGCCTTTTGGGAAGCACCTGTTAGTCTTGGATCTCTGAAGGAATCTTGAGAGTTGTGCACATAAGTGTGTTTTGTGTAGTTCGTTCTGGTGGCGAGAGTTTCGGAACCATGTAGGGTTTGCATTGGAGGACTGGTGCTCAGTTCTTGGAAAAGTTGGACTCCAGATGGATGTTGTAAGGCTTTAGCGGAGGTTGTAAGGATACCGTGCTCGTAGTTGGGTTGTTGCTTAGGCAAGTTTGGTTAGGTTGGACCTAAGCTTGGTTGGTGGAACCTCTTGTGGTTCATGAGTGGAGTTCAGATGGTACTGAACAAATGGTGGTTGTAGTGAAGCCGCGTAGTTCCTGACCGTAGTTGCTAAGGGTGTTGCTCGGAATCCTTACCCTGGGTGGAAGCTACGATGTGGCTAATGCTTTGAGTAGGAGGATGACACATTCTGAAGCGTTTCTGGTCTTTTTGGTTTCGAGGATCGGAGCGAGCCAAAGATGGTTGTGATCTTTGAAAAAGGAGTTGTTTGTTCAGCGGTTGGGTACATTAGGCCGTTAGACGCGGTGTGTGTCGAGGGTTGCCAAGAACCCTAGTTGTGGAGAGCCTCACCGAGAGCTTAGTCGGGCCCAGGTAGTGAGTTTCTGTTGGCAAGCCGGAGTCGTGTAGGTTGTAGACCTCGGGTGAGTTACTGGCAGATTTGGTAGGCTATCAAGCTGGAGTTTGTTTGGAGTAGAGTCCGAATTGGTTCCGGTGTGGTGGCAAGTTGGTGTTTGGTGTTGACCAAGGTGTGGTTTTTAAGTTGCTAGAAGTTAGCCTTGCTAGTGAGGCAAGTGGTTTTGCCCTGGCGGATGTCTTTCCTGTTTCCAGAGTTTGAGAGTTGCCCTTATTTGGTGTTTGGGGGTGAGTCTTCTCTTGCCCGTGGTTGGCGGTCCAGTCTGTGGTGGACCCCTTGTTGTTGCCTCTAGGAGAGTTGGATGTTGTGCTTAGCTGAGCAAGACAACGAGCGGTTGTGGAGCTCTCTGTCCTTCGGATGTCCGCTTGTAAGGACCTGTTTCTCCTTGGGAGTTGTCAGGTTATTCCTTGGTCTTGGAATTGGTGGTAGTGGTGCTAGTAGGAGGAAAAGTTTGTTGGCTGCTTGGGAGCAGTTGTTTGTCCAAGTTAAGCGGAATCCTGAGTGGTGTTCTGGAAGTTGTGGTAAGGGTTGTTTTTCCTCCTATGAGTGTTTGGCCTAGTTGGTTAAGGTTTTTGTGTGTTGGCATGGAAGCTGTTGCACCTTTGTAGTTGAAGAACTCCTTTGTATCAGTTGTGGGTTGAGGTTGCACCATTGCGGTTGGATTAGGGTCTTGACCTTTTGAGGGATCCTTGCTGGTTAGTGTGGCTTGTGCTCTGCCAGCCATTATTGGTAATCTGGTTCTTGGTAGTTGGTGTTAACCGAGTAGTGGAGTTCCGTTTATGAAGTTTCGGTGGGAAGGTGCAATAATCCTAAGCTAGAGGGTTAAGCCTGTATGTGTTATCGTTTGGACTTGTGAGATGTGTTTCATATTTGGGGCAAGCTTCGTTCCGTTGCTTGCATGGAGGTAAGTTTGGTGGAGGGAGCCCTTTGGGGCTCGGTTGTTGGCAGGCTGACTTGTCCAACCAGTGATTTGAGTCAAGCTAGAGTTGAGTGGATTGGCATAGTTATGCAGTTTGTAGTTGTTTGGGCTTCCGAGTTCGTAGCACTCAAGTTGTTGGGTTGTAAGTTTCTGTGTGGGAGCTGTCAGTTTGTAACAGCCCGGTTTCAGCTAAATGTAAAATAAGGTTTCCTTTTATATTTTTTAGTTTGGGAGGAGCTGTTGGAAGGACTCAAACCCTTGGCCTAAAAAGGGGTTTGGAAGCTTGGGTTTAAATAAGGAAAATAAACGCGTCAGCCGGGGCTCGAAGGGGAGTCTTGGGAAGGTCATATGAGATTCCCAAGTCTATTTAAGTTAAGGAAGGGAATTATATTTAAAGAAAAAGAAAAGAGAAAATAAGGAAAAAAGAAAGAACCCAAAACCCTAGACTTCTCCTTCACCCTCGCCCAAGCCGCCGCCGTGCTCCGCCCCACACCGCCGCCGCCCAACGCCCTGCTGCTTCGCCCCACGACATCGCACCCCCTGCTGACCACTGCCGCACCGCACCGAGCCACCGCCAGCCCAGATCGCGTCGAGCGTCGCAGCAGCTCGCCCACCGCCGCAACAGCCCGGCCTCCACTCCGCACCAGTCGCCCAACAGACCGGCCGTAGCATCCTCCGCGCCAAGACGACACCACCCAGCGCCGTCGCCGCCGCAAGACGCCCCGCACCGCACCGCCGCGTCTGCGTGCCGTGCCGCTTCGTCCACATCCGCCGCCAGCGCGCGCTGCGCTGCTGTCCCTGCCGCGCCAGCGCCACGCCCATGGCGCCGATAGCGCCCGATCGCGCGCCAGTGCCTCTCGCCTAGCGGCGCTGTCTCTTGCTGCTTGCGCGCCGAGACGAGTGCCTTCTCGGTGGGTAAATTCCGAGCCTCCACCCTTTGGACTTCCTGCTTTTAGATGCTTTTTTATTAATTAGGATGTTTTATTACTTGTTTAGGTTGCTCGAGTTCGCTTAAAAGCTCGAGGGTCGTTATTTGATTCGGGATAATCAACCTCCACTTATTTCCAGGTAAGGATTCTTACCCGGGGTTGTGTGGACCCTGCGAATAGTTGATAGCACGCTGATTACTGTAATTATATGAGTTTCTAGTGATAGGTTTCATGTTTTCTTTTAATTCATGTTCGTGACATGTTTACATCCCGATAGTTCCATGTTAGGCTTTCCTATCTTGATAGAACCATGCTGCCTATTGTATGCTGCTAGATCCAAGTTACGGTTAGATGTGTAATGTATAGTTTAGAGGGCCGTAGAGGTAACTAGTTGGGGTCCCGCTCGGCAAGACCCGATGGACATCCGGAGGTGTAAGGCCCTATGGGCATCCTAGGTGTGTAAGGCCCACTTTGGGCATCACCGATTCTCGAGGTGTAAGGCCCTATGGGCATCCTAGGTGTGTAAGGCCCACCGGGCATCACCGATCATCGAAGGTGTAAGGCCCGATGGGCATCCTAAGTGTGTAAGGCCCCACCGGGCATCACCAGTATCCTAAGTGTGTAAGGCCCCACTGGGCATCACTGTGTCCTAATTGTGTAAGGCCCCACCGGGCATCACCGAGTCCTAGATTGTGTAAGGCCGAAGGGCATCCAAGCGTAGGGACCTAGGAGTGATCGTTGATGGGAGCCCTTGAATAGGCTCGCCTAGAGAAATAGCCCATAGCCTAACCAACCGTTTTCTGCTCTAAGTCCTTGTATGGTTGCTTGTCCATGTGCTAAATGAGATGATTTCGTATTGTACCCGATTGGGGATTCTTACTTGAGTAACTTGTTGCTCACCCTTATTTTCTCGTGGCTTTCCACCGGGTAACTTGGGGACAGAGAGGCTTGGATGGCTAGGAGGAAGCGGCTCGATGATCATGGATAGCTGACTCTAGGTCGCACGTTTTCTTTAAATGTTTTCCTTAATGATTTAGCATGTAGTGGGACTTGGGTCCCTAGGAAAAAGCACTCAAACTATTTTATGTTCCCGCACTGCTTTCCTTTGAATTGTTTTAAGAAAGTCTTGATCAGTCATTTACTGCTTTTATTTAATTGAAATCATGGTTTTGTTTTAAAAGTGTTTATTGCAAAGTTTTAAACTTCCGACTCACGAATGATGTTTATATTCTTAATCATGCATGTTAAGTATGGACCTTAGGTTAGAGACCGCTTTCTTGGGTCGGGTCCTTACGCTTGGTATCGAGCCCGAGTTATAGGTTCTGTAGACTCGACTCTGCAGCTTGTAGGTTGTTTTCCATGATCATCAGCTCCGCCACCATCGGTATGTCCGTAAGTTTAAAGTTAAGGGTTAAGAAATTACAATACGGTTGCACCTTGCATGTACATGACTTGTTGTTGTAGAGCAGAAAGATAGGTTCTCACCCATTGTTGGTTTGGTGTAGATTTTCGGTATGCCGATCCACTCGTAGAGGCGAGGAGGCTCGAGGCCGACCACCCAGGCATTCGTGACGATTCTCGACACCGGGGACCTCGTCCCAAGCCGATGCGGAGGTTAGGCCACCATCGTGCCCTTCAACCGTGTTGCCCGAGAGGGTGTAGGGGCAAGCGAGTCTCGAGAGGCTCGCACCGAGCTTTTTTGTGGAGTCTATGAGGGCTCTTGTGGTTGGGTTGCTAGCCGACCGCAGGGCGGAGCAGAGAGAGCTGAAACGCATAAGCTTTGTTAGGCTGCGCAGAGGAGGAGTCCCGCGTTCGATACTGGCACTGACCGAGTTGGTTCAAAGAGAGGATCTGCAGCGGCCACCAAGACCTCCAGGCTCCACAGAGCCAATTGTGAATGAGGCCGTTCGCGTAAGGTCTTTGAGGATCTAGGCAAGTGGTGAGGGATTTGTGAAATGGAAGCCGAGAAGTTTAGCGCCTGGGGAACCATTGGTAGCGCCACGTGGATTGCCGAGTTAGAATATACGTTTATGGTAATGGAGTGTCTCGAGGTGCGGCGAGCTCGATGTGCGACTCACGTATTAGCCGGTATACTGACTAAGTGGTGGTGGGATTCCACCTTAAGTGAGAGACCGGCCGGATCTCCACCGCCACACCGAGTTCTTCAAGGCCGAGTTCAAGGCAAAATTTATCAAAGAAGCCCAAGAGAAGATGATTGAGTCAAGCTTTTCAAACCTTAAGCGGGTCCGACTCGATCGAGGTGTACGAGAAGAAGTTCTCGAGTATGGATACTTCGCGCCACGATTGATTTCTACCCCGAAACCAAGATCGGAAGTTTATTGCTTGTTTGAGACAGGAGTGTCTCGGGATGTCGAGGCACAGCCCCGAAACTTTTGCCAAGACAAGATACCGTGCAACGATTTATGATGGGAAGTATCCTCCGAGCGGGTTGTTAGTACCAGTAGTGTCTAAGGCCCCAGTGTACTCGGGCCGTGCGCAAGTTTGACTCGAGGAGCAATGTCCGGGGCGGTCAGCGCCCGTGGTTCTTATCATGGTAGAGACCAAGTCAGAGATCAGAATCGTGATCACCTCGCCAACAGTAGGCGTAGGGAGGCCGCCACCGTGTTGTAGATCCCGCGGGAAGCGGCATTGGGGACCCCGTGGTGGTAACCCTAGAGCTTGTTTCAACTGTGTGGAAAGGAAGGGCATTGGGCCCGTGACGCACCTGAAGGCGATGGTGGCACAACCAGCTTTCAAGAGAGCGAGGAAGAGTATATGCTACGACTCGCCAGAGGTCGAGAGAGCCGACCCAGATGGCGGTGCGCTCCTAGTTCTTGATCACCTCGCCTTTGTGTTGTTTGATTCAGTTCCACCCATTCATTTGTTTCTCATTTTTTTGCTTGAAATGGGCTTGCATGAATTTAGAGCCTCTAGGTTTTGAGTTGTCCGTCGCTACTCCCTGAAACTAGTATCTTTGGCTAGCTGAGATAGTAAGGGACGGTCGGGTACAAGTATCCGACCGCACCATGCGTTACCCTCATTGTGTTAGCTATGAGCGGTTTTGATGTGATCCTCGGCATGGATTGGTTAGCTGATAACCACGCTATGATTGACTGTCGTTGTAAGGAGGTGGTGTTCAAACCGCCGGTAGGCCTACCTTTAAATTTCCTCGGGGCACCCAGTGGGGGTGTGTCCGCGGTGATTTCGCGATTAAAGCTCACCGCTTTGTTAGCTCGAGGAGCTTGGGGTTTCTTAGCTAAGTTGGTGGGAGAACCGTGACCCACTATCTGTCGAGCAGTGCCCATAGTGCAAGAGTTTGCGATGTTTTTCCCGAAGAGTTGCCCGCCCGCCGCCAAGAGGGAGGTGGACTTCTCAATAGAGCTTGAGCCGGGGACTCGCCCTTTCTCGAAAGCTCCTTATCGCATGGCGCCAGCAGAGTGAAAGAGTTAAAAGAACAAATTACTGGAGATGCTTGACAGAGGATTTATTAGGCCGAGTGTGTCCTCGTGGGGAGCACCCGTCTTTGTTTGTTAAGAAAAAGGATGGCTCGATGCGCCTATGCATCGATTACGGAACCGAACAAGGTAACCATTAAGAACAAGTACCCACGCCTCGATCGATGACTGTTTGACCACTCCAGGGAGCTCGTGTGTTTTCAAAGATTGACTTGAGGTCGAGCTACCACCAGCTTGAGGATTCGGGATGCGATATTCCCAAGACAAATGTTCGTGTCAAGGTATGGGCATTATGAGTTCGTAGTCATGTCTTTCGGATGACAAACGCCCCACCGTGCATTCATGGACATGATGGACAGAGTGTTCAAGGCGTTCTTGGACCGCTTTGTCATCGTGTTCATAGATGACATTCTTGTGTACTCTAAGTCTAAGGAGGACCATGCCTCGCACCTAAGGCAGATTTTGGCAGCCTTGCGCGAACAAGCTCTACGCGAAGTTCTCAAAGTGTGACTTTTGGCTCGAGGAGGTAGCATTTCCGGGACACGCGTTGTGTCTAAGGAGGAGTGGCTATAGACCCTTCAAGGTAGAGGCCGTTAGTTCGTGGGCGGACCGACGATCGTGACGGAGATTCGTAGCTTCACGGTCCGGCGGATATTACCGACGCCGTTCAAAAATTTTCCGCTATAGCCGCCCGCTTACGCGATTGACGAAGAAGGGTGTTGATTTCGTTTGGGATAGGAAGTGCGATGAGAGTTTTGCTAAGCTAAAGAGCGCTTTGACGTCTGCCCGGTGTTGGCGGTCCCGAGGGAACTGGGGTTTCGTGGTGTACAGATGATGCCAAAGCAAGTTTGGTTTGGGATGCGTTACGATGCAACACGGTAAGGTGATAGCGTGCACGCTTCGTGCGATTGAAACCGCACGAGCGAAATTACCCGACTCATGATATGGAGTTGGCAATGGTCGCCTTTGCACTTAAGATTTGGAGGCACTACTTGTATGGGGAGAAGATTCAGATTTTCTCGGATCACCAAAGCCTCAAGTATTTCTTCACTCGTAGGACCTCGAACATGAGGCGAGAGGAGGTGGTTGGAGCTCGTGAAGGATTACGACCGTGAGATCTTGTATCACCACTGAAAAAGCAAATGTTGTGGCCGATGCACTAAGTAGAAAGGCCTCGCATCCGCAACATTGGCAAACCCCAAGAGTATCATCAGGAAGGATCTCGAGAGGCGTAAATAGTAGTGTTGTTAGGGGATGTTACCGCTGAGGTAGCTCGATTGACCATCCACCCTTCGATAAGGCAAAGGATTATCGACGGCCACCAAAGATCCTAAGTTAAAAAGTTTGTATGAGAGGGTTCAGCCGATGGTGACTTCGACTTCGTGATACTTGCAGATGGGGTCCGAGATATAAAGGTCGGCCGTGTTCCATCGATGCCGGTGTTCGCACAGAGTTATTGACCGAGGCTCACACCTCGCCTTTTTCTTGGCACCTGTGGGTAACAAGATGTACCAAGATCTTAAACAGACTTTTTGGTGGATGGGGATGAAGAGGAGATTGCCCGATTCGTTAGTCGGTGTCTCACCACATCAGCAGTGAAGGCGCCCAGCGAGCTGCAGAGTTTGTTGCAACCGCTCGGGGTGCCACAAAGGAAGTGGGAGGAGATCACCATGGATTTTATCTCTGGTTTGCCCAGACTCCTAGAGGATATGCACGCATTTGGGTGGTCGTTGATAGGTTGACTAAGTGTGCCCATTTCATTCCGGGCAGATAAACTACACCGTGGAGCAAAGGGGCACAACTGTTCCTTGAGCAGATAGTGAGGTACCACGGAGTGCCGCTTAAAATTATCTTCGACCGGGATTCCCGTTTTACATCACGGTTTTGGAAGGCCCTTCAGTGAGTTTCGCACAGAGTGCGGCTACAAAGACAAACCTTTCCACCCACGCACCGATGGCCGACCGAGCGGGTAAATCGATCTTAGAGGATATGTTGCGAGCCCTGCGTGTTGGATTTCCACGCGATTGGGACCAAATGATTGTACTTGATGGAGTTTGCCTACAATAACAGCTTTTGATCGACCATTCGGATGGCGCCGTTTGAGGCGTTATATGGTAAGCGCTGCGATCCCCGCCTTACGGGAAGAGGTTGGTGACTGCAGTGTTAGGCCCGAGTTGCTCCACCACCCAATGAGGTCATCCGAGAAAATCAAAGCTCGTATCTTGACCGCCCAAAAGCAGTGGTAAGAGCTACGCCGATGTTAGGCGTAGGGAGTTGGAGTTTGAGGTTGGCGAGCATGTTTTCCTCAAGGTAGCTCCGATCGAGAGGGTCCCGAGGTTCGGTAAAAGGGGAAACCGAGCCCCAGTTTGTTGGACCTTTCGAGGTCCTTGAGAGGATTGGGATTGTGGCCTATCGGTTAGCACCGCCGCCGTCCTTGTCGCAGCGGTGCATAGTGTGTTCCACGTTTGATGCTCCGCCAAGTATGTGGCGGATCCTTCATGACGTCATAGATTTTGAGCCTTTACAGCTTGAACCATGACCTAAGCTTTGAGGAGAAACCCATAAGGATCCTGGCATTTGAGAAAAAGGTTTTGAGGAACCGGGCCATTGACCTAGTGAAAGTGCAGTGGCGGAATCAGGGAGTTGAGGAAGCTACTTGGGAGTTGGAAGGGGAGATGAGGAGGAGTTACCCAGAGTTGTTTTAGGAGCGGCGACTTCCGGGGCTAAGTCTTCTAAGGAGGGAGTATTATAATGTGCCAGGTTTCACTAAATGTAAAATAAGGTTTCCTTTTATATTTTTAGTTTGGGAGGAGTCATTGGAAGGACTCGAACCCTTGGCCTAAAAAGGGGTTTGGAAGCTTGGGTTTAAATAAGGAAAATAAACGCGTCACCGGGGGGCTCGAAGGGAGTCTTGGGAAGGTCATATGAGATTCCCAAGTCTATTTAAGTTAAGGAAGGGAATTATATTTAAAGAAAAAGAAAAGAGAAAATAAGGAAAAAGAAAGAACCCAAAACCCTAGACTTCTCCTTCACCCCGCCCCTGCCGCGCCGTGCTCCGCCCCACACCGCCGCGCCTAACGCCCGCTTGCCGCCCCACGACATCGCACGCCCTGCGACCATCGCCAGACCGCGCCGAGCCACCGCCGCCAGATCGCGTCGGCGGCCAGCTCGCCACCGCCGCATACAGCCCAGCCTCCACTCCGCACCAGTCGCCCAGCGCAGACCGGCCAGTAGCCGCCTCGCGCCGCCGACGACACCACCCAGCGCCGCCGCTTACACGCTTCGCACCCGCACCGCCCGCGCGTGCATGCGTGCGTGCCGCTGCGTCCACATCCGCCCGGCCAGCGCGCTGCGCTCGTCCCTCGCCACATTGGCCAGCGCCAAGATTGCGTCCCCTACGCGCCCAGCGCGCCATGGCGCCGATAAGCGCCCGGTCAGGCGCCAGCGCCTGGCGCCTAGCTTAGCAATACTGTTTGCTTCGCTGCTGCCGAGACGAGTGCCTTCTCGGTGGGTAAATTCCCGAGCCTCCACCCTTTGGACTTCCTGCTTTTAGATGCTGTTTATTAATTAGGATGTTTTATTACTTGTTTAGGTTGCTCGAGTTCGCTTAAAAGCTCGAGGGTCGTTATTTGATTCGGGATAATCAACCTCCACTTATTTCCGTGTAAGGATTCTTACCCGGGTTGTGTGGACCTGCGAATAGTTGATAGCACGCTGATTACTGTAATTATATGAGTTTCTAGTGATAGGTTTCATGTTTTCTTTTGATTCATGTTCGTGACATGTTTACATCCCGATAGTTCCATGTTAGGCTTTCCTATCTTGATAGAACCATGCTGCCTATTGTATGCTGCTAGATTCAAGTTACGGTTAGATGTGTAATGTATAGTTTAGAGGGCCGTAGAGGTAACTAGTTGGGGGTCCCGCTCGGGCAAGACCCGATGGACATCTGGAGGTGTAAGGCCCTATGGGCATCCTAGGTGTGTAAGGCCCACTGGGCATCACTGATTCTGGAGGTGTAAGGCCCTATGGGCATCCTATGTGTGTAAGGCCCACTGGGCATCACTGATACTGAAGGTGTAAGGCCCGATGGGCATCCTAAGTGTGTAAGGCCCACTGGGCATCACTGTATCCTAAGTGTGTAAGGCCCCACTGGGCATCACTGTGTCCTAAGTGTGTAAGGCCCCACTGGGCATCACTGAGTCCTAGATTGTGTAAGGCCGAAGGGCATCCAAGCGTAGGACCTAGGAGTGATCAAGTTGATGGGAGCCCTTGAATAGGCTCGCCCTAGAAATAGCCCATAGCCTAACCAACCGTTTCTGCTCTAAGTCCTTGTATGGTTGCTTGTCCATGTGCTAAATGAGATGATTTCGTATTGTACCCCGATTGGGGATTCTTACTGAGTAACTTGTTGCTCACCCTTATTTTATGTGGCTTTCCACCAGGTAACTTGGGACAGAGGCTGGATGGCTAGGAGGAAGCGGCTCGATGATCATGGATAGCTGACTCTGGGTCGCACGTTTTCTTTAAATGTTTTCCTTAATGATTTAGCATGTAGTGGGACTTGGGTCCCTAGGAAAAAGCACTCAAACTATTTTATGTTCCCGTACCGTTTTCCTTTGAATTGTTTTAAGAAAGTACTGATCAGTCATTTACCTGTTTTATTTAATTGAAATCATGGTTTTGTTTTAAAAGTGTTTATTGCAAAGTTTTAAACTTCTGACTCTAAATGATGTTTATATTCTTAATCATGCATGCTAAGTATGGACCTTAAGTTAGAGACCGTTTCTTGGGTCGGGTCCTTACACAGTTAGTCGAGGTTGTTGTGTGAGTTAAGATTTTTGGAGGATTGGTTTCAGTAGCTAGAGCTCGCCCCTCGCCCAGGTGGAGAGGCCATTTCTATGGAGTAGAGGCATGTCAGTTTTAGGCTGGAGTTGTTGGCACCAGAGTGTGGCAACAAAGATTTTTCTAGGCAGTGCGTTGATGAGCTGTGGTTCTGGAGAGCGTTTTTAAGAGGCTTATGAGCCGAGTGCAGTCATGTAGTGTTTTCACCCTCTAACCAATGGTCTTTTGGGAGGAGTGAGCCAGATCCTTCAGAACTTGTTGCGAGTTGGTGTTTCCGTGATTAGGCAGCGGGAGACCAGTGTTGGTTTTATGAGGTTGCCTTGGGTAGCAGTTCCCAGCTGTTAATTCATATAGTTCCGTTGAGGCGTTGTATTGTAAGTGTTGCAGGATTCCAGTGTTCTGGGAAAAGGTTGGTGGTCGTCAGTGTTGTTTTGGGTCCTGAGTTGCTGTCGTTGGTCAGCAGTGTAGTGCAAAAGTTTAGAGCTCGTGTTGTCAACTCAGAGTAGGCAGGAAAGTTTCGCCGATGTTCGGCGTCGAGTTTTAGAGTTTGAGGTTAGACAGTGCGTGCTTTTAAGGTTGCACCGTTGTGAGTTGTGTTGAGGTTTGGTAAGCGGGAGAAGAGGAGTCTCCTATTGTTGGACCATTTGAGATTCTCGAGAGGATTGGCAGAGTTGCATATTGGTTAGCTTTTTCTGTCATTGTTAGCTGTGCACAGAGTTTCCATGTATCGATGTTGGGGCAGTATGTGTCAGACCCATGGCTCATTGTGGACTTTGAGCCTTTGCAGCTGATTGAGAATTTGAGCTTCGAGGGGAAGCCTGTGAGTATTCTGGTATTTGAGACGAAGACGTTGCGTAATCGTTAGATCCGTTTGGTAAAAGTTCAGTGGAGGAGTCAGAGTTCAGAGGAGGCCGCTCGTGAGCGGGGAAGACAGGTTGAGATTGCAGTATCCTGTGCTGTTTCAGTCTTAAGGACTTTCGAGGACGAAAGTCATAAAAAGAAGAGAATATTGTAACGGCCCAGGTTTTCATCCCGGTCTTCCAGGTATGCCCTAGGGGTATTTTGGTAATTTGATCCGGTCGTCAGGGCCGTTTATGTCTTTTTCCAGTTGCTAAAATTATTGGATGGGTTTATGTAGTTTTTTTTAGGCTTTGTGGATGGGTTTGAGCAAGGTTAGATGCAAAAGTAAAAATAAAGGAAAATTGTGTTGCAACTGGGGTTCGAGCCAGGGTGGCCTTGTGTGCTAAAGGAGAGCCTTGCCAACTGATCCACCAGGTGTTATTGTTACTCTTTCCGCGTCATATCTTAGTTACCCTTGGATCCTTGGAGTTTTGGTGCATTTGGTTAAATGAAAAAGAAATTAGGTTTTTGTTCCTTCTTCTCCAAAACTCTCTTTGCCGCCCAAGCCAAGCTCTCCCAAGCCCCAAGCCGAATTTCTTCTCCTTTGCAGCCCCAAGATTCGATCGTCATTCCGAGTAAGTCTTCATCCTCTTCATCTTCTCCGTTTTGGGTTCTTGCTGGCCGAATGTAAGAAGAAGAGGGTGTGAGTGTGTGTGTTTTGTGCAGCCAGCCGAGAGGAGCCAGCCCATCTGCCGAGCCCGATCTGTAACGGCCCAGGTTTTCATCCCGGTCTTCCAGGTATGCCCTAGGGGTATTTTGGAAATTTTGTCGGCCGTCAGGGTCGTTTATGTCTTTTCCAGTTGCTAAAATTATTGGATGGATTTATGTAAGTTTTTGAGGCTTTGTGGATGTGTTTGGGCATGGGGTGATGCAAAAGGAAAATTAGAAGTTAAAAGTGTGTTTGGTGGATTTCGAACCCAGGTGGTCTGGGAAGTCAGGTGGGTGGTGTGGCCGGTTGAGCCACCAGGTGTTTTTGTTACTCTCTCCGCAGCATATCTTGGTTAGCCTTGAGTTCTTCGGGTTTTGGTGCATTTGATTAAATGAAAGGAAATTAGGTTTTTGTGTTTTATTCTCCAAACCCCCCCTATGGCCGCCCAACCCTCTTCTCTCTAGCCATTTTGCATGAGTCTTCTCCCGAGAGTCGTTCAAGTGTCGTTCCGGCCAGCCAACAACCAGTAAAGCGGCCGATCGAGCGGCCCAACGGATCGCACCAGCGAAATTTCAGCGCCAAAGAAGAGCGCCCAGACGCCTAAGCGCCCAAAGAAGACGCAGCCAGCGCCCGAGCCGTCGCGCCGCTGACCCAGCACTTCAAAGAGGCCGTCGCCGACGCACGAGCGCGCGCGCGTCGCCGTTGCAGTAAATTGCGCGCTACCGCTTGCGCTTGCTTGCCGCGCTTCGTCCGCCAGGCGCCGAAGCCGCGCCGTCGCTCTCGTCTGCCTTAGCGTGCCCACGCGCCCGTCGTCGTCCCCATGCTCCTGCGCGTACTCGCTGCCTGTCCGTCATGTGCGCGCCGCTCCGCTCCAGCCGTGCAGCCCGAGCCCATCCGCTCCCAGCACCGTGCAGCGCCAGCAATGCCAGCCCCCCGCCGTCTTTGCCGCCGTCAGCGTGTCACCGAGCCGCGTGAGTTGCTTCCGAGCCGAGCCTTGTTTATTTTATTATATTTAGGCTTATTGATTGTGATTATCATTGTTTTTGTTAGGTTCTCGGTAGCTAGCTCGGGTTCGATCGCATCTTAGGTTTTTGTGTGTAGTTGCCCCCGACCAGGTAAGGATTTCTTACCGGAGTTGTGTGGACCCTGCGATGTTCTATGTGATTGTTGTTTGTATGTTTGTTTGTGATTATCAACATGTATAGTTTAGGTGCTCTGTTCTGAATTCCTGACTAGCATGACTTCGTATGTTGTTCTCTCATGTTAGTCCATGCTAGGTTGTTCCATTCTGGCATGCTCTTATCTGTTCTTGCTTCATAGTACCATGCTAGGTTCGTTGTATCTGTTGAGCATGTTTTGGATTGTATTGGATTGTATGTTATTGATATGATAGGTTAGAGTGTAGGTAGGTAGCATCATCCGGCCCGATGCATAAAGTATCTTGCATCCATGTCGTGGGCGTCGAGGTAGTAGTACTCAGTCCCCTGGACCCCGTTAGGGGTTTAACTAACCCGACCGTGTAGGCCCCGCAATCTTGGGTGAGGGTGGCGATCGTTAAATGCCCCAACGGTCGGGATGACGACTTGGCATCGCCTCGCCCCGGCACGATCGGCGTCCTCGGCGTGTTCGGTCGTAGCCCTTGATTGCCACTGTTAGGGCAAGGACCGCTTCTGGTGTAAGCCTACCACGGCGGTTCCTTAGCCTCAAAGTGCGGTGGTTCAGCCGACATAGTTCACGTGTCCGTGTCTCACACCCTATGTCGGTGACACCGATCCGTAGATTTAGTTAGGCGTGGTGGATCGGACATGGGCGGCTTGCCACTAGACCCGACACCCCCCATAGTTCTGCAGAGCACGCGGTGCGCGCTTACGCTCATTACGGCGCCGGCCGGAGAGCTCCTCGGGATCTTGAGCTCTCGCACCTTTTGTATCGACAGTGAGACAAAGCCGAGGCCGGGACTCGTTTCGTATAGGGCGTATTGTGTGGTGATTTATCTCCTGACTAAGACCACGAGTTGGCATCCGAGGTCCAAGTGTGGACTTAAGCTATGTGCTCTATTCTCGTGTTTATATTCATAGCTTGCATACACTCATCTAGATGACCACGTGCATCGTATTGTACCCCGGTTGGGGATTCTTACTTGAGTAATTCGTTACTCACCCTTATTTTGTGGTTTTCCCGGTGTAACCAAGGTGCGAGACAGGATGGTCAAGGAGGAGCTGTGATCATGGGAACTCATTGTAAATCTCGACTTTTTATTTCTATGACTCTTGTCTGTTTATTTTCCCCTGAATGCATGTAGTCGGGCACGGAGCCCTAGGATGTTTTCTGAATGTTTTCGTGGATTCCTGCTTTATTGAATTTGAGGATGTTTCAAATGTTTTAAGAAATCTCTGATCAGAGTGTACGTTTTGGAAATGTATTTGCCTTGAAACAGGTGCTTGGAGACAGGGACAGGTTTCAGAAAACTATCTTTATTTCTGATTGAACCTTGATTGTTTTGTTTTAATTGGGAATCCGAAAATTATTTGCATATTGTCCTTTACTTTGAATGCATGCATTGGGGTAAAGGCCTATTTAGAGCCCTTTTTGGGTCGGGTCTTTACACGATCGCACCAACCAGACCTCTCTGCATCGCACCTGCAGCAAGCCCCGCACCGCCTAGATCGCACCGCAAGAGTACCGTGCCGCCCGACGCCTAAATGAATTTTGTCGCACGCCCGAGACAAACTGCCGCGACGCCCGTGCCCGCCATGCCTCGCCCAGACGCCGAGCAGCTCGTCGCACATCCCGTCCCAGCGCGCCCGTCGCCGTCCCAGCGCGTCCGCACGCAGCCAGTGCCCGCGAGCCTGTCGCCGTCAATACGCGCCCGTGCCGTGCCGATCGTCTGCTCGTGTCCAGCTCGTTCGCGCCCGCGCGCGCAGCGCATCAGCACTTATCAGCGCGCCCAACGTTCCCAGCGTGCGGCTCCTGCCGCCCATCAGCGCCCAACAGCAGCCACACCGTGCAACCTGTCCGTCCGCGCGTCAGTCGTGCCGCGTGAGTTGCTCTCGAGCCGAGTCCTATTTATTTTATTATATTTAGGCCTATGGATTGTGATTATTATTATGTTTGTTAGGTTCTTGTTAGCTAGCTCGGGATCTATCGGAGCTTAGGATTTTGTGTGTAGTTGCCTCCCAGCCAGGTAAGGATTTCTTACCGGTGTTGTGTGGGCCCTGCGATATATTATGTGATGCTATTTGTATGCTTGTTTATGTTTATCAGCATGTTTAGTGATAGGTGCTCTATTCTGAATTCCCGACTGGCATGATTTCTTATGTTGTTTCTCATGTTTGTCCATGCTAGGTTGTTCCGTTCTGGCATGCTCGTATCTGTTCTTGCTTCGTAGTATCATGCTAGGTTCCTTGTATCTGTTGAGCACGTGTTGGATTGTATTAGATTTTTTGTTGTTGATATTATAGGTTAGAGTTCAGGTAGGTAGCACCATCCGGGCCGGATGCATAACGTAACTTGCATCCACGACAGGGACGTACGAGACGGTACTCCGTCCCTGGTCCCGTTAGGGTTTAGCTAACCCTAACGACTAGCCCTACAATCTTGGGTGAGGGTGGCAGACTGTTAAATGCCCCAACGGTCGAGATGATGACTTGGCATTGCCTCGTCCCCGGCAGTCGGCACGTCCTCAGCGTGTTCAACCGTAGCCCTTGATTGCCACCTGTTATGGCAAGGACCGCTTCCTGGTGTAAGCCTACCACGACCGGTTCCTTAGCCTCAGGTGCGGTGGTACAGGCTGACATAGTTCACGTGTCCAGGTCTCACACCCCTATGTCAGTGACACCGATCAAGAGATTTAGTTAGGCATGGTGACTAGACCTGGGCAGCTTGCTACTAAACTCGGCACCCCCGAGAGTCTGCAGTAGCATGCGGTGCCCGCTTACGCTCATTACAGCGCCGACCGGAGAGCTCCTCGGGATCTTGAGCTAGGGCACCTTTCGTATCGGCAGTAGACAGGCTGAGGCCGAGACTTGTTTCTCGTATAGGGCGTATTGTGTGGTGGATTATTCCGAACTAAGACCCTGAGTTTGCATCCTATGTAACGGCCCCGTTTTCCTTCCCGGTTAATAACAAAATTAATTGGAAAATTAATTTAATCTTTTGGGATTTGAGCCTTGCCCTAAATGGTGAATGTGGAGTTTTAAGAAAAGAGTCTTAATTAAAAAGAA
Organism: Sicyos edulis; assembly: GCA_036507275.1. Taxonomy (NCBI): domain Eukaryota; kingdom Viridiplantae; phylum Streptophyta; class Magnoliopsida; order Cucurbitales; family Cucurbitaceae; genus Sicyos; species Sicyos edulis. The sequence goes on along the minus strand of CM071856.1, from coordinate 15,125,253 downwards.
AAAGAGAAAAGAATTTCTTTGGCCGGGACCCGCAAGAGAAAAGCCTTGGGAAAGGAATTTAGGTCTCCTAACCTATTTAAAAATAAGGAAAAGAAGGAAAATCAAGAAACTCCTAATTTTTCCCCTCCTAGCCGCACTCTCTCTCTCTCTCTCTCTCTCTCTCTCTCTCCTAAAACCCTAGCCGAGCAGCCCTAGCCACACCATCGAGCCACCCCCGAGCCACCCAGCCCTAGCCGCACGCACCACCCCTGCCGCCGCGACCCTGCCCGCCACGACCTGCACGCACCGCACCACCACGACCGCCCACCCCCGCGCGCGGGCAGCTGCGCTGCAGACCTGAAGAAGCCGTCCGCGCACCCCGCCGCGCTGGCGTCGCCGTGGGCGCCAGCCACGCCGACGCGTCGCTCGTGGTCGCCAAAGTGCCGCAACGCAGCCTCAGACGCGCCGCCCGCCGCGCCCCCGCCGCGCTCAGCGCGACCCCTGCGCCAAGCGCCCCCACTCCAGCGCGACCCCTCGCGCGCGCGCCCGGCCAATGAGCGCTTCTTCGCGCGCGTCGCCTTTGCTGGCCACACACCGCACACCACCGCTCAAGCGTCTGCCGCGTGTCGCGCGCCCCAACCCAGCGCCAGCGCCAGCGCCCGGCCAGCACCAAATAGCCGCCCAGCCACCCTCCTTTGCTGCGAGGCCCGTGTCTTCTCGGTGGTAATTCCCGAACCAATCCCTTTGTGTTTTCTAAGCTTCGTCACTGTATGTATTTACTTAGGATGCTTTATTTATGCCTAGGTTGCTCGAGTTCGTATTAAGCTCGAGGTCTTTTTTTAGGTTGTGATAGCTATTCTCCACTTGTTTCCGGTGTAAGGACTTCCCTACCGTGGTTGTGTGGACCCTGCTATGCTTTCTTAATGGTGCCTTGTATGCTTGTTTACCTTTATGAGCATGTTAGTGGATAGGATAGCTAGTGATTGAATTCTTGCTAGCATGTTTTGCCTTTTTGTACATGTTAGTGCCATGCTAGGTTGTTCTTCCAAAGATGCTTGAGATTCCCGCTTTAAGCTCGTAGTATCATGCTAGGCTATGTATGACAGATGTCTTTGTGGATGTTAGCCAGGAATCACGTACTTGGTAGTCTAAGCTAGTATGATAGGGTTTGTCTTCATCTAGAGGCTGAGAGCGGACATAACGTACCTTGTCCCCACCGGTCGGGAGTAGAGCGAAGCATAACGTACCTTGCTTCCCCCGGCAGCCAGTGAGGATTAGCTACCTCATTGGCATAAGCCTAGTTTGTAGCTCCGCTAGAGCGGAACCACGCCAACGGTGCAAGCCTGCCTTGGCGGTTCTCTAGCTTCGTGTCGGTGGTACAGTACGCACAGATGAGTGCCGAGGGCCTCGCGACCACTGTGTTCGGTGACACCGTTTCCGAGTCTTAGGCATGCGTACTGGCCCGCGTAGTTTGCCCTTAGGCCCCGCATTTTACGCCGGTTGCGAGAAGAGCATGCGGTGTGCGCAAGCACATGCGCGTTAGTAGCCTGCCGGAGAGCTCCCGGGCTAATGTTCGTGAGTACACCAGCCCTTCTTGTTTAGAGCCGGACTTGGGTACTCTCCCGATAGTCTAGATTTATAGCGAGGGTAAGAGACCCTTGAGGACACCCATTGGGATTGACTTTAGAGTTAATCAATTGGTCGAGGGAGAAAGACCCTCGAGGGTGTCGGACATCTTGGGATCGGTTTTTGAGCTGATCAATTGGCCAAGGGAGAAAGACCCTTGGAGATGTCCCGGGATTGGTTTGAGAGCCAATCATTAGGCCTAAGTAGGAGACTTCCGTGGATTCCGGATTTGCCTTGTGAGCTCATTGAGCTAAGATCCGTGTTGATATTTGTGGCATGTGTACTAGGTCGCTAGATGATAGATTGCATCGTATCGTACTCTGGTCGGGGTTCTTACCGAGTATGTTTATACTCACCCTTATCGTGGTTTCTTCCACGGGTAACTTGGGACAAAGACCGAGGTGGCTAGCGGAGAGAGCCGGGAGATCATGGATGCCGCTTGACACTGGCCGTGTCTTATTTTCTTCGCTTTTGGATTTCAAAGATGTAGTTGGACTTAGATCCGTAGGGAAAACTATGATTTGAACTATTTTATGTTTTTAAGTAAAGTCTTGATCGATCCATTGTTTTAATTTGAATGGTTCATTTTTGCCTAATGAATGTTTACTTTGTTTTGACTGCTTTTCCGTTCATGTGTTTGAAAAGCTTTTAATCCGACCACTGGCCGGGTCCTTTTATGTTTTAAATTTGCATGCCGAGTAAAGACCTAGATTTAGTTCCATTTTCGGGTTGGGTCTTTGAGCTTGGTATCGAGCACAGAGTCATAGATTCTGTAGACTAACTGTTTGTAGGTTGTGTTCCCATGATCTCCAAAGACTCCAAGGCCGCCAGGTTTGTCTAAGTTCAATAAGCTAAGGGTTTTGTTTATGATACTATATGCATATACATGTGTTATCTTTGTTGACAGAGAAAGTCCGAGCGTGGACTAACCTGTTGTGGTTTCCGTGTAGATCGCCATGATGCCGGTTACGTAGTGGAGTGGAGCAGTCCGTCTGGAATCGCAAAAATAGAGATGCTTTGAGCCGAGCCAGCCTGTGTATATATCGAGCTCGTAGGCGCCCGTGGCACCGCAGGTTAACTTGCCCAGAGAGAAGGGGCGGAGGCTGCTATGCCTCAAGGTGCAGCTCCGGAGGAGATATTTCGCTATGAGAGACATGATGATGGGCCTAATGGCCGAGCAGAGAGCCGAGACTCAGCGCGGCTAGCAAATAAGCAGAGAGAGGAGTCTAGGCACAGATAGCCCGGTTGGACACACTCATGCAAAGAGCACCCCAGCAGCTCCAGTAGCCCCGGTGAGCTCCGGTAGCTCAACCGAGGGGCGGGGTCATCGGACCGATCGAGACTCACTTGATAGTGCAGAGGGAGGCTGCTGAGTTCGGCAAGTGGTTGAAAGATTTCACCAAGTGGAAGCCAAGAGAATTTGATGCTTGAGAGAACCCACTTGTGGCGATCGGTGGTTGGCAAGAATGGAGTACATCTTTAGAGTTATGGGATGCCCAGATGTACAGAGGCCGAGATGTGCGGCCCATGTTCTCTCGACACACCGTGAGTGGTGGTGGGAGTCCACAGATAGGGCTAGACCAGTGGGTCTTCTCCGACCACACAGGAGTTCTTTAGAACGAAGTTCGAGCTAAGTATGTTAATGACGAGGCTCAAGCGAGGAGATGGCAGAGGCCTTCTCAAATCAAACAGGATCGAGATAGTATTGCGCCTATGAGAAGAAGTTCTCTCGAGTATAGCTATTTCGCACCGGAGCTCATTGCCACCGAGGAGCTCAAGACTAAGAAGTTCATTTGTGGGTGAGGAAGGAGGTTGCTCGGATGTTCGAGCACTCGCTCCCGAGAGTTATGATCGAGCGATGGAGTTGGCCACGATTTATAACCCGAAGTATCCGCCAATCAGCAGATCTGTTGCGCCAAATTGGCTCGGTCGATTCGCCTGCCAGATGATACTCGGCGTAAGAGGAAGTGCAGGACTTCTAGTGGTTTCCGCTCAATCGGTCAAGCAGACTCGCCGGCAGGCGATCCGATGGTCGAGATCGGCGCCGACCTCGGTAGAGAGCCGGGATCGCCAAAGCAGGGGGACCAGCAACACTCATTGCAACAAGTGCGGAAAGGCACATTATGGTCTGTGTGGGGCATCGCCCGTGCTTGCTACTGAGATGTGGCAAGGAGGGCACTTGGCGGTCTCGCACTCGAGATTTAGCAAAGAATGGACCGCCCAAAGAAGGGGCGAGTGTTTGCCACTATTCGCCAGAGGCGGAGCGTCTCGATGATGCGATTGCAGGTACGCTGCTTGTCTTACAAAGACTATGCATTTGTATTGTTTGATTCGGGTTCGACCCATTCCTTTGTTTCGATGCATTCGTTAGACAAGCTTGTGTGGAGCTCGAACCTCTAGGGTTTGAGTGTGTGTTGCCACTCCTTCGGGTGTGAGTATGTTAGCTAGCAGAGAGAGTTAAGCATGGCGGATACGAGATATCTCGATGAGATTTTAGAGGCTACCCTCATAGTGCCGCTTCTATGAGCGGTTTCGATGTAATCCTTGGCATGGATTGGTTGGCGAGAGAACCATGCTTTGATAGATCGCCGCGGGAAAGAAGTGGTGTTTAGGCCGCCTCGAGGCCGAGCTTCAAGTTTCAGCGGTGTCGGGGCGGAACTTGCCCGCCTTTGATCTCGCAAATAAAGCCCATAGATTGTTGGCTCGAGGAGCTTGGGGCTTCTTGGCAAAGCTGTCGAGAGATAGTAATCTTGCGTTGATCTGTTGACATGGTCCCTGTGGTGCAAGAGTTTGCGATGTTTTCCTGAAGAGTTGCTGGTTTACCCCGGCGGGAGTTGGACTTCACCATTGAGCCGGAGCCGTGGACTCTTCCCATTTCCAAAGCCCCGTGATCGTATGGCGCCACCGTGAGTTGAGAGAACTCAAAGTGCGATTGCAAGAGATGCTTTGGATCGAGGTTTCATCCGTCCCGAGTGTGTCCCCGTGGGGAGCACATCCCGCTTGTTAAGAAGAAGGATGGATCCATGCGCTTGTGTATAGACTATAGAGAATCGAATAAAGTCACGGTGAAGAATAAGTATCCCCGCCGCGTATAGATGATCTGTTTGATCGGCTTCAGGAGCCTCGGTGTTTTCTAAGATTGATTTGAGGTCGTGGTACCATCACCGAGGATTCGAGATGCGAGATATCCCAAGACCGCGTTCGGATCGAGGTATGGTCATTATGAGTTCGTGGTCATGTCTTTCGGACTCACGAACGCCCCGCGCAGCGTTTATGGACATGATGGACAGAGTGTTCAAGGCATTCTTGGATAACTTCGTTATCGTATTCATAGACGACATTTTGATTTATTCCAGACAAAGGAGGACCATGCTTCGCATTTGAGGCAAGTTTTGACAAAGATTGCGTGAGAACCAGATTGTTCGCAAAGTTCTCTAAGTGTGAATTTTGGCTAGAGAGAGTAGCCTTCCTTGGACATATCGTGTCGGGCAGATGGTATAGCGGTGGACCCCCGCAAAGATAGAGGCGATAAGCTCATGGGCGGGACCGACGACGGTCGCCGAGATACGCAGCCTTTTTGGGTCCAGCGGTGTTATTACCTGCGTTTCGTGAAAGACTTTTCCGCTAAGGCGACCCCTAACCCGTCGACCAAGAAGGGTGTTGACTTTATTTGGGATGCTAGATGTGAGGAAAGTTTTGCCCGGCTTAAGCTCACCTTGACGACAAAGACTGTGTTGGCGATTCCAAGGAACAGGAGGTTTCGTAGTTTATAGTGATGCTTCCAAGTATGGTTTAGGCTGTGTGTTGATGCAACATGGGAAGGTGATAGCTTATGCTTCCCTGCGAGTTGAAGCCTTATGAGAAGAACTATCCAACTCATGATATGGAATTGGCTGCAGATTGTTTTTGCTCTAAAGATTTGGAGGCACTACTTATATGGTGAGAGGATTCATTGTTCACGGACCACCGAGCCTCAAATATTTCTTCACTCGTAAGGAGTTGAACATGAGGCGAGAGAAGGTGGCTCGAGTTAGTAAAGGACTACGATCGTGAGATTTTGTATCATCCCTAAAAGCCAATGTTGTGGTGATGCGCGAGTAGGAAGACGTCGCATTCAGCCAGCTTTCTTGAGCTCCCAAGTTGAATTGCGGAAAGAGTTTGAGCGAACCGGTGTGCGGTCTTGTTGGGAGAGGTTACCGCCAGGGTAGCCCAACTATCGGGTTCACCCGTCGCTTAGCGAGAGGATCATCGATGATCGGTAGAGTGATCCCAAGTTGAGGAGATTGCTCGAGAGGGTTAAGGTGATGGTGATTTCGACTTTATTGTGGCACGGACGAAGGCTTGAGGTACCGAGAGTCGATTGTGCGTCCCCGATGACGCAGATTCGAGCGAGTTGCTCGCCAGAGGCACATAGTTCCCCATTCACTTGGCACCCGGAGGTACCAAGATGTACCAAGATCTCAAGCGGACGTTACGGTGGATGGGCATGAAGCGAGATATAGCGGAGTTTGTTAGCGGTGTCTCATTTGTCAACAAGTGAAGGCCCCAGACGTAAACCTGCGAGTTTATTGCGGCCGTTAAGTGTTCCACGAAGGAAGTGGGATGAGATTTCGATGGATTTTATCTCTCGGGTTGCCGAGGACACCGAGAGGGTTCACTCAGATCCGGTAGTAGTGGACCGGTGACCAAGAGTGCACACTTTATTCCCGGAAGATTAGTTATACCGTGGGAGCAAAGTGGGCACGATTGTTCCTTGAGCGGATTGTGCGGTACCACGGGGTACCCGCAAAGATAGTATCGGATCGGGATTCTCGGTTCACATCTCGCTTCGAGAGCGCCCGAAGGTTTGGGAAGCGAGTGCGATTTCAAAGATCGCCTTCCACCCTCAAACCGATGGTCGACCGAGAGGGTGAATCGATTCTGAAGACATGTTGAGAGCCCGTGTCTTGGACTTCCCGAGCGATTGGGACCAGATACCTATACTTGATGGAGTTCGCTTACAACAACAAATATCGGCGACTATTCGGATGGCCCCATTCGAGCGTTGTATGGTAAGCGCTGCAGATCCCCGTGTGTTGGGAGGAGGTTGGGGATAGGCGGGTTCGGGACCCGAGTTCTCTGCAGATGACGAACGACGCAGTGCAGAAGATAAGGGCTCGCATGTTGACAGCACAAAGTAGGCAGAAAAGTTACGCCGATGTGAGGCGTAGAGACTTGGAATTTGAGGTGGGTCAACATGTTTTCTTGAAAGTAGCACCTATGCGTGGGGTGTTAAGGTTTGGAAAGCGAGGCAAGTGAGCCCAGTGTTTGTAGGGCCTTTTGAGATCCTTGAGCGGATCGGAGCAGTGGCCTATCGGTTAGCTTTACCCCCGTCCTTGTCAGCGGTGCATAATGTGTTCCACGTTTCGATGTTGAGAAAGTACGTGGCGGATCCTTCGCATGTGCTAGAGCATGAGCCCCTAGAGTTGAGTAAAGATTTATCCTTCGAGGAGAAGCCCGTGCAAATTTTGGCTTATGAGCGCAAGGTATTGCGCAACCGAGAGATAAGTTTAGTAAAGGTTCTTTGGAGGCATCAGAGGGCAGAGGAAGCGACGTGGGAGCTAGAGGACGAGATGAGGACTCATTACCCGGAGTTGTTCCAGTCTTAGGACTTTCGGGGACGAAAGTCTTTTAAGGGGGAGTATTGTAACGCCCGCTTTCCTTCCCTGTTAATAACAAAATTAATTGGAAAATTAATTTAATCTTTTGGGATTTGAGCCTTGCCCTAAATGGTGAATGTGGAGTTTTAAGAAAAGAGTCTTAATTAAAAGAAAAAGAGAAAAGAATTTCTTTGGCCGGGACCCGCAAGAGAAAAGCCTTGGGAAAGGAATTTAGGTCTCCTAACCTATTTAAAAATAAGGAAAAGAAGGAAAATCAAGAAACTCCTAATTTTTCCCCTCCTAGCCGCACTCTCTCTCTCTCTCTCTCTCTCTCTCTCTCTCTCTCTCTCTCTCTCTCTCCTCTAAAACCCTAGCCAAAGCAGCCCTAGCCACACCATCGAGCCACCCCGAGCCACCCACCCTAGCCGCACGCACCACCCCGCCAGACCCACCCACGCACACCCGCACCGCACTGACCACGACCGCCCCGCCCCGCTGCCGCCCGAGGCGCTGCACGCCTGCCCAAAGAACCACTGCCGCACGTCGCACCATCGCCGCCGACGTCGCCGTGGCGCCAGCCGCCGCCGGCGTCGCTCGTGGTCGCCACAGCGCCGCAACGCAGCCCAGACGCGCTTGCCGCCGCGCTGCCCCCGCTCTCAGCGCGACCCGCGCCGCGCGCCCACTCCAGCGCGACCCTCGCGCGCGCGCCACCAGCCAGCGAGCGCGCTCGCTCGCGCGTCGCCTTGCAGCCGCACACCCGCGCTGCTGCCTGCGCGTCCGCCCGACGTGTTACGCCCAGCCAGCCCAGCGCCAGCGCCCAGCGCGCCAGCGCCCAACCACTGCACTCAGCGGCGCCCAAGCCACCCTCCTTGCTGCAGAGGCCCGTGTCTTCTCGGTGGTAATTCCCGAACCAATCCCTTTGTGTTTTCTAAGCTTCCGGCTCTGCTGTATGTATTTACTTAGGATGCTTTATTTATGCCTAGGTTGCTCGAGTTCGTATTAAGCTCGAGGGTCTTTTTGGTTGTGATAGCTATTCTCCACTTGTTTCCAGTAAGGACTTCCTACCGTGGTTGTGTGGACCCCGCTATGCTTTCTTAATGGTGCCTTGTATGCTTGTTTACCTTTATGAGCATGTTAGTGGATAGGATAGCTAGTGATTGAATTCTTGCTAGCATGTTTTGCCTTTTTGTACATGTTAGTGCCATGCTAGGTTGTTCTTCCAAAGATGCTTGAGATTCCTCGCTTTAAGCTCGTAGTATCATGCTAGGCTATGTATGACAGATGTCTTTGTGGATGTTAGCCAGAATCACGTACTTGGTAGTCTAAGCTAGTATGATAGGGTTTGTCTTCATCTAGAGGCCGAGAGCGGACATAACGTACCTTGTCCCCACCGGTCGGGAGTAGAGCGAAGCATAACGTACCTTGCTTCCCCGGCGGCCCGTGAGGATTAGCTACCTCATTGGCATAAGCCTAGTTTGTAGCTCGCTAGAGCGGAACCACCGCCAACGGTGCAAGCCCGCCTTGGCGGGTTTCTTAGCTTCGTGTCGGTGGTACAGTCGCACAGATGAGTGCCGAGGGCCTCGCACTCTGTGTTCGGTGACACCGTTTCCGAGTCTTAGGCATGCGTGCACGCCCGCGTAGTTTGCCCTTAGGCCCCGCATTTACGCCGGTTGCGAGAAGAGCATGCGGTGTCGCGCGCACTGCAGCGTTAGTAGCCGGTTCGAGAGCTCCCGGCCAATGTTCGTGAGTACACCAGTTCCTTCTTGTTTAGAGCCGGACTTGGGTACTCTCCCGATAGTCTAGATTTATAGCGAGGGTAAGAGACCCTTGAGGACACCCATTGGGATTGACTTTAGAGTTAATCAATTGGTCGAGGAGAAAGACCCTCGAGGGTGTCGGACATCTTGGGATCGGTTTTGAGCTGATCAATTGGCCAAGGGAGAAAGACCCTTGGAGATGTCCCGGATTGGTTTGAGAGCCAATCATTAGGCCTAAGTAGGAGACTTCCGTGGATTCCGGATTTGCCTTGTGAGCTCATTGAGCTAAGATCCGTGTTGATATTTGTGGCATGTGTACTAGGTCGCTAGATGATAGATTGCATCGTATCGTACCCGGTCGGGGTTCTTACTTGAGTATGTTTATACTCACCCTTATCGTGGTTTCTTCCACGGTAACTTGGGACAAAGACCGAGGTGGCTAGCGGAGAGAGCCGGGAGATCATGGATCTTCTTGACACTGGTCGTGTCTTATTTTACTGCTTTTGGATTTCAAAGATGTAGTTGGACTTAGATCCGTAGGGAAAACTATGATTTGAACTATTTTATGTTTTTAAGTAAAGTACTTGATCGACCATCGCTTTTAATTTGAATGGTTCATTTTTGCCTAATGAATGTTTACTTTGTTTTGACTGTTTTCCCGTTCATGTGTTTGAAAAGCTTTTAATCCGACCCTGGCTGGGTCCTTTTATGTTTTAAATTTGCATGCTGAGTAAAGACCTAGATTTAGTTCCATTTTCGGGTTGGGTCTTTACATCCTAGGTCCAAGTGAGGACTTAAGCTATGTGCTCTATTCTGTGTTTATATTCATAGCTTGCATATCTTTCGGCTAGATGACCATGTATATCGTATTGTACCCCGGTTGGGGATTCTTACTGAGTAATTCGTTACTCACCCTTATTTTGTGGTTTTTCCATAGGTAACCAAGGTGCGAGACAAGATGGCTGAAGGAGGAGCTGTGATCATGGGAACCTGCTGTTGTCTCTGATTTTTATATTATGACTCTTTGCCTTTTTATTTCCCCTGAATGCATGTAGTCGGGCACGGAGCCCTAGGATGTTTTCTCATTGTTTTTGTGGATTCCAGCATTGTTGTATCTGAGAAGGTTTTGAATGATTTTAATAAATCTCTTATAAGAGTAAACTTTTGGAAATGTATTTGTCTTGAAACAGGTGCTTGGAGACAGGGGACGAGTTTGATGAAACTCGTATTGATTTCTGATTGAATGTTGAATGTTTTAATTTTAATTGGAATCCGAAAACAGATTTGTATAATGTCCTTACTTTGAATGCATGCATTGAGGTAAAGGCCCATTTAGAGCCCCTTTTGGGTCGGGTCTAGTGGCAAGCTGCCCAGGTTCAGTCACCATGCCTAACTAAATCTCTGGATCGGTGTCACTGACATAGGGGTGTGAGACCTGGACACGTGAACTATGTCAACCTGAACCACCGCACCTGAGGCTAAGGAACCGGTCGTGGTAGGCTTACACCAGGAAGCCGTCCTTGCCCTATCAGGTGGCAATCAAGGGCTACTGCCGAAGACAAGGCAATGCCATGTCATCATTCCGACTGTGGGGCATTTAACAGTCTGCCACCCTCACCCAAGATTGTAGGGCCTACCGTTAGGGTTAGCTAAACCCTAACGGGGTCCAGGGACGGAGTACTGCCTCGTACGTCCCTACCGTGGATGCAAGGTACTTTATGCATCCTGGCCCGGATGATGCTACCTACCATATCTCAAACCTATAAACAGATATAGCAAACAATCCAATACGTGCTCAACAGATACAACGAACCTAGCATGATACTACGAAACAAGAACAGATAACGAGCATGCCAGAACGGAACAACCTAGCATGGACTAACATGAGAAACAACATAAGAAATCATGCTAGTCGGGAATTCAGAGCAGAGCACCTATCACTAAACATGCTGATAAACACAAACAAGCATACAAACAACAATCACATAATATATTGCAGGCCCACACAACTCCGGTAAGAAATCCTTACCTGGTCGGAAGGCAACTACACACAAGATTCCTAAGCTGCGATCGATCCCGAGCTAGCTAATGAGAACCTAACAAGCACAATAATTATCACAATCCATAGGCCTAAATATAATAAAATAAACAGGGCTCAGCTCGGGAGCAACTCACGCAAAGACGATCGACACGCCGCGCATTATCTTTGCCGCAGTGGGCCGGGCCGTTGGGTGCTGATGGGCGCAGATGGGCGGTAGGGGCTGCGCGCTGGGCGTTGACGGGCGTAGATGGGCGGTAGGGCTGGGCGCTGGCGCACGGGCGCGGACAAGCAGACGCGATGGCTGGAAGCGAGAGGGCGACACGGCGACGGACGCGCGGGCGCTAGGGCTGCAACGCGGACTGGGCGTGCGACGCGCTGCTGGGGGTCTGGGCGATGGGGCTGCTGGTGCGACGGCAGGGGCTGGGCGTTTGGGCGTCTGGGCAGGGGCTGCTGCTGCTCGGTTGGGCTGCACAACACCAAGGCTCACCTCTTCTTCTCCATACCAGCAAGAATACACCAAACAAAGAAGGAGAAGAGGAAGAGAACTCTTACCCGGGATGACACTCGATCAAAGGGCTGCTCGGGGAGATGAAACTCGGCTTGAAGCTTGGGAGAGACATGCTTAGGCGGCCAAGGTGATTTGGAGAAGAAAACACAAAAACCCTAGTATTTTAATCAAATGCACCAAAACCCAAAGGACTCAAGGCTAACCAAGATATGTCGCGGAAAGAGTAAAAAGATCACCTTGTGGCTCAACTGGCAAGGACACACAACTAACCTCCTAGACCACCTGGGTTCGAAACCCAACTGCTACATTGTAAATTCACAATTTTTCTTTTACATCTCACCATGCCCAAATACATCCACAAAGCATCAAAATCCTACTTAAGTCCATCCAATAATTTTAACAACTGAAAAAGACATAAACGGCCCGACCAAATTACCAAAATACCCCTAGGGCATACCTGGAAGTCTGGGAAGAAAACCTGGGCCGTTACACCCAACTACCCGGGAAGTTCAACACACAACCTCGCAACATATCCTCTAAAATTTGGTTCGCCCTCTTTGTCCGACCATCTATTTAAAGATGAAACACGGTACTAATGCTACACTCAGTTCTCAACACTTTCTAGAGTGACCTAAAAAAATGAGAAGTAAAATGGGAATCCCTATTAAACACAATCTTCACTAGCACCCCATGGTACCGAACGATCTACTCCAAAAAAAATTGTGCCCATTGATCCACGGTATAGGTGATCCTATTGGGAATGAAGTGGGCACTCTTAGTCAACAGATCAATGAACCTAGATTTGAGTAAACACTTGCGGCATCTTCGGGAACCCAAAAATGTAATTCATGGAGATCTCCTCCCATTTTCACTGAGGCACACTCAGTGGCTTCAACAAACATGCTAACAAGTGTGACACCTGCTAACAAACTCTACAATTTCTCTCTTCATAGTGCTCCGCCAAAAGGTTTGTTTAAAATCCTGATACATCTTAGTACCATTTTCGTGCTAAGTAAATGGGGAACTGTGATCCTTGGTAAGCAATTTGGCTCGTAGCTCTATGTTAGCTAGCACACAAAGACGTCCTATGAATCTCAAACCACCATCTAGTGCTACCAAAAAACTAAAGTATCTGTCTGCCTGGACTCTAGTAATCAACCTGCTCAACTCGGGATCACTCAGATGGCCATCAATAATCCTCTGCCTGATCGAAGGTTGTTGTCCCATGATCATCCAGCTCCTCGTCTAGCCACCTTGATGCTATGCCAAGTTACCTGGTGGAAAAACCACAGAAAGAGTGAGTCAATCTCACACAATAATGATCCCCCAACCGGGGTACAATACGCAAGATAAATTCTCTACCATCCTAGCATACAAGCATAACAATAAAGCATAGTAGTCACCACTGCTGCTAACTCCATGTCATGCGTCGGGTAGTTCTTCTCACATGGCTTTAGCTGTCTCGTAGCATAAGCAATAACCTTACCATGCTGCATTAAAACATAACCCAACCCAAAATTAGAAGCGTCATTGTACGCCACAAAACCTCATATTCCTTCTGGAACTGACAACACTGGGGCCGAAGTCAAACTATGCTTCAATAGGGCAAAGCTCTCTTCACAACTGTCATCCCAAACGAACTCAACACCCTTTCTCGTCAGTTTAGTAAGAGGTGTTGCTTTGGCAGAAAAGTCCTCGAGAAACCTATGATAATATCCTGCCAAACCCAGAAAGCTACAAAGCTCCGCGACCGTGGTCGGTTTGGCCCAAGAACTCACTGCATCAATCTTGGAGGGGTCCACCACAATACCATTTCTAGAAACAACATGACCAAGAAAGGCCACTTTCTCCAACCAAAAGTCACGCTTGGAGAACTCGGCGTACAACTGATTCTCTCTTAAGGCTATCAGTACTTGTCTCAGATGTAAGGCATGATCCTCTCTGGTCTTAGAATAAATCAGGATGTCGTCTATAAACACAATAACAAAGTTGTCCAAAAATTCCTTGAACACCCTGTTCATCATGTCCATAAATGCCGCTAGGGCATTGGGCAGCCCGAAAGACATAACAACGAACTCGTAGTGGCCATACCTTGACCTGAAAACTGTCTTGGGGATGGCTACATCCCTAATCCTCAATTGATGGTAACCAGATCTCAAATATATCTTTGATAAAACAGAAGTTCCCTGAAGCTGATCAAAACATATAATCAATACGAGGCAACGGGTACTTGTTTTTCACTGTAACCTTATTTAGCTCCTTGTAGTCTATGCAGAGGCGCATCAAACCGTCTTTTTTCAGAAATAGGACTGGTGCTCCTTATGGGGACACATTGGGACGAACGAACCTCGATCCAACATCTCCTGCAATAGAACTTTCAACTCCTTCAGCTCTACTGGCTCCATCCTATAAGGAGCCTTCGAGATAAGAAGAGTCCCCGACTCGAGTTCTATAGTGAAGTCAACCTCCCTCTGAGGTGGTAAACCAGGTAGCTCCTCTAGAAACACATCTACAAACTCCTGCATAACTGGTACCTGATCGATTGACAGTGGAGGACGATCTCCTCCTAACAACTTTGCCAAGTAGCCCAAAGCTGCTTGAGCTAACAAATGTTGAGCTTTTACTACAGAAATTAACGGTGGACAAACTCCACGTTGGACACCCCGGAACTTAAAACTCTGTTTCTTAGGTGGCCTAAAGAAACTTCTTTCTAATGGCAGTCGATTAATGCATGGTACTCAGCTAACCAATCCATCCCTAGGTTCACATCCAATCCTCTCATAGGAAGTACTATGAGGGTGGCTGCTAATGACTCTCCAGATACTAGGATTCGACGGTCTCTAATCTTATCACTAGCAATCATACTATCTCCCAAAGGAGTGGCAACACACAACTTGAACCCTAAAGGTTCTAGTACCAAACAGGCTTGACTAACAAACAATGTAGAGATAAAAGAGTGGGTCGAGCCCGAATCAGACAAAATGTAAGCATAATGATCTAGGACAAGTAAAGTACTTGCAATAGCTGCGTCAGTCTTCTAGGCCTCCTACTGAGTCGTGGAAAATACGCAGCCCTACTGCTGAGTCGGTCAAGCATTTATCCCACCCTGCGGGCACACTCTAGCTAGATGTCCCTCCTTTCCACACTTAAAGCAGGCTCTGGGCGATGCTTCACACAAACCAAAATGGGATTTGCCACAAGCCCGGCAATAGGGTGCATGTCTCACTATAACCTGCTGGCGACCCTGATCTGTCTATTGGAAGCGACCCTGACGGCGCGGCTAACCTCTTGGATCAAACTTTCTCTTTTGCCCTGAACTGACTGGCACATTCTGAGCTACGACTGGAGCTTTTGCAAGAGAATACTTCCGGTTATAGATCTTTTCTAAGGCTACAGTCCTGGTGTACGTCTCTGGAGCGAGTGCCCTAATTTCCTGGGCAACCTCCAACCTAAGTCCTCTGATAATTTTCTTTATCTTCAACTCCTCAGTGGCAACTAACTCAGGAGCGAAGTAACTATGCTTTGAAAACCTTTTCTCATAACCTGCTATGGAGTCATCACCCTACTTTAGGTTGTTAAAGGCTTCAACCATTTCTTGCTAAGCCTCCTCACTAATGTACTGAGTCTTAAATTTAGCCATGAAGAATTCCCAAGTAGGGGGTGGGGATCCTACAAGTCTGCCTCTAACGGTGAACTCCAATCACCACACTATTGTGTCAGTGAGTACATGTGAGACACATCTCGGCCTCTGAAGGTCAGGACAATCCATCACCTAGAAGATGTACTTCATCCTGGCCAACCACTTCGCTTCTTTCAGCGGGTTCTCGAAAGAATCAAACTCCCTAGAATTCTAGTTGCAAAAGTCCATGAGCCACTTGCCATACTCGGCGGCTTCGTTTCCTACAACAGCCTCCACATCCATAAGCTTCTGCCTACCCTGGGGAATCACTGGGCTGCGGGGGCAGCTGGTGCAACTAGTGTAGCTGGTGGTGCCTGAAGGAGAAACTGAGTCAATTGAGCAATCTGTGCTTGAGACTCCTCTCTCTGCACTACAAGCAGCTCTACAAGATGTGCTAAAAACTGTGCCTGGGCTTCAGCCCTCTACTCAGCCATCAAGAGAATTATCTCTCTTATCACTGATGCTAGCTCTGCTCCAAGAGCTACAGCCTGGGGCTAAGTAGTCTCTACCCTTGCTCGGGGCATGTCAGCAACTGTGGCCACAGGTGGCCTACATGTTTGGTCAATTCCTGATGTTGTCTCATCAGTTGTGATCTCAATTCAAACTTCTCGGTGGGCAAGACAAAATGTTCCTGCTTCTCTATGGGTGATCGGCATACTGGCGATCTGTACCCAAACCATACTAAGTGTAACGGCCCATAATTCTTGTTTCGATTTAGTTGCATCGTTTAGTTACCATTAGTTATTAACTATTTGTTGGCTTAATTGTTAGGTTAGCTAGGTTGGTGATCTGCAGCTCAAGAAGCACTCATTTACTGTTATTTTATCTACTTGCTTTACATGTAAGGATCTCTTACCAAGGTTGTGTGAACCCTGCGATATATCTTGATTGCACCTTGTATATCTGTTGATTGCTACAAGCATGTTAGTAGATAGAATTGCTTTGTCGGTGTATCTCTGCTAGCAAGTTTACCCATGTTTCTACATGTTAGTGCCATGCTAAGCTTGTCCTTCCAGCATGTTATGTGAATCCTGCTTTAAGTTCGTAGTATCATGCTAGGTTATATATATATATATAATTGTTGAGCATGTTTGAACTTTTAGGAAACGATTACTCTGTGATCTTAGTTAGCTTAGTTAGGTTGTGTTCATCCAGAGGATGAGAGTAGACATAACGTATCTTGTCCTCACAGGTCGGGATCTGTGAGAAGCATAACACACTTTACTTTTGTTAGTATGCTATATGTATGTTAGTATGCTATACTTTACTAGTATGTATGCTAGTATGTTGTATGATTGATGTTCGTAATGTACCCAGGTTGGGGATTCTTACTGAGTATGTTTGTACTCACCCTTATTTTCTATGGTTTTCCACCGGGTAACTTGGGATAACGGCTGGACGGCTAGAGGATTGATTGCTCGATCACGGGACTCCACCGGTAAACTCTGCTTGTCTTGTTTTATTTACTTTTGTTATCAGCATGCATTGGGCACATAGCCTTTGACTTTGTTATTTGGAACCTGTTAAAACTGTTGTGGAATTTTCTAGTTGTTTAAACTGTTGATGAGTTTTATCTGGTTGTTTTAAATACTTGGATTTGTTTATGGTTTTAAGATGTTGGATTTGAAATAAACTCTGGCTAGGGTTGCTCTGTTCTTTGCAAGTTGACTAAATGTTTTGAACAGGTTCAAAGTTTTAAACTGATTTGTATAGGAACTATGTTAAGATGTTGTTTTGATTTTTACTATTTTTATTATGCATGCTGAGTAAGAATCCATTTAGTACCATGTTTTGGGTCGGGTTCTTACAAGAATCAACAGAGACAACCTAGCAGGTAAATAATACAATCAATAAACAAGCCCTAATCATTCAATCAATAAACAAGCAACACAAAAGCCCCAGGATCTAGGGATGTGCGATGCGAGCGATGAGGGGGCTGCACTAGAGTGTGATGGCTACAAGCGTGCGGGTGCTTGGTGCTAGCATGGGCGATACGAGGCTGAGCGGCATGAGGCTGGGCTGCTTGACCTCGGCTGTGACCTTGGCGATGGAGCTTGGCTCGGAGCTAGGGTTTTGGGAGATGGAGGTTTCGGCCAAAGGAGGAAGATGGAGAAGATGAAAAAAAAAGGGGATGGGGGTCGGCTAGGATGTTGGGAAAATGAGGAGCTTCCTCATTTTCTTTTCTTTTTAATTGCTAAATTCCTCCAAAATGTCAAGTGTCCAAGTGGTTCCCCATTCGAGCCCTGAAAATAACATATTAATCCTTTATTTTCTATTTTTAAACTGAACGACCTCCAAACCTCTCAACAGCAACTCTAAAACCTAGAACCTGAAATCGAAACACAAACACCAACTTAACACAAGTCTAGAAACAAACCGAAACCCTGGACAAATACCATAATTACCCCTAATAACCAAATGACCAAAATTCCCTTGAGGGCTCAAACTGCCCTAACGGCCGAACCGGACAACCGAATAATCAACCGATTGTACCTAGAGAACCAGAACAGAAACCTGGGCCGTTACGGGGGATTCTTATTGAGAACTTTGTACTCGCCTTTATTTTCTATGGTTCTCCCACTAGGTAACTTGGGACAACACCGGGACAGCTAGCGGAGGGAGCTGCATGATCATGGGAGCTGCCGACACTCCGTGTTGTTTATGTTTCTGTTATATATATTGTGCATGTAGTCAGACACGGAGTCCGTAGGTTTTGCATATGAAACCTGAAATTATGTTTTGATATATTGTTTTCTGGATGTTTTTAAATTGTACTCTAGCCAGGGTTTTGTTTTAATGATTGAACATGAATGTTTCACTTGTTTCAAAATAGGTTCTATGAGTTTGAAGGTTTGATTATGCAAGTATGATGTGTGAAATGAATTTTAATTTTTTTAGTGCATGCATGCTGAGTAAGAACCAGGTTTAGGACCACTTTTTAGGTCAGATTCTTACACAAATAGATAGCCTCGGATAAAATGTTCTAGACAAATTTACATTGAGTAGGGAAATGATGAAATAGATTTGGAGTCGTAAGCATTAGCTTCAAGAATATCCAATTTGCCAATTGAAATCGGGATCGTTGATGTTAATGAAAGAAGGAAGCTGGTTAGAACATGACCTTAGAGACTACTGAGTTATGATGCTTTATTCAGTAGAAAGGTTTAGCTTATGGATTGCGAAATAAGGGATGCGTTAATTATCATGTTCACGTGACACTATTATAACTAGCATCACTCGGGACGAGCAATGATTCAAGTTTGGAGGTTTGATAGCTCTAAATATTAGCGCTATTTAAGCTAACAACTTGCAGCATTTCACTCAAATTGTAAGTACAAATTCACATTCTAAGATAAAACGAATCCAAATATCCGCATAAGCTCTCACTTTAAGCTGATTTTGTTTACAAGCTAAAAGAATGATAACAATGCGGTTAAGTGCATCAAATCATACAAATAAATGAGAAAAACACATTGTTATAAGAAACATGTGTTGACATGTTTAAACACGCAGGAACGCATCAGATTTCGTAGACCTACAATTGGTGCGAAATTATAGAGGCAACAAAAAAGGAAAGCCTGTTCGTGATTTATGGGACAAGGATGGGAAGAATTTCGAGCAAATCTGCAAGATTGAACGTGTTCACCAAGGAACAGCGTGCTTATAAATTTGTGGAAGTTGAAGGATAAAAGTGTACTGGTTCGATCAACGAGCTACCTTAGATGAGTTGTAAGGAGACAGAGTCTCAATGGAGATTCTGACTACCTTCATCTGTAACCCTAGAAGAGCTAGTATAGTGGCACTTGTTAGTAGAAGAACTCGCTGGCAGTAGTGACGACAACTCTTGTAATAGCCCAAGTTTTTGGTTCTCTAGGTACGTTCGGTTGTTTATTCGGTTGTCTGGTTGGGCAGTTAGGGCAGTTTGAGCCTTAAGAGGCATTTTGGTAATTTGGCCTTCAAGGGTAGTTTTGTAATCATCTAGGGTTTCAGGTTGTTTCTTGACTTTTGCTGAGTTAGAATTTGTGTTTCGGTTTCAGGTTCCAGGTTCGGGATTGTTGTTGAAAGGGTTGGAGGCAATTCAGTTAAAAAAAAAGAAAAATAAGAAAGTATTGGGTTGTTGCCATGACTCAAAGGGGGAACCACTTGTGGACACTTGGCTTTTGGAGGATTTTCAAATGATTTTAAAAGAAAGAAAATAAGAGAAAAATCATTTTCTTTTGTTCTCCAAGCCCTAGCCGTCCCCCTTCCTCTCCATCTTTTTCTTCTTCGTCATTTTCTCCCCATTGCTGATCCATCTCCCAAGTACCATCGTCAAGCACGAGCAGCCGCACGCACAAGCTGGGGAATGCCAATCCCCATCGCTGCACCAACACTCC